>OX451736.1:1182169831-1182632902 GCA_948472305.1 Vicia faba
AATTTAATTGATATGCATTCACATTAACAATGTTAAAGATATTTTACATTATCAGTTAATTATGACGGTTAAACTTTAATATGTGTCCGACTTTTTTCTTTAATTACTTTAATATGTTAAATCGGCGAGGGTACTAGGTCACTGTTCATTATTCAGACCGCGTCTAAACTAGATAACTCAATTGAATAAATTGGTCTCTATAACAAAACTATATATATATATATATATATATATATATATATATATATATATATATATATATATATATATATATATATATATATATATATATATATAAATGACATGATTATAGATATTCATCAATTAAGAGATTTCATATTGATTTTCTATTTATTACATATGTCTTATAAATAGGACTGATATGGTACTCGAAATCTACACTGATAATGAGAATAATACAATATTATTTATCTCTTATTTCTCTCTTTCATCTATACTGTTATATTATATTGCTTCTTATTAATTTCATAACACGTTATACCCCAAAACTCTACCAAACTTTAAAAGTAAAAAAATGGAAGAACTAACAATCAGAGGTGATATTAGTTCATTATTTTATTCTTTTTTATTTTTCATTATCGATGTTCAATTTTGATACTATAATTTATTAAATTATCAATAATCCCTAAAGGATTACAAAATATTGTGTTTGGTATATAGTTCATGAAGAACTTAATAAATATCCGAGAAGTGTAATAATGAGATTATTATATAGTTATTGAAAAACTTATCAAATATTCCTGAAGGATAATAATGAGTTTATCATATAGTTCCTGGATAACTTATCAAATATCTCTGAAGGATAATAATAAGTTTATTATATAGTTTCTGAAGAATTTACTCTTGAAGGATAATAATAAGTTTATTATATAGTTTCTGAAGAATTTACTCTTGAAGGATAATATTCAGTTTGTTATATAGTTCATGAAGAACTTATCAAATATCCGTGAAAGATAATATTGAGTTTGTTATATAGTTTCTTAAGAACTTATCAAGCATTCATGAAATATTGTAAATATTATTATTTTTATTAATAAAAGATTTGTCATTAAGTTCTTGAAGAATTACAAAAAATAATAATTGTGATTGAGATTCCAAAGAATTACATTAACAAAAAAGCTCTCTTAAAATATTTTTAGTGGTATCATAGTATGGTTCTGGTTAAGTCATTAAATTCGAATATAATGTATACATAATAATGATGTTTATATATTGATATAATCATGGTAATTTTTTTATTTGATTAAAACATGTCTAATCTCATATAATTAAAGTTGATTCAATTTAACTTTGATTTGGTTTGGTTGATTCATTCTTAATTCATTTGCCAAAATAAAATTTCATCCTTTAATTGTTGTAATATGTGTATTGTCGAAATATATTTATCTTCGTGAATAATTGAACTATTATTTTACAATATGTTTGATGCATACGGATCTTGTATTTTCCAAAATAGTACATAGAGTGGCACAACATTACATTTTATTAACTATTGAACACTGTTTATATTATTAGTTTGTAACTAGCTGTTATGGTTTGTTACTTTTTGTTAGGGTTTTGCTATTTTGTAGAATAGTTTGATACATTACTTGTATATTAAGTGTAACACCATTCTAAACTCCAAAGAATAATTCACGAATGATTCAATTCATAAATCACACAATGCACCAACAAGGGTGTCACATGCTTTAAAAACATCATAAATAAACATCTTGCTCTATAACATAGGCTTTTCAACAATTATAATCATTTCCTTTCGAAATATCAATGCATGATTCAAATACTACACAGTGGAAAATTATAGTCTCAATAACTTCATTTATTTTATCCAATAAACCATCATCATCCTCAACCATTCAAATAAATTTATGATATTGAAACAACTTAAACAAAATGAAACAACTCATAAAGCATGTCAATAAAAAGGATCATAAGGTTTAATTCGAACGTTCCTAACCCCGATGTTGCATATCAGAGGAAGACTTCTTAATCAAAGAAAAACAAAATAAATAACTCCAAAGCTATCACCGATGCTTCTTCGAGTTATTCCTGAGAATCTGCATGTTACCCATGTTGAGGCAACATTCAAACAAAAAGGGTGTGTAATCACATTCATTACAAGAGATATACATAATAGAAATAGTGTTTTAAGAAACATCATCATACAATCAATAATATCATAATACATCGCACATTATACCCATACTTTCATATCCTCATACCATAGATACACCTTTATCACAACTCAACTAAACATCAAGTAGTCAACAATCATTCATCAAGCCTCATTTACATCACAACAAAAATCAAAACATCATTTAATCAACAATCATGCAATGTCACATAAATTGTAATGCAAGAACATGACTCTTTCATGTGGTACCAATATTTATGAGCATCTGGCTCATCACCCTTCAAATATCCCCACCATAGGATCGATCCCCTCTTGGAATCAGAGAACAACATCAAACGCACTCAATCCATATAATGGGATTGAGGCTAAAACGGGACCAATGTCTAAAACTGAGTGGACCAACATCCAAAATATGCCATGAATACACGATGTATAACAATATAATATCAAACGACCACAACTAGTCAAATTGCATCATCATTCATGTAATTATCACATCACCATCAAATATACCACAACAACATCAAAACAACCTTGTAACAACATCATAACACATCTCTTCATCACAAAACATACATCATATTAACTCATCGTATAAAAGTCTAATTTCATCATAGCATAAATACTAGAAAAATACATAACTTTACTCATTTTATTCCACCAAAATACAAATCATCACATTAGCTTTCCAATGCTTCGAACGATGCATCAAACGAAATCCGGAAACTCACGCTATGACCATTTCAAAAATGCAAGCAATTCAGCTCACTTGTGGCTCGCCCGATGAAGCTGACTGTAATACGGTGGGAGAACTGACTTTACTGGGTTTTGCATTTTATCGTAATTGTCGCGGTTAGCAAGAGTCACCACCGACTTTTCTTTTATCCAACAAAGAAAAGGGTGAAAAGAATAGGAAATACCTTTTTAAAGATTTTGAGTTCGGGGGGTAGGTTATGGAAAGGGAAGGTATTAGCACCCTTTCCATCTGTAGTTATCTACGGGCTCTTAGTTGCTAGCTCATTTTTGAAAATGATTTTTGTGTAAGTGTGTTGTGAAGATATTTTAAAAAGACACCTTAGTGCGGCGAACTTTGTAATGTTTCTCATTTCGGAGAGAACGTATACAAAGTGTTTTTTTTTCTTTGAAAATAATTAGAAAAGAGTTTGTGTATGTGTGAAAAATTGTTTTGTTTGTTTTTGTGAGCAAGCAAATACAAGTTGTCTACCTACTCGAATGATCTTTGTTCTTTTCCTCTTTTCCTTTAGATAGTACTATCCTACTATTAGTTGGTGGGTAGCCCTATCATTGGATGTTTGAGGGACAAACGCGGGTCATCGTACAATTATAAAGGCAACTTGTAGGATGCTTTAGCAATTTATCGTAAGGGACTAGATCATTTATCGAAAGGAAAGATCAAAGGGTCATCAAGAGACTATGATCTTTTTAATCGAGCGTCTTTGCTAAAGCGTCCCACGTTCGAGGGACATGACTGTTTTATTTCGAAGGCAACAAGCGAGGGTATCTTAGAGGTGCGCATGTGTGAGTGTGTTGTGTTTTAGTTATTTATCTTTAAAAATTTAGGTTTTTTCTACCGTTTTTTTTAGATCTTATCATGCACGCCTATTAACATTCATCTAACAGTTAAATATATGTACAGAAAATTAAATGCTAGAATTTGAATCTACGCTATTACATGGCTTCGGGATGGGAGAATTACAAAGCAAAATGGGGAATAAAAGGTGAAAAAAGTTCTAAGTTAAGGTACTACAACCCATATGCAAATACACAATATTTGTAAAAATAATAATGCGGATAAATAAATAAACGTGCAAAGGGGAGGAAGCCCTAAAAATCTCTAAGTGACAAAATAAATACTTTTTTGGTTGTTTTTGTATATTTTTTTTGTTTTAGGAAGCAATTATTAAAAAGAAAGCAACTAATAAAAAAAGAAAGCAATTATTAGTTAAAAAAACTAATTTTAATTAATAAAACCTAATTCTAAATTTTTGTAATTTGGATTTTATGATTTTTATAAATTAATTAATTTAAAGAAAAAGAAAAATAATTAGATTAACTAAAACAAAAAAATGAATAATGGGCCAGACTGTGATCAACAATCAGGGGGGGTTAAAATCAAAATTCTAGGGCCCAATCCAGAATTTTTGGCGCTACAAAGTAGTAAATGAGGGGTGGAAATTGAAATTGTTTCAAGCCCAATGTCTTAGGCTAAGGCGTGGAAACCGGAAATAGAGGGGTGTGAATTTGTAATTCTTAGGCCCAATGAGGAGGAGGCCCAGGCCCTCAATGATCTTCAAAAAAATGTTGAAACTCCAAAATGACAAAACCTGGGATTCGAACCCAGGTTCTAGGAGAGGAAAGATTTAAGTGCGCGTTTGTTACCACTGGATCACCCTGCTCATTTATTAATATAATAAAATGAAAACAATATATTAAGAAATCAGTCAAACTTTCAAATTTTCAAATGCATGCCAGGATGGATTTGAATCCACCAATTAGATGCTGACACTTGGGTCACCTGAGTCAACATGGAGGAGTCAACTCCTGGTTGTCTTCTCTGGTTGGTACGAAAATGAAAAACCTGCAAAACGTTAGATTCATGAACAACTAAGAGGTCTATTCCACGTAAAATTATCTCTTGAATTCAAATCTGGCTTCGGTTTGGACT
Source organism: Vicia faba (assembly GCA_948472305.1). Classification (NCBI taxonomy): domain Eukaryota; kingdom Viridiplantae; phylum Streptophyta; class Magnoliopsida; order Fabales; family Fabaceae; genus Vicia; species Vicia faba. The sequence goes on from OX451736.1 coordinate 1,182,174,673, forward strand.
GAAAGTCCTTACATCACTGGATCCGAAGCTAAAAAATGCTTGAGCCCTAACAATGGTGTTCTGCAATTTCAGCCCTTAAACTTACATGTGATACGTTAGCTCTCTTCTAATCATTGTCACAAACATATATGCATGCATTAAATTGATTGACAACGCGTATCTCAACAGATTGAGTTAAAGAAATTATACCATAAACCGATGATGATCATGAGCGTCTTCTAGCGTGCTTCAAGCTATAAGAAGGATATGAATGAGATCCTGGGAGCTTCAGGGACGCGATGCAAAGCTTGTTTTTGATGAATATTGGCTGGAAATATGAGTTTCGAATTTTGCAATTCTTGAGAAATTTGATAATTTTGAGAGAGCTTCTTCATGCAGTGTAGGCGTGTCCTCTTGATTGCATTCTTGTTCTTTATATAGAGGGAGGAAGGAGGTAAACAAATATGGAAGAGAATAAATGCATTAAGGCTATTTTCAAAACAATATCAAACATATTAAAATGTTTCAAAACTTGTAAAGTCCTTGCCATTCTTGATGCAGCATGAACCTTAACTTGTTCAATCTATCTTGCACGAAATTTGGGCCCTTTAATGGGTTAAGACAAGCCCAAATGCTATGGTCCATTATTTCTTGTACTTTTATTTAATTTATTTGATTTTAAATTAAATAAAATCAAGATAAATGTAAATAAAATCAAGGTAAATGTAAATAAAACCAAATCCATGCAACAATGGATTTAGAGGTCCTTGGGTATGTCACAAACATGTTTGAACCCTAAAAGTTAGGTCTATTAACCTAAAAATGCAATTTTGTTCAAAGTTGACTTCATGCATTTGCACAAATTTGCTCAACTTGTGAAATCCATAACTTGCTCAATTTTCACCTTTTGGAGATGATCTTGGACTTTTTGGAAAGCCCAAGATGTCCTCTACAATATCTATTTTGTCAATATTTGCTTTTGAAGATATTATCTTGATGTGAATTGCCTTGAAAAAGGTGTCTTTTGTTGACTTTTGAAAATGACCTGTAATGTATGGGATCATATCTTTCAAATGAAGCATTTTTTGGACTTGAGAACAAAAGCAAGGATGTAGAGAATTTAATTTTCTTTAAAATTAGAGTTGGTTGGGGAAAAGTTAATGAAGTATGTGAAAGTTATGCCTAGTCAAAGTTCAGTTGACTTATCCTAAGGAAACCCTAATTTGACAAATCTTGACTTTTGATGATTTCAGGACTTTCCTTGGGCAATCATGATCAACCCTTGATCAAATGATGAATATAACCTCAAAATGTTTATGTTGACCAAAAGTCTTGAAGTTTGACTGTATGTTGACTACAATTTACTTTTTGACCAATATAGTTGATTTTCAAACATTTGAACCATTGACTGAGTAAATTTGTGATGTATGGCTTGACACATGACATGAAGCTTGTTGAGGACCTAAGAAGAAACATGGAAGCCACTTGAGACCTTTGCAAACCAAATTTCTCTGAGAAACTCCAAACCCTAGTTATAGGCTTTTGGCTTAGGAGGTGCATCTTGACTAGTCAACCCTTGAGTGTCTTGGGTATTTGAGAAGCCTTGAAAGAATGCTTTGAAGAAAATGGGAGGGAAAATTTTGGGGTACAACAACTGCCCCTGTTCAATCTTCTTAAACCTGAATAGTTAGGTTGGCAATGTCTGCCATTCGTGACTTGAAGGTAGAAGATGAGTGAACACTTAAGTGCCCAAAAATTTGCACTCGCCTGTGCAAGAAGTAATGTTGTTGGTTGATTGTACCGGGAATGCGCTTATAGATGCCATTTGGAGGGGTGACAAAGAGTCTTAGGAGATAGGCTTATAGATGCCATCCAAAATAATCATTGACTTCGACTGGAAGAAGAATCAGAACAAATCTTTGGGCGACTTAAACTGAACCAGCAGATGTCTTTGATTGTCTTAAACTGGATAAGATTCAGAATAAATTTTAGGATCGATTTAAACTGAACCAGAGAGGTGTATATGGACAATGAATCAGGATAAATCATGGGTCGATTTAAACTGAACCAGTAGAGGCCTTGAATTATCTTTAACTGGAGACGAATCGGAAAAATCTTAGGGTCGATTTAACTGAACCAGAGAAAGAAGTTTACCAGAAAACGAATCAGAATAAATCATTAGTTGATTTAAACTGAACCAACAAAGGTCTTGAATTATCTTTAACTGGAGACAAATCAGAAAAATCTTAGGGTCGATTTAACTGAACCAGAGAAAGAAGTCTACCAAAAACAGACCAGGATAAATTGTTGGTCGATTTAAACTGAACCAATAGAGGCCTTGAATTATATCTAACTGGAGACGAATCAGAAAAATCTTAGGTTTGATTTAACTGAACCAGAGAAAGAATCTATCAGAAAACGAATCAAGATAAATCATTGGTCGATTTAAACTGAACCAACAAAGGCCTTGAATTATCTTTAACTGGAGATGAATCAGAAAAATCTTAGGGTCGATTTAACTGAACCAGAGAAAGAATTCTACCAGAAAATGAATCAGGATAAATCATTGGTCGATTTTAACTGAACCCACAGAGGTCTTGAATTGTCTTTAACTGGATAAGAATTAGAATAAATCATTGAGTCGATTTAAACCGAACCAGAGAAAGGCGTCTACCAGAAATTAATAAGGATAAATTATTGCTCGATTTAAATTGAACCATCAGATGTCTGTACTTGAGAATGACCTTATGAGGAAAATGCTGAAATAGCCCTTCGTTAGATGTAGCCTTTGAAAAGACTGTCATGTCATATAAGTAGTTAATGATGTTTGTTGATTGATCTTTCCTGAAAAGGTAAAGAGTTAGTTGTATACAATGTAATGATGTATGAAATGCATTGTGCAATGATGTTCTCAAAATAAATTAGATTGTGCTATATGTATTTCGAATGCATATGCTATGATATTTTGTAAATGATGTATGAATGCGATGTTAATGAAGTGTATTTTTAAATGTGAGCAACATCTTTTTCTGGGGAAAACAAATCCCTGACTGTCGCTGGGGATGAAGAGTATATGTATCTTCAATATTCTGGAGATTATTTCCGCTGGGGACTCCTGCTTGCTGTTTGAGGAAACTCCATTGGGGAACATCGATTTCTTCTTTGAGCTTGAAGAAAACTCTGTTGGAGAGTGTTAATTCCTGCTTGGGGAGGAAAGAGTTCAAAATTTTTGTTGTTAATTACCCTACTAGGGAGTTTATACCCTGATTGGGGATAAAAGAGATGAATATTCCTCCTGACTTGCCCGGGGAAGATAAAGTTGACTAACATCTGATCAAATTTTAGATTCAGTAGCAACTCTTCGGGGATAGTGATGGCTTCACTAGGGAAGGGAGTTTTGCTGGTGACTTATGGACATCTGAGGAAAAAACTTAAGCTAGGGATATTGGGCCTCATTGGGGAATTAAACCTTGTTGGGGAAATAAACCTTGTCGGGGAATAAACTCTGTTGGGGAAATAAACCCTGTTGATGGAAGTCTGGACTCCACTGGGAAGTAAACTTTGTTGATGGGAATGAGCTATGCCGGAGAGAAGTAATCTGCAGGGGATTTTATAGTTTTGAAAACTCGGATGGGGAGAAGAATTCCCATAAACTGTAACAATTGGGATCCTGTAATGTTATTGGGAGGAAGTCCGCACTCCTTTATCTGCCAGAGTGATCTGCTAGGAATATTGTGGGGAATGTATGAACTTTGCAAATATCACCATGTAGGGATAATCTCATGGAAGTTTCTCTGTGGGGTTTAATGGGTGGCTTAGACGTCATCCTAACTTCTATAGTCTTGAGTAACTGCTCATTCCTATTTTTTTACGCATATATTTGTTAACAGTCAATTGTATTCATATGTGTGATACGGTGGGAGAACTGACTTGAGGGTTTTGCGTTTTATCACAATTGTTGCAGTTAGCAAGAGTCGCCACCAACTTTTCTTTTATCCAAAAGGAAAGGTGAAAAAGCACAGAAAAGACCTTTGAGATTGTTTCTTGAGTTCGGGGGGTAGATTATGAAAAGGGAAGGTATTAGCACCCTTTTCATCCATGGTTTTCCATGGGCTCTTAGTTACTTACTAGATCACTTGCTTTTTGTTTTGAAATTGTGCTTTGTCTGGTTTTGCAAGTATTTTGTAAAAGAGACCATTGTTTAGGCAATCTTTGTAATGATTCTCGTTCGTAAGAATGTATACAAAGATGTTTGTCTTTTTGAAAATGTTTTGGAAATGTGTGTGTTTTGTTTTAAAGATAGCAAGGATAGTTTTTTGAAAATAGAGCAAGTAACTAGAAGCAATCTACCTACTCAAATGTCTTTCTTGTTTATTTTCTATTCCTTTGACATTGTTGTCTTACCATTGATTTGGTAAGCAACCCTATCTTTGGATGTAAACGGGACGGGCGTGGGTCATTGAATAACCATGATTAGCAATGTTGCAAATTATCTTAGCATTTTTGAGGGACTAAGATCATTTTGTAAGGCAACTTGAAATAGCGTCATCGAGGGGCTATGATCTTATATTTTTTTGTTTTGCCAAGATACTTCGCACGCGTAATATGAACATTTTTTGTATAAGGCAACCAAGTGGAGAAACCCTAAGGATGCTTGTGTGCAAGTGTATTATTTTCATGCTTTGATTTTGTCTAGGATTTAGGGTTTTCTATTTTATTTGTTTTTATCTTTCCATTCAAACCCTAATTACTAGCATGGTATGTAAAACGGTAAGTTGCGTAATTTAAAGATTACTACGCTATTACAACATTTTATGGGAGGGGGAATACAAATTGTGAATGAGGATTTGCAATAATGTAAATCTAATTAAGCTATTACAACCAAATCGAATTTGTACAAATATTGGAATAAACAAATACAATATTTAAATATGCAATATTATGTATATGCAAGAAAAAGATTTTGTTTTGTTTTTTTTTATGTTGAAAAGGAGTTTTGAGCTAAACCTAACACCTTAAGAAAAGGAGATTAATTCTTGAGAAATAGTTAACCCTAATTTCTAATTTAAAAGAAAATAAAGTTCTTTAACTATTATTTTTGTGTATTTTTTGTATTGAAAATAATAAATAATATTTTATGAAAATGTTTAGTCTTTTTACATATCAAAAATAAATATTTACAAGTATGAATAAAAAGGAATAAAATAGTTAACCTAATCCTATTTTTTTATATTTACAAGTTTATTTAAGAAAGAAATAATTAATATATAGTTTAATAAAAATATTTTTTTCATGTGAAAATAAAATAAAATAAATAAAATGCAAAATTTATCATGTTTTATATTTTTCATGATTTTATGTATTTAAGAAAATATTTAATAAAATAAAAAAATAAAATAAAACAAAGAAATAAAATGTATGGGTCAGGGGGTATCCTGAGTAAATAGCATGTAAGCATTAGAAAAAAAGTAAGCCCAAAGGACAAAGGCCAGCGCTGCAAAAAAGTGAGAGAATAGCAAAAAAAATGAGAAAATAGGCAAAAAGCAGGCACCAAGGCTCGAACCCATGACCTTGGCATTCTCAGCGCGCTGCCTTGCCACTGGGGTGCCTGTACATCCGTTAGTTTATGTGAAACAAGAAAAACATAACACAAAAAGCTTCCTTGGCCTTGTACTTTGTCTTCTTCCTCTAGCTAGCCGAACCTCCTGTAACTCTTTCATCTCTCAACAAAAATGGAAATTGATAACATGGATGTTATAGCATTTTATCTCACGATTCTAACCATGTGCATAACTAAAAATATAAGTCCAAGATTAAAGAGAATTTTAATGGCCCTAATTCTTAACATAATTTATTCAGAAACTTTAAACTCAAAATTCTCTCAACTCATGCCAAATAAATGCAAGTTATGGATATGTACAACTTCGTAGCAATGATGTCTACACTGTATATTCACAAATGGAAAGCTAACTATGCCTGTATCAAGAGTTGGAAAAACAGAAAACTCACCTTGAAAATGGAAATCGTGTTTTGGAAATGAGCCTGCTTTAGGATGTTGTGATGATCAAGTTAGCTTCCTTGAACCTCTAGGAAGCTAATGCAATGCTTAGCTTGTATTGAGGGTGACTGGAATGATCTCTAGAAGTCCACCTGTGTTACTCTGTTTTTAAAGTTCAACAATAGGGAAGATGGAGTTACAGTGATGTTTCAGGGTGTGGGGTGGTTTTCTTGTAAGGTAAGGAAGCTTAGGGAAGCAAAAGGCCTGAAAACGCACGAGTGAAATGGAAGATTCAATTCACAAGTCAGAAATGGAAAGTTTGGAAGCTTGGTATGCAGATTCTGATTCTAGGGTGTTTCAAGGCTTGGGCATTTGTGCTTTTAGTTGCAAAGTGATAGCTTTATATAGAGCAAAAGACTGGAGGACTTGTGCTTGCTCAGAAGTATAAGATCACATGTCTTGCTATATTTCTTGTTTTTGAAGCAAGTGTGAGAAATGACTTCTTAATGCATTGTTCTGATCTTGTAGGGTAGTGTGAAGCTTTAAACATGTTTTGTTTAGGCTTAGAGGCTTGGTTTGTGCAGAAAGAACAAGTCCAAGGCTCAAGAAATGAAAAAAATGCATAAAGTATGCTTTTCCAAAATGGCAATGTTGCCTTTCTTCCATAAATGGTTATTTTCTTGTACAATGCATTGAATGCTTGACTTTAGGGCACAAAATCTTGTGCAATCCATTAATGGTGGAGTGACAAATGAGTTTTAGGCCTGAAAAGTGAAGATTGTACAACATGCTTGAGGATTTGAATTTTGTTCTTCATGAATTGGCTTGAGATCAAAGTGAGAAATTTCCAACTTCATCTCTTCGATTCTCTATACTCAAGAATGATCTCAAGGAGTTCTTGGACATTTTGGAAATCTTGCAATATGCTTTATAACTAATCTTTGAAATGCATTCCAAGATTCCTCTTGGAACTAGGTGAAAAATTGCCATGAAGTTAGGTCAAAAACCTGCCTAAATTAGGGCAAAATTTCACTAAGTTATTTTAGTTCATGGGCATGTATTCACAAAATTATATCTTGAGATCCAAACATCTTTAGGGAAAAATGTGTGAAGCAAACTTGTAGATTTCATGGAGGTCTACAACTTTCATGTTGGTAACTTTCTTTGAATCATTTTGTATCATGGTGGAAAATTGGCCTAAAGTTGAGAAAAAATAAGAAATTCTCTATACTTAGAAAAATTTCTAAGTTAAGAAAAATTCAAATTTCAAAACCAAATCTTCAATCTTTGATTACTTGATGAAAAAGTTTCATATTTTGATATGTTTTGATGAATTGTGATCCTCGATATTTGATTTTTGACCAAAAAGTCAAAGTTTGACTTTTCAGTATACAATTGACTTTTGATCAGTTGACTGCAAATTTGATCTGTCAATCCAATGAAATTGCAATGTTTTGAACCATGTAATTAGTTCAAGATGATACAATTGAATCCTTGAAATCATGCTTCAAATCAATTGGTCATTTTCCAAGTCAAAAATCAGAAATTGCCCTTTCTCAGTCAAAACCTCAATTTTGACCATTTTGCCCTTTTGATGATTTGATCAAATTTTTTTGAGGAATTGTGGTCCAAACTTGATCAAATGATACATATGAGTCTAGAATGTTGATATGGATAAAAAATTATGAAGTTTGACTGTAAATTGGCCATGGTTGACTTTTTCCCCAATACAGCTGATTTTTAGGTCAACTATCTAATTGACTGATCAAAAATATGGTTCAAGGCTTAAAACTTGTCATGAGTAAACTTAGGGGTCCATAATGATGTTTGAAAGTCATATGAAGCATTGATAGTCCAAAATCCTTGGGTAAACTCAAACCCTAATTTTGGGTCATTAGTGTAAGATGAGATGTCTTGAGCTGATCAAACCCTAATTTTGTCTTGAGTCAAAGAGATCTTGTGAGAAAATCTTGATAAATGAGAGGGAAAATTTTGGGGTACAACAGCTGCCCCTGTTCAATCTTCTTAAGCCTGAAGAGTTAGATTGGCAAATTTTTCCACTCGTGACTCCAAGGTGGAAGGTGATTGGACACTAGAGTGCCCAGAAATTTGCACTCGACGATGTGTAATTGAGGGAATGAGCTTAAAGATTCCATTTGGAGAAGTGATAGAATCTTGTTGAAGATGGGCTTGTAGATGCCATCCAAAAATGTTTGTTGAATTGTAAGTTGTAAGCTGAAAGAATGAGTATCAGAACAACTTCTGTGTCTAGAGCGTATCTGAACTGTATCTGAACTGTATCTGGATTTGAACTTTGAATGAGTATCTGAATGGAATCCGTGTCTGGAGCGTATCTGTACTGTATCTGAATGGGTATCAGAATGGAATCCGTGTTTGGAGCGTATCTGAACTGTATCTGAAGTCTGAATCTGAATGAGTATCAGAATGGCATCCGTGTCTGGAGCGTATTTGAACTATATCTGAATGGGTCGAATCTGAATGAGTATCAGAATGGCATCCGTGTCTGGAGCGTATCCGTACTGTATCTGAAAGTTGAATCTGAAGAAGTATCAGAATGGCATCCGTGTCTGGAGCATATCCGAACTGTATCTGATTGTTGAATCTGAATGAGTATCAGAATGACATCTGTGTCTGGAGCATATCCGAACTGTATCATGATTGCATATTTGTTAATGGTAGCTGTTAATCTTATCCTGAAAAGGGTGAAATGTTAGCTAAAATACAAAGTTATGTTGCATGAAATGTATGATGCAATGTATTTGCTTTATCAATGTTTATGATATGTGGATGTAATGTATGCGCATGTAAGCTGATTTGCTGATTTGCTGATTTGCTGTTTGATTGAGGAAAATAAATCCTTGAATGCTGCTGAGGATATGTTGAAATTTCTATGTCTTAAAGTTGAAGTCCTGACGAACTCTTGTTGAGAGAAGTAAATTCTGTCGTGATGGCAATGCCATGTACTGCTTGTAAGATCTGTTTGGGGAATCCTGTGAAATTTAACGATTTCTACTGGGGATTAATAAATTGAAATTTGTTCCACTGGGGATTTAAATGACGTACCGTGGGGATTACTTATGGAATAGCCTAGAGACGTTTTCCTGTCCTTTAAACCTATCAGTAATTGTCTTTCTCATTTTGTTTATTTGTAAACAATAATTATGTTCAAATACATATGTTCATCAATGAATCATTGGACATTTTTGCAAACCAAACACAATCGTAAATAAAAGGCAGATAGTTTTTTGCACTTTCAAAGGGGTATCTTTGTATTGACTTTGAATAAGTATTTTGTACAAAGGAGACAAACATTCTAGTAAGAGAATGGTTCCATAAAACAAGAAAAATTTATACAAAGAAAGATAGCTATGTGTAATAATCCCATGGGGTTCCCATTATTCTATAGCCTTCATATCTCCGAATATCTTGTCTATTTGTTGCTTCGTCCAAAGATGATTGAATTGATCAGAAACTCTGAGTTTGTTAGTAGAAGCTAGAGGTTGTCTATCAAATGATCTGACGGGACATAGTCATAAGCTTTAACTCCCTAACTTTTGCCTGGACCGCCCTTTCGGGTTTTCAATCCACCGGGAAACCCCTTTTTGCCCAAGTCACCCTTTTGGGTTTTCAACTTGCCGGGTGTACACATTTTTTTATTTTTATCCCTAATTTTTGCCCGAACCTTTTTGGTTCGCCGGGATGCCCTTTTTTTGCCTAGGTGTGTCAACCTAGCGGGTCTCTTATGCGTAGTATCTTTTGACTATGTCCGCGTTCGCAGGGTGTGGCAGATCGTCGCCGTCCATGGTGATCAAGATCATTGCCCCACCGGAGAATATGTTCTTGATTATAAATGGTCCTTCATAGGTAGGAGTCCATTTGCCCCTGGGATCACTTTGTGGGAAAATGATACGTTTGATCACTAGATCCCCAACTTGATATACTTGGCGTCTGACTTTCTTGTTAAAAGCCTTGATCATCCATTTTTGATACATCTAACCATGGCAAATAGCAGTAAGTCTCTTTTCATCAATCAAGTTCAGTTGATCAAGTCGAGTCTGGATCCAATCGTTTTCATTCAATCCTGCATCCTTCATAATTCTCAGAGAGGGGATCTGAACCTCAATAGGCAAGACAACCTCCATGCCGTAAACCAAAGAATAGGGTGTTTCCCCAGTTGATGTGTGAGCCGTGGTACGGTACCCATGGAGAGCGAATGGTAGAATCTCATGCCAGTCTTTGTATGTGACTGTCATCTTTTTTATGATCTTTTTAATGTTTTTATTTGCAGCTTCGACATCACCATTCATCTTTGGCTGGTAGGGGGAAGAATTATGATGCTGAATCTTAAATTACTCGCACAAGGCAGTGATCACAGTGTTGTTAAGATTTGTACCATTGCCAGTGATGATCCTTTCCGGGATACCGTACCGGCAAATAAGGTTTTGCTTGATGAAGCGAGCCACAACATTCTTGGTAACGGAGGCGAAGGAGGCTGCTTCAACCCACTTTGTGAAATAATCAATGGCCACTAGGATGAAGCGGTGTCCATTGGAGGCTGTAGGCTTGATCTCTCCAATCATATCAATTCCCCACATAGCAAAGGGCCAAGGAGCCGTCAAGACATTCATAGGAACCGGAGGTGCGTGCACCTTGTCAGCATAAATTTGACACTTATGACATGTCCGAGAGTGTTGATAACAATCTGCTTCCATGGTAGACTAATAATAGCATGCCCGTAGGATTTTCTTCGCCATCGTATGCCCACTGGAGTGGGTTCCAAAAGTACCTTCATGTAATTCAGCCATGATCTTTTCATCCTCAACCTTATCTACACACCGAAGTAGAATGGAGTCATGATTACGTTTGTACAGGATGCCATTACTAAGGAAGAACTTAGCAGAGAATCTCCTTAAGAACTTTTTATCATTGATTGAAGCCCCTTATGAATATTCTTGAGCCTCGAGATACCTCTTGACTTCATGAAACCAAGGCTGGTCCACTACCTCTTCAGTATTAATCTCGTGACAATGTGCTGGTTCGTCCATTCGTTTGATGGTGACCGGGGAGCCTCGTTATCCCAATTAAGTTTAAACATAGATGACATTGTGTCTAGAGCGTCTGCTAGCTGATTTTCTTCTCGCGGGAAATGCTCGAAGGTAATCTTCTCAAAATATGGTAGCAATGTCAAAACATGTTCTTTGTAAGGGATAAGGTTTGGGTGCTTAGTATCCCATTCCCCTTTGATCTGAGTGATGAACAAAGCTAAATCTCCAAACACATCTAAATATTTGATTCCCAAGTTTATGGCAGCTATGAGACCGAAGATGCACACTTTGTATTCCGCCATGTTGTTTGTACAATTGAATCAAAGTCTGGCAGTAAAGGGAGTAGACACCCTTCCGGAGATATGAGTACAATGCCGATACCATTACCAAGTGCATTGGATGCCCCATCAAAGAACAGGGTCCATCAGGATCCTTGTTTCGGTCCGTCATATGGTCTAATTTCTTCACAGTTGTCTAATGTCATGATGTCTTCATCTGGGAATTCAAACTTCATGGACTGATAATCTTCCATAGCTTGATGAGCAAGATGATCAGCTAGCACACTGCCCTTTATAGCTTTCTGGGTAGTATACTGTATGCCGTATTCTGTTAGGATCATCTGTCACCTAGCTATTCTCCCAGATAGAGCAGTCTTTTCGAAGATGTACTTTATCAGATCCATCTTAGATATCAACAAAGTAGTATGAGTCAGCATATACTGTCTTAGTCGGCGAGCAGCCCATTCCAGAGCGCAACAAGTTTTCTCGAGCAGTGAATATCTGGTTTCACAGTCGGTAAACCTTTTGCTCAGGTAATAAATAGCGTGCTCTTTTCGGCCAGACTCGTCATGCTGCCCCAATACACACCCCATTGAGTTTTCTAAAACATTCAGATACATGATCAGTGGTCTTCCCTCGACTGGTGGCATCAAAATAGGAGGCTCTTGTAAGTACTCTTTGATTTTGTCAAAAGCAACCTGGCACTCATCATTCCATCTGACTACTTGATCTTTCTTCAATAGTTTGAAGATTGGCTCACAAGTAGCCGTTAGGTGAGAAATGAATGTGGCAATATAGTTCAGGCGTCCCAAGAATCCTCTGACTTCCTTCTCAGTACGAGGAGCAGGAATTTCTTGTATCGCTTTAACCTTGGCAGGGTCGACCTCAATACCTTTGTTACTGACGACAAAACCTAAGAGTTTACCGGACCGTACTCCGAATGTGCACTTGTTTGGATTCAACCTTAGTTTATACTTCTTTAATCTTTCAAACAACTTTTGCAGGTGATCAAGGTGATCTTCTTCCATTTGTGATCGGGCTATCATATCGTCTATGTAGACCTTTATTTCATGATGTATCATGTCATGAAACAAAGCTACCATGGCGCGCTGATAGGTGGCCCCAACATTCTTCAGTCTGAATGGCATCACTTTGTAGCAGAATGTGCCCCACTGTATGACAAATGTTGTTTTCTCCATGTCCTCAGGTGCCATTTTGATTTGGTTGTATCCTGAGAATCCGTCCATGAAGGAAAACACTTTATGCTGGGCCGTATTGTCAACCAGGATATCTATGTTTGGGGAGTTGAAAATCATATTTAGGGCTTGCCCTATTCAAATCTCTATAGGCCACACACATTCATACTTTTCCGTCCTTTTTAGGCACGGGAACAATGTTGGCAACCCATTGGGGATAGGAAGTGACAGCCAAGAATCCAGCATTGAATTATTTCATGACTTCCGCTTTGATATTCTCTGACATATCAGGTCTCATGCGGAAGACTTTTTGTTTTACTGGTGGAAAGTCTTCTCTTGTTGGAAGACGATGTACCATGATGTCGGTATCAAGTCCTGGCATGTCTTCATATGACCAGGCAAAGATCTCAACATAATCATGCAACAGCTGAATTAGACGCTTCTTGACACTGGGCTCCAGATTGGCACCCACCGTGACCTCTTTTTTATCCTCCTCGGTACCCAGATTGATTGTATCCACAGGTTCCTCGTAAGGCTGAATGGCTCGTTCCTCTTGTTGTAGTAGTCTTCCAGTTCCCCTGGTACTTCACAAACTTCCCCACCTTCGTCTTCGGCTTGGTAGATTAGATCCTCAGAGTCACAAAAGGCCATAACAGTATCGTTACCCATGGGATCTGGAATGGAGGGGTACCTGCATTTGTGAGTGTGGGTGTGTGTAAGGGTATAGCCATCCTTTAGAAAATAAAATGTAAAAGAAAAACAATGAGCACAAAAGTTTGTATGTGAAAAACGTCCACGATTCATTGTATGTCATATGAAGATGAAATAAAAACCCTTACAAATGGACCATTGTGCCTCAGATAAGACACAAGGTTTTAAATGTGCGAATTGTTTGTGAATATTACAAGTCCAACAGAAATGTAAAGATAAATTACTGAGGGATGAAAGTTATTAGGACAAAGTCTCTGGCCTCCCAATTGCAAAGTCCTCCGTTGACAGTAGGAAAGATCCAATCTTCCAAGCTGCAATCCTCTTCACTGTCTTCTACCGTATCCACCTCTCGGTTGCTAATCTTCAAGGGGGCCCCTCCAGCACGGGCACAACGTACAACTTTCTGAGCACTTGGAGTGAACCCTAAACCAAACTTGTCAGATTTATACGGAATATCCAGAAGTTTCCCCCAGATGGTGCATCCATCCTCCTCTACTACTGCCTTGGCGTCCTTCAGAGATGACATCCAGAGTGGAGGTCTCGTAATCTTGGGAATCTGGGACACATTCTTGGTTACTGCTACCTCTTGGGGGACTTCTTCGAAATATTGAAAAGGAGTTTCAATGAACTCGCCGTCCAATTCCACATACCTGAAGGAATTGAGGTGGCTAATCATATATTCTTCCTCTCCGTGGACAGTGATAATCCTTCCCTGGACCAGATATTTCAACATCTGATGCAGTGTAGAGGTGACAGCGTCGGCATTATGGATCCACGACCGTCCTAGCAGACAAGAGTAAGAGGGGCGGATGTCCAATACATAGAAGGTTGAGTTGAAAGTTTGAGTCCCAACCTTTATGGGGATATCCACCTCCCCATGCACCATCCTCTTTGAGCCACCAAATTCTCTCACGACTATGTTACTGGGTTTCAACTTCAGTTCCTCGCAATCTAGTCTGTCCAGAGCTTTCTTCGGTAAAACATTCAAAGATGAACCAGTGTCCACCAAGACATGGGCCAGAGTTGTTCCTCTATATTCCATAGAGACATGCAATGCCTCATTGTGCTTTCTTCCCCTTGGTGTCAGATCAGCATCCGAGAAGCCTAGGCCATTATCCGCCGTCAAACTGGCCACGCAATCTTGAAATTGGTCAACAGACGTCTCTTGAGGCACATGGGCTGTCTTTAGAAACTTCACCAGGGCTCTCGCATGTGCCTCAGAGCACAGTAACAATGCCAGCATGGAGATTTTGGAGGGAGTTTTCCCCAACTTTTCAACTACGTCGTAGTCGCTCCTCTTTATTATTTTTAGGATTTCCTCCATTTCCTTCTTGGAGGCTTCAGGGATAATCAGTGGTTGAGCCTTCGTCCAGACAGGCTCTACTTGAATACTTTTTCATCGAGTTTCAGCAGCAGGAGTGTTGGTAGGAATGACAGCAGAGGTTGTATCGTCTTTGTCAATAGGAGCACTTGCAGAGATGATTATTGGCACGAAAGTAACCTTTGGAGCAGCCACGGGTCCAAAAATCGCCTTTGGGGGGGGCAATTTCTGAAGAGAAGATTCTACTGCTTCGGGTAATCTTACTGGTTCCGGCAACATTGCTAATGTCAGAGTCTTCTTCTTCGGAGCTTATTTCTTTGGCAGCCAGCCCATCTTGTTTGATGCCATGGTAGTAGATGTCCCCATCATAATTCCACGACACAGTTTTGTATGATTCATACGGGAATGGCCCAGGCATTGTGATTATAAGAGGAGTAGTTTTTGGAACCGGTGTAATTCTAATGGGTCTTTTGGGGACCCCGGAAGAATTGGTGGAGATGGTGATAATTGAAACGTCTTCAACAGGAACAGGTGAAACATGAGTACTTTCAAACAAAATCTCTTTGTTGTCTATCAAGCGTTGAATGCCTGTTTTCAACAAAGGGCAAACAGTTGGTGAGGATAAGCAAAGATGGCAATCTTCAATACAACCCGGGAATACACCGGCTTTTAACAAATTTATCTTAATGATTGGGAGTGGACTCAAAAGTTCATCGATTGTGGTAACAAACAAATCTTCTTCAACAACATTGGTGTGGTGACCATGTGTAGGCATAGGAGCAGAAACGACGTTTGGCTTCTCAGGCGCATCAAACTCAATATCTTTGGCCTATATAAGGTCTTGAATTTTGTTTTTCAAGGCCCAATAGTTGTTAGTGTCGTGACCCGGACTTTCGGAATGATATGCGCAACAGGAATTTCGGTGATAATGAGGGGACGCTGTGTTGGGGTTCTTGGGAGCTTCTTTTAAAGTTTCCAAATTAGATTTCAGAAGGTGCGGTAAAACCTGGGCTAGAGTCATATTGATTCTGGTGAATTTCCGGATGGCCTCTCCACCCTCGGTTGATTACGTTTTGGTTGATCAGATGTAGGCTTTGGGATCATGACAACCCTTACCATTGGTCGGTGCTCGGCTCTCCCTTGGTTCCTTTGTGGATAAACAACATATACCTCCTTCTTCCCAATGAAAGGTTTCCTCACAGCTGTAGAGGAAGATGAATCCTTCTGAATCTTTCCACTTTTTATGCCAGCTTCCACCCTCTCTCCAGTTAGTATTAACTCAGTAAATCCTGCAGATGAGCTCCCAATCAGATGGTTGAAGAAAGGGCCCGATAGAGTGCCTAAGAACATGTCCACCAATTACCTTTCAGACAGAGGGGGTTGCACTCTCCCAGCTAGATCTCTCTATTTCTGCGCGTATTCCTTGAAACCCTCATTGGAAGCCATGGCCATGCTCTGAAGTTAAGTATGGGTAGGCGCCAAATTTGCATTATATTGGTATTTCTTATAGAAAGCTGCGGCAAGATCTTCCCAATTGTGGACGTTGGCCCTTTCGAATTGGTAAAACCAATTGAGTTGTGTTCCAGATAGGCTATCTTGGAAAAAATTCACCCATAGGTCTTTATCGGCGGAGTGCGGCTGGATCTTTCTCACATATGATCGGAGGTGCATCTTAGGACATGACAACCCATCATATTTTGCAAACAACGACACTTTGAACTTCGGTGGGATCACAATTCCCGACACTAGTCCCAATTCTTCAAAGTCTAGACCTGGCACTTTTTGTATTTCCATAGCGCTCAAGCTCTCTTCAAGATGTCTGTACTTATCATTAGATGGAGGATACTGTTCCTCAGAGTAGTCTTCCTCTTCTTCCTCCTCTTCAGATTCTGACGGAACCGTTATTTCTTTTCCTTTCCCTTCTCCTTCCCCGGAAGTGGTTGCAAAATTCAAGGTTCTTCTAGTCTGTCCCTGAAACCTTCTCCCCATGTTCAAAACCCCAGTGACCTTCTTTGTTTTCTTTTTTCTTTCCTCAGCCAACAAAGTCTTCAACTCCTCTTGCCCCTTGGATAGGGTCATGAGCAACTGTTGAAACTGCATGTTTTGAACTTGGAGATCTTTGACTGTCTGTTCGAGATCCATATTACTGAAATAAATAGTAGAGAGATGAGGAAACTCGTTGCAAAAGACCTGTTTATGTTATGATGAATGATATGTGCATATGTAATGTTTTCAAGGATTTTTAAAGATTCAAGTTTGTTTTAGACAAAAAAGGAAACACACGTTATATTAATAAGATAAAGTTTGAGTACATCAATTCCCCTTGGGAAAAATAATACAAAACTCTAAGATAAAAAAGTAGTGCGCATCCTCTTTGGTGCTATGTAGGCATTTAGAGTCTGCTTCTCATGAAGTAGCCTAGTGAGTTCCAAAACCTTCTTCTCGCTTGTGTAGAATTGGGCTTCGAAAGTATCTCGCTCTCCTTTGATCTGTATCCAATCCCTTTATAGGTCTTTAAGAGATGTGGGCATGTCAGGATGTAGGATAGTGTATGGAACTTCTCCTTCCTTAACAGGCTCAATGATCACCAGGAGAATGGAAGGATAAGGCATCATAAGACTTTGAGCGCAGGTTCGTACCCACTTGAGGTAAGGCTCAAGAGGGATGGAATTCTTGTGTCCCAAAGTCTTTCTATCCACCTTGTTTAGCATCCTCCATGCTCGGATGAATCTCTGGAGAAGACCTTGATCGTTGTTGTCGTAGTCGAATACCAAGCCTTGAATCAATATCTCATGCGGGCCATCCCTTCGGGCATAACCAAACTGTCTTAGAGCTAAGCATGGGTTGTAGGTGATGCCTCCCCTAATGCCAAGTAGAGGGACATTAGGGAATTCCCCACAACGGTCAACAATGATAACATTCTCTTTGGATCGAGAACACTAGTGAATATTTGAATGTTTGAGCGTCATTAACCTTTGTGACCACCTAGAACCTTGCTCATTCTTTAAGACTGATAGGGGGAGATGAGAAATAAACCATCTTGCTAGGAGAGGAGTGAAACACATAAGGACACCTCTTTTCCTCATTGTGCGAGTGTGAAAGGAGTGTAGGATATCCCCTAGCAATGTAGGCACCGGATTGCGTGACATGAAGATTTTGACGGCACTTACATCTATGAGTTGGTCAGGATTGGGGAACAAGACCATCCCATAGATAAGAAGAGCCACAATTTCCTCAAAGGCTTGCAAGTCTAAGGAATTCCAACAGCTTTGGGCTTTCTCAAACAGGAACTTTGCTAAGAAGCCTTTGACACCACTTCTGGTTTCCTAATGAGTTGTGACGTCAGATGAGTGCAAGTGTAGAGCTTGAGCAATCTCTTCTGGATTTGGGTATCTTTCCGTAGTGTTGAAAGGTAGTTGATTGAGAATGGGAATCCTCAAGAGTTGAGAGAATTCTTCCAAAGTAGGCACAAGCTGATAGTCGGGAAATGTTAAGCAATGGTGCAAAGGATCAAAGAACTGAAAGAGCACCTTCATCATATCCTCATCTGTGTTGGAAGTGACCAATTTGAGTAGACGACCATGTCTCTCGGTGAATGGAGAGTTCTCAGGAATCATTGAAGCTAGCTCCTTAAGTTGTGGAGGAATTCTTACAAGGTTGACTTGGATAGTTTTCCTGCGAAGTGAATCCATATCCTACAAAACAAGAACAAAGATGAATCTCCAAAATCCTTGAAATGGTTAGTGAATGCATATGATGTTAATGATGTCCATGATGTTATGTACAAGTATGCATATACAAGCAAAACAAACAATTTATTAGTTTAGGCTTGCATGGGGTTTTATAGGTAAGTACCCTCTTGAAATTTAGTTGGCTCAAACCTGTCTTAATAATAGTAACCGGGTTCTAAGGAGCTCAATATCACCGGATTGTTTCCTTGGTCATTGTTTCAGCTCAAACCTCTTTAATGGAGACCGAAATATCCCAAGAAACCAAACCTCAATGAGTGTAGTATCGAGTATCTACCAACTTCGGACTGCACCAAAGCCGGTCATCTCACTACATCGTAAAGGCCAAGTTGGTCAAGTAAAGGGTTCTAGAAATTCATTAGTGCTTCATGACATCACTCAGCGGCCTCCTATTCTCTTTGATTGACTCAAAGGCTACCGGTACCTACAAATATGTCACACTAACATAGCTATTTCTTAGGCCATGTCGATATACCCCGCACAGTTTCCACAACGTATTGCTATTTACCTATAATGTATCCCAAATCCGGGTAGAGGATTCAAACCCAAACAAAGAACCATAATGTAAAGCAAACAAGTCAAACAATGTAAGCAAATAAATGTGATCTATCCATAAGCTAACCCCACTTTTATAAAATTCCCCAGCTGAGTCTTCAGTTCTGTGATACGGTGGGAGAATTGACTTGAGGATTTTGCGTTTTATCGCAAATGATGCAGTTATCAAGAGTCACCACCGACTTTTCTTTTATCCAAAATGAAAGGTGAAAAGCACAGGAAAGACCTTTGAGATTGTTTCTTGAGTTTGGGGGGTAGATTATGAAAAGGGAAGGTATTAGCACCCTTTTTATCCATGGTTTTCCATGGGCTCTTAGTTACTTGCTAGATCACTTGCTTTTTGTTTTGAAATTGTGCTTTGTGTGGTTTTGAAAGTATTTTGTAAAAGAGGCCATTGTTTAGGCAATCTTTGTAATGATTCTCGTTCGTAAGAATGTATACAAAGATGTTTGTCTTTTTGAAAATGTTTTCAATGTTTGTAAAATGTTTTGGAAATGTGTGTGTTTTGTTTTGAAGATAGCAAGGATAGTTGTTTGAAAATAGAGCAAGTAACTAGAAGCAATCTACCTACTCAAATGTCTTTCTTGTTTATTTTCTATTCCTTTGACATTGTTGTCTTACCATTGATTTGGTAAGCAACCCTATCTTTGGATGTAAACAGGATGGGCGTGTGTCATCGTATAACCATGATTAGCAATGTTGCAAAGTATCTTAGCATTTTTGAGGGACTAAGATCATTTTGTAAGGAAACTTGAAATAACGTCATCGAGGGGCTATGATCTTATATTTGTTTGTTTTGCCAAGATACTTCGCATGCGTAATATGGCCATTTTTTATATAAGGCAACCAAGTGGAGAAACCCTAAGGATGCTTGTGTGCAAGTGTATTATTTTCATGCTTTGATTTTGTCTTGGATTTAGAGTTTTCTATTTGATTTGTTTTTATCTTGCCATTCAAACCCTAATTACTAGCATGGTATGTAAAGCGGTAAATTGCGTAATTTAAAGATTACTACGCTATTACAACATTTTATGCGAGGGGAAATACAAATTGTGAATGGAGATTTGCAATAATGTAAATCTAATTAAGCTATTACAACCAAATCGAATTTGTACAAATATTAGAATAAACAAATACAATATTTAAATATGCAATATTATGTATATGCAAGAAAAAGATTTTGTTTTGTTTTTTTATGTTGAAAAGGAGTTTTGAGCTAAACCTAACAACTTAAGAAAAGGAGATTAATTCTTGAGAAATAGTTAACCCTAATTTCTAATTTAAAAGAAAATAAAGTTCTTTAACTATTATTTTTGTGTATTTTTTGTATTGAAAATAATAAATAATATTTTATGAAAATGTTTAGTCTTTTTACATATCAAAAATAAATATTTACAAGTATGAATAAAAAGGAATAAAATAGTTAACCTAATCCTATTTTTTTATATTTACAAGTTTATTTAAGAAAGAAATAATTAATATATAGTTTAATAAAAATATTTTTTTCATGTGAAAATAAAATAAAATAAACAAAATGCAAAATTTATCATGTTTTATATTTTTCATGATTTTATGTATTTAAGAAAATATTTAATAAAATAAAACAAAGAAATAAAATGTATGGGCTAGGGGGTATCCTGAGTAAATAACATGTAAGCATTAGAAAAAAAAGTAAGCCCAAAGGACAAAGCCCAGCGCTGCAAAAAAGTGAGAGAATAGTAAAAAAAATGAGAAAATAGGCAAAACGCAGGCACCAAGGCTCGAACCCATGACATTGGCATTCTCAGCGCGATGCCTTGCCACTGGAGTGGCTGTACATCCGTTAGTTTATGTGAAACAAGAAAAACATAACACAAAAAGCTTCCTTGGCCCTGTACTTCGTCTTCTTCCTCTAGCTAGCCGGACCTCGTGTAACTCTTTCATCTCTCAACAAAAATGGAAATTGATAACATGAATGTTATAACATTTATCTCACGATTCTAATTATGTGCATAACTAAAACTATAAGTCCAAGATTAAAGAGAATTTTAATGGCCCCAATTCTTAACCTAATTTATTCAAAAACTTCAAACTCAAAATTCTCTCAACTCAGGCCAAATAAATACAAGTTATGGATATGTACAGCTTCGTAGCAATGATGTCTACATTGTATATTCACAAATGGAAAGCTAACTATGCCTGTATCAAGAGTTGGAAAAATAGAAAACTCACCTTGAAAATGGAAATCGTGTTTTGGAAATGATCCTGCTTTAGGATGCTGTGATGATCAGGTTAGCTTCCTTGAACCTCTAGGAAGCTAATGCAATGCTTAGCTTGTCTTGAGGGTGGCTGGAATGATCTCTAGAAGTCCACCTGTGTTACTCTGTTTTGAAGTTCAACAATGGGGAAGATGGAGTTACAGTGATGTTTCAGGGTGTGGGATGGTTTTCTTGTAAGGTAAGGAAGCTTAGGGAAGCAAAAGGCCTGAAAACGCACGAGTGGAATGGAAGATTCAATTCACAAGTCAGAAATGACAAGTTTGGAAGCTTGGTATGCAATTTCTGATTCTAGGGTGTTTTAAGGCTTGGGAATTCGTGCTTTTAGTTACAAGGTGATAGCTTTATATAGAGCAAAAGATTGGAGGACTTGTGCTTGCTCAGAAGTACAAGATCACATGTCTTGCTACATTTCTTGTTTTTGAAGCAAGTGTGAGAAATGACTTCTTAATGCACTGTTATGATCTTGTAGGGTAGTGTGAAGCTTTAAACATGTTTTGTTTAGTCTTAGAGGCTTGGTTTGTGCAGAAAGAACAAGTCCAAGGCTCAAGAAATGAAAAAATGCATAAAGTATGCTTTTCCAAAATGGCAATGTTGCCTTTCTTCCATAAATGGTTATTTTCTTGTACAATGCATTTAATGCTTGGCTTTAGGGCATGAAATCTTGTGAAATCCATTAATGGTGGAGTGACAAACAAGTTTGAGGCCTGAAAAGTGAAGATTGTACAACATGCTTGAGGATTTGAATTTTGCTCTTCATGAATTGGCTTGAGATCAAAGTGAGAAATTGCCAACTTCATCTCTTCGATTCTCCCTACTCAAGAATGATCTCAAGGATTTCTTGGACATTTTGGAAATCTTACAATGTGCTCTATAACTCATATTTGAAATGCATTCCAAGATTCCTCTTGGAACTAGGTGAAAAATTGCCATGAAGTTGGATCAAAAACCTGCCTAAATTAGGACAAAATTTCACTATGTTATTTTAGTTCATGGGCATGTATTCACAAAATTATATCTTGATATCCAAGCATATTTAGGGAAAAATGTGTGAATCAAAATTGTAGATTTCATGGAGGTCTATAACTTTCATGTTGGGAACTTTCTTTGAATCATTTTGTATCATGGTGGAAAATTGGCCTAAAGTTGAGAAAATATAAGAAATTCTCTATACTTAGAAAAATTTCTAAGTTAAGAAAAATTCAAATTTCAAAACCAAATCTTCAATCTTTGATTCCTTGATGAACAAGTTTCATATTTTGACATTTTTTGATGAATTGTGATCCTTGGTATTTGATTTTTGACCAAAAAGTCAAAGTTTGACTTTTCAGTATACAGTAGACTTTTGATCAATTGACTGCAAATTTGATCTGTCAATCCAATGAAATTGCAATGTTTTGAACCATGTCATTAGGTAAAGATGATACAATTGAATCCTTGAAATCATGCTTCAAATCAATTGGTTATTTTCCAAGTCAAAAATCAGAAATTGCCCTTTCTCAGTCAAAACCCTAATTTTGACCATTTTGCCCTTTTGATGATTTGATCAAATGGTACATATGAGTCTATAATGTTGATATGGATAAAAAATTATGAAGTTTGACTGTAAATTGGCCATGGTTGACTTTTCCCCCAATACAACTGATTTTTAGGTCAACTGTCCAATTGACTAATCAAAAATGTGTTTCAAGGCTTGAAACTTGTCATGAGTAAACTTAGGGGTACATAATGATGTTTGAAAGTCATATGAAGCATTGATAGTCCAAAAATTCTTGGGCAAACTCAAACCCTAATTTTGGGTCATCAGTGTAAGATGAGATGTCTTGAGCTGATCAAACCCTAATTTTGTCTTGAGTCAAAGAGATCTTGTGAGAAAATATTGATAAATGAGAGGGAAAATTTTGGGGTACAAAAATATGCATATGCTCGTTCAATTTTAGTTATTGTACATTTTGAAAACAAAACAGGAAAAGTAAAAACAAAATTTGAATTTGAAATTGTTTTTGTATTGATGATTTTGCCCATAAACAAGTGTTTTTGTACAAAGATACGGAAATCCTAATAAGAGGAAATCGTCGAGGAAAATATTACAAAGTGAAAACATATAGATATGTGGGAATAATCTCATCAAGTTCCAACTCTACTATTTCCCTAATGTCTTCGAACATCTCATCCCTTGTTGTCGGAAGAAGGTGATTGGACTGATCTGTACCGTTTGAACTTTCGGTGTTGGTAATAAAGGTTGCAGTGAGTGATCCAATGGTACATAGTCCTACGCTTTTATCCCTAACTTTTTCCTGGACTGCCCCTTCCATTTTTCAGTCCACCAGGATACCATATTTTACCCAAGCCGCCTTTTTACGTTTTCGACTTGTCGGGTGTACAATCTTTTAAAATATATCCCTCATTTTTGCCCGAACCCTTTTGGTTCGTCGGGATGCCCTTATTTTTGCCTAGGTCAGTCAACCTAGCGGGTCATTTTCACGCGTAATATATTTTGACTATGTCCGCATTTATAGGGTGGGGGAAATCTTCACCGTCCATGATGGTCAATATCATAGCACCGCTAGAGAATATTTTCTTGATTACAAATGGCCCTTCGTAAGTGGGAGTCCATTTTCCCCTGGGATCACCCTACGGTAGAATAATGCGCTTTATTACCAAGTCACCACCCTAATATACTCGATGCTTGATCTTTTTGTTGAATGCCTTGATCATGCGTTTCTGATACATCTGACCATGACAAATAACTATCAGCCTTTTCTCGTCAATTAGGTTTAGCTGATCCAACCTAGTCTGTATCCACTCGTCTTTGTCTAAGTCTACATCTTTCATGATTCTCGGAGAGGGAATCTGGACCTCAACAGGTAGGGCAACATTCATACCATAAACCATAGAGAATGGGGTTACCCCAGTTGATGTTCTAGCTGAGGTGCAGTAGCCGTGAAGTGCAAATGGTAACATCTCGTGCCAATCTTTATATGTAACAACCATCTTCTTTATGATCTTCTTTATATTCTTATTGGAGGTTTCCACTGCACCATTCATCTTAGGTCGATACAGAGAAGAGTTATGATGCTTGATCTTGAAATGTGTGAAGAGCTCAATGATCATTATATTGTTGAGATTGGTATCGTTGTATGTGATGATCCTTTCAGGGATGCCATACCGACAGATCAAGTTGTGTTTGATGAACCGGGCAACAACATTTTTGGTGACAGAGGCGAACGAGGCTGCTTCAACTCACTTTGTAAAGTAATCAATGGCGACGAGGATGAAGTGGTGTCCGTTAAAGGCTGTAGGCTTGATTTCTCCAATCATATCAATGCCCCACATTTCAAATGGCCAAGGCGCAGTCATGACGTTTATTGGTACATTAGGAACGTGAACTTTATCAATGTAGATTAGGTACTTATGACAAGTTCTTGAGTGGTGGTGACAATCAGTTTCCATGGTCGACCAATAGCAACCAACTCTTAAGATCTTTTTAGCCATAGTGTGTCCACTGGAGTGAATACCAAAGACACCCTCGTGCATGTCTTGAATAATTTCTTCTGCTTCTTTCTTGTCCACATAACTAAGCAGGGTTGAATTATGATTGAACTTGTATATAATTCAATTGCTCAATAAGAATTTGGACGAGAATCTTCATAGGAACTTCTTGTCATTGATAGATGCCCCTTCAGGGTATTCTTGAGTTTCTAGGTACTTCTTGATTTCATGAAACCAAGGTTTTTCATCTACTCCATCAGTATCAATTCCATAGTAGTGTGCGGGCTCGTCGAATCTCTCAACGGTAATTATGGGAGCCTCATTATCCCATCTACCTTTAACATTGATGACATGGTATCCAGAGCATCTTCCAGTTGATTCTCTTCTCTTGGTATGTGCTCAAAGGTAATCTCTTCGAAATACGGGATCAGGGTTAGTACATGCTCTTTATAAGGAATGAGATTTGGGTGTTTCGTATCCCAATAAACTTTAACTTGACCGATTACCAAAGCTGAATCTCTATACACGCTTAAGAATTTGATTCTTAGGTAAATAACAGGCCTAAGATCCGTGATACAAGCTTCATATTCGGCCATGTTATTGGTACAGTCGAAGAAAAGTTTTGCAGTAAAGGCATATGGCAACCTTCGGGGGAAATGATCACAACACCAATTCCATTGCCAAGAGCATTGAAAGCTCCATCAAAAACCATAGTCCATCGGGATCCTTGTTTAGGTCCTTCATACGGTCCAGGTTTTTCATAATTTGTTACTTGCATAATGTTCTCGTCTGGGAATTCAAAATTCATAGACTGATAGTCGTCCACAGCCTGATGCGCCAAATGGTCATCCAATACACTTCCTTTGATGGCCTTTTGAGTGGTGTACTAGATGTCATATTTTGTTAAGACCATCTTCCATCGGGCTATTCTTCCGGAGAGAGCTGGTTTCTCGAATATGTATTTGATTGGGTCCATCTTAGAGATCAACAAAGTGGTATGGGTCAACATATACTGTCTTAGTCGGCGAGAAACCCATGGCAAAGCATAACAAGTTTTCTCGAGCAGTGAATATCTCGTTTCATAGTCGGTAAACTTTTTTCCAAGGTAGTATATTGCATGCTCTTTTTGACCAGACTCGTCATGCTGCCCTAGTACATACCCCATTGAGTTCTCTAGAACTGTTAAGTATATGATTAAAGGTCTTCCTTCAGATGGAAGTATCAGAATAGGAGGTTCTCGTAGGTACTCCTTTATTTTATAAAAGGCTATTTGACAATCGTCGTTCCATTTTACTACTTGATATTTCTTCAGCAGCTTAAAGATTGGCTCATAAGTAGTAGTCAAATGTGAAATTTAACGGGAAATGCAATTCAGCCGTCCTAAGAAACCTCTGACTTCCTTCTCGATACAAGAGGCTGGCATCTCTTGAATGACTTTAACTTTCTATGGATCAACCTCAATACCCTTATCACTGACGACGAAGCCTAGGAGTTTACCAGATCTCACCCCAAAGGTGCACTTCTTCGGGTTTAGCCTTAGCTTGTACCTCCTCAGTATTTTAAATAGTTTGTGCAGGTGATCAAGATGCTCTTGTTCAGTTTGCGACCTGGCTATCATGTTGTAAATGTAGACCTCTATCTCGTGGTGAATCATGTCATGAAATAAGGCTGCCATGGCATGCTGATAAGTTGTCCTGACGTTCCTCAAACCAAAAGGTATAACCTCATAACAAAAAGTGTCCCACTGCGTGACGAAGGTAGTTTTCTCCATGTCATCAGGTGCCATTTTGATCTGATTGTAACCTGAGAAGCCATCCATGAAGGAGAATACCTTATGTTAGGCGAGTTTTTCAACCAAAACATTGATATGCGGTAGTTGGAAGTCATCCTTGGGGCTCGCCCTATTCAGATCCCTATAGTCTACGCACATATGCACCTTACCATCTTTCTTTGGTACTGGAACAACATTAGCCACTGTAATACGATAGGAGAAATGACTTGGGATGTTTTGCGTTTTATCGCAATTGTTGCGGATAGCAAGAGTCGCCACCGAATTTTCTTTTATCCAAAAGGAAAGGTTGAAAAGAACAGGAAAGACCTTTCGAGATATTTTCTTGAGTTCGGGGGGTAGGTTATGAAAAGGGAAGGTATTAGCACCCTTTTCATCCATAGTTATCTACGGGCTCTTAGTTGCTTTCTAGATCACTTGCTTTTGTTTGAAAATGTGCTCGTAGTGTGGGTTTTGAAAGTATTTTTAAAACGTCTTTGTAATGGTTCTCGTTTCTATAAGAACGCGTACAAAGTGTTGTTGGGAAAATAGTTCAAAGAAGTGTTTGTGGAATGTGTTTTTGAAAGTGATTTTGAAAAGGGGTCTTTGTAATGACTCTCGTTTCTATAAGAACGCGTACAAAGTGTTTGTCTTTTGAAAATGTTTCAAAATGAGAGTGTTGGTGTATAAAATGTTTTTGTTGTGAGCAAGAGAGCAACTAGGAGCAACCTACCTACTCAAAAGGTCTTAAATATTCTTTTCCTCCTCCTTTAGATGTTGCTATCTTACCATTGATTTGGTAAGAAGCCCCATCCTTGGATGTGAAGGGACGGGCGTGGGAGGTTTGTATAGTCATAGAAGGCAACCTATGGGACGTTTTAGCAATGTCGTTTAGGGACTAGATCATTTACCGAAGACAACATTGAGGGTCATCGAGGGACTACGATCTTTTATCGAGGGTCTTTGCTAAAATGCCCATGTTCGAGGGACATGACTATTTTTCCGAGGCAACAAGTGGAATTACCCTAAGGGTGCATGTATTTGAAGAGTGTGTTTGATTGCATGCATTTTGTCTTTTAATCTTTTGGTTATCTACTTGTTATTTTTATCTTGTCATACATCCTAGCTACTAGCATTTATACAAAAGCAATGAAAATGCAAGAAATAAAACCTACACTATTACAACCATATTGAATTGCATGGAAATATAAAGGCAAAAATAAAATAAATTCAAGAAAAATGGGTCCTTCGATTTGGGTTGAAACACCATTCGGTTCTGCATTTCTTGGCTTCCTTTGATTTGGATTCTGAAGTCCGTGGAGTCATGCCCTTTGATTTTCCTTTCTGTCTCCTTCGACTGAGGGTTGGAATCAAGATGGTCACGCCTTTCGCCTGGGCCTGGAAGTCAACATAGTTCTACCTTTCGCTTGAGGCTTGGAGATATCAAGGTTCTGGCCTTCGTTTAAGGCCTGGAGATAGCAAGGTTCTGGCCTTCGTTTGAGGCCTGAAGACAGCAAAGTTCCGGCCTTCGTTTGAGGCCCAGAAGAAGCAACACTCATGCTTTGCCACAGGTTCCTTGCTGACTCTTTGTAAGCATATTGGGTCGTCAGAGTATGATTCGTAAGGCTTATGAAGATAGCCAATTGAAGGGTATAACAAACCTATCTTTAAAGTCTAAAATGCAATATCCAAACATAACTACAATCCAGGGGTTAGCATGAAAACTAAAGGGTCTCAAAGTCCAAAGCATAAATAAACTAAGGTTGAGTTTTAAACATACAGGCATTCAGAATCGAAAGCTAAAACATAGTCTAGAAATTTCTACATTTTTCTTTATTGGCATATGCACATGATATTAAAATAGAATAGACTCAAGTTTGAAAGAAAACTTACCTCTTGAAGTCCTTAAGTCGAAAGGAGATGTAAGATGTAAATGCTTTCCTTGATGGAAAATGAGAGTTCATTGGGACCCTCCTGAGGCTAGTCTAGTTGCTACTTTATGAAAGCAGTGAGTGGGTCGAAAGAGGTTGTGTGAGTGGATCGAAAGATTTTTTTATCACAAGTGATGGGGTAACTCAAAAGCCTACTGTATGATAGCTGGGTGAGTGGGTCGAAGGGTGGTTTGATGGTCACTTGGAGGGTGAATCAAAGGTTTTTTCTTAGTGTATAGAAATGTTTGAAAAAGAATGTTGGGAAGTGTTTGAGAATTTTTTGAGAATTTTCACAAGTTTTTTCTTGCAATCCTTCAAGCACCCCTAATATGTATGGTGATGCCTCCTTTTTATAGACGGCTTGGGCTGATGCATTTGGAGGGAAAACAAAAAGTTCAAACAAAAAGGGTATGTTGTATTTGTAACTTTAGAGGGACAATATTTTATTGCCATTTTGGTGCAAGGAATGGGGCAGCAATGCATGACTGTTGTGTAGCAGTTTTGAAGTTTTATATCCAGTGCATCAGGCTTGATCCTGGCAGCGCATAGGACTTAGTCAACAAGTACCTTTGGCATATCAACCTTTTGTCTTGACCTCCCTAGCCTCTCCTTTCGACCAGAATTTTCAGTAACCATCTCTTTTTTCAAATCGAAGTGTCATTCAAATGACTCCCATGGATATCCTTCGAAGGGGCCAAACTAATGCTCTTGGGATGGGTCAGTAATATATGTCCTTCGATTGGGGGAACCCAGACATGCCTGACAAACTCTTCGAATGTACCACCATGTTGCTTTCTTCACCTGAGGTAATGTCATAGTGAAAAGTTTGTATGTTTGGAACAAGATATTTCTATAGGAGATCCCGCCCACTCAAATTTGTCTGCAAAGGGGCCACATGGCCAAACAGAAGAATGTGTGCAAGAGATTTCTGCCTTGTGTCTTCATGCAAATATGTTCAAACGAAAGCTTGTAAAAGAGGATCCAGATGCCCAAACGAAAGAATGACAAAATACTTGTGCTCAAGGATTCACACCCCCAAGCGAAGGATGTGTGCCATGGATAAAGGGCTCAATTGAAGCTTCCAACATTAGGAAAGTCATTGCCCCAAATGAAAGAGGTTGCAGGGGTGAAATGTGTGATCAAAAGAAGGCCAAAGGGGGGTTTTGGCCTCCTGAATCGAAGGACATCATCAGGAAGCTTTTTGCCTTGTGAATTGAAGCTATATTGAGGGGAAATGTTGCCCTGTCAAAGCTTCCAACAAAATGCTTCAAAGGGGACTTTGGCCTTGTGCACATTATTATGGTAGGAAATTTTGCCTTGTATGTCTTAGCTAACATGTAGGGAAGATGTTGTGTGGCCAAACAAAAGACTTGCACAAACATGTTAGAACATAGTTTGATTCTACAACCCTTAATTAGAGTTTTGATGATAACAAACACAAAGAACAAATATGCACTTTAAAATTGTGTTACTGTGTATGCAGAAGTTTTGACCAAAGCAGCATCAGAAGTTAAGCTATAGAAGCTATATTGCTGAGGTAATCAGAATCTGCACTGAAGAGTGATGATCAGAACCTGCACTGAAGTGAAGAATACTCTGATTCTGAATAGAAGGTTCATATTCAATCAGATTCTCACAACTCTAAGTCATCAATGTTCTGAAGCAATTGTAGCATACAAGATTGTAAGATTCTGAAGCGTTACTATTCAATCAAGACAACATCACATGCAACAGCTTCATTCAGACAAGAATCTTCTCTATATGGAAACAACTTAAATGTCCATTATCACGCTTTATGTTGGACAGGATTCCATTGCCTATATAAACAAGCTAAGAGGACAAATCGTTTACGATTTTAAACACCACTGCAATACATCTCTAAACGCTGCAAGCTTACTTACTCTTTTCACGCTCAAAATTGTGTAAAATATCACAGTTGTGATAACTGTTTTTGTAAAGAAAAACAACGATACACAAATTTTTTTTATCTTGATTAAGCCAGTTTTTCCTTGATATTGACCGGATTGTGGTTGTACTCAAGAGGACTTTGACAGTTGTCAAAGTAGTGATTGTAATCAGTTTTTGATTAGTGAATTAAGTCCACGTTGGAGAGAGGCGAAATCACCTTGACGGGTGGACTGGAGTAGTTTGAGATCAAATGAACCAGGATAAAAATATTGTGTCTTTGCGCATTTGATTTTAAGTTTTCAATTCACCCCCCTTCTTGTGTTTTTCACTTCTTCAATTGGCATCAGAGCGCCTGGTTCTGAGTTCATACACTTAACCGTGTCAGTACAAGATCCAAGCTTCATAAAAACACTATGGTGGGACCAAGCCAAAACATCAGCAATGACTATTATGAAGACAAGGACAAAATCAGTGGCAAACCTCCAGTCTTTGATGGAGAAAATTTTGACTACTGGAAAGACAGAATTGAGAGCTTCTTTCTGGCCCATGATGCTGATCTATGGGACATGGTAATTGATGGATACACACATCCAGTGGATGAAAGTGGTCAGAAGATAGACAAAAATAGGATGTCTGACCAGCAAAAACATGATTTCAGAAATCATCATAAAGCCAGAACAATATTTCTCATTGTTGTCTCATACTCAGAATATGAGAAAGTCTCAAATAGAGAGACAACCAAAAATATGTTTGACTCTCTAAGAATGACGCATGAAGGCAACATACAAGTCAAAGAAACCAAGACCCTTGCGCTCATTCAGAAGTATGAAGCATTCAAGATGGAAGACAGTGCATCTATAGAAGCAATATTCCTAAGATTCCAGATCCTTGTTGCTGGGCTGAAGGTTCTTGATAAAGGATATTTTACCGCTGATCACGTAAAGAAGATCATCAGAAGTCTACCTAAGAAATGGAGGCCAATGGTCACAACACTTAAGCTAGCCAAAGATCTCAATAAGATATCTCTGGAGGAACTTGTCAGCTCCCTCAGAAGTCACGAGATAAAGCTAGAAGAAGATGAGCCTCAGAAGCAAGGTAAGCCACTAGCATTAAAATCTAACAGAAAATCTGATTCTAAGGTTTTACAGGCTATGGAAGAAACCTCTGATGGATCCTCATCAAAAGAAGATGAATTGTCTCTCCTCTCCAGAAAGGTGAGTCAACTGTGGAAGCAGAGACAAAGGAAATTCAGAAATCCTAGAAGATCAGAGAATCAAAATGAATCCTCCTCCAGATGCAGAAAGTACGAGTCTTCCTCTAGACATAGAAGATCTGAAGGCTCTTCAGGACATAGAAAGTCAAATAACAAGGACATCGTCTGCTATGAGTGCAATGAGCAAGGGCACTACAAAAGTGACTGTCCAAGGCTTCAGAAGGAGAAGCCCAAAAAGAAGTTATTCAAGGAGAAGAAGAAAAGCCTCATGGCAATATGGGACGATTCAGACACTTCTGATGCTGACTCAAAGTCAGAGGATGAAAGAGCAAACATAGCTCTCATGGAAAACGTGTCAGAAGACAGTGAAGCTTCTGGTTCAGACTCAGAATCAGACACTGAAGAGGTATTCCCTGACTTCGCTATTAATTTTACTAAGGGTGAACTTGCAGAAAGTCTAAATGAAATTCTGGAAAGGTATCAGGAAATCAGAGTCAAATTCAAGAACCTAAAAAGGGATTTTGTCTGACTCTGAAAAGACTGAGAGTCTCAAATTAAAGAATTTTGAGTTAAAAGAAAAGGTTTAAAAATTAGAAAACGATTTGAAAAACACTCAAGGAAATAATCTCAGAGATTCCCTGTAATGCTGATGAGATCATCAAAGAGTATGATCACAACTTTCAGAAGTTTCTGGTTAGAAACATAGATAGAAGAAAGATGGCTTCAATGATCTATGGAGTTAGCAGGAATGGCAGAAAAGGGATAGGATATCAAGGTAAGGTATATACACCTAAGAAAGTCATGGACCTAGTCATAAAACGCACACCACTTAAATCACACTTCATATATGGGCACACACACGACCTAAAATACACTAGTAATGATTACTCTGTCAAACCAAAATTCAACCAGAATTTTGGTAAAACTAACAAACCAGGACCCAAGAAGATATGGGTACCTAAGGACAAAATTATATATGTAGCAGATATCTTTAGAAGCAAGGCTAAAACACCAGTCATGGTACCTGAACTCTGGATGCTCTCGACACATGACGGGAAGAAAGCATATGTTCCAAAGCCTGGAACTTAAACCTGGAGGATACGTGGGCTTTGGAGGCAACCAAAGAGGAAAGATCATTGGCTCTTTAACAATAGTTAATGGAAATCTTCCCTCTATAAATAATGTGCTATTAGTTGATGGATTAATGCATAACCTGTTATCCATAAGCCAATTAAGTGATAACGGTTATGATATAATCTTTAATCAAAATTCATGCAAAGCTGTTAGTCAGAAAGATGGAACTATCCTTTTTAATGGAAAGAGGAAAAACAACATTTATAAGATAAAACTTTCTGAACTAAAAAATCAGAATGTAAAATGTCTTCTCTCAGTTAACAACGAGCAATGGGTCTGGCACAGAAGATTGGGGCATGTTAGTATGAGAAGAATATCTCAGATTAACAAACTCAATCTGGTCAGAGGACTTCCTAATTTGAAGTTCAGCTCAAATGCTCTGTGTGAAGCATGTCAGAAAGGTAAATTTTCAAAACCTCCTTTTAAATCTAAAAATGTTGTTTCCACCTCTAAGCCATTAGAACTTCTGCACATAGACTTATTTGGACCAGTAAAAACTGCGTCTGTTAGTGGCAAGAAGTATGGGTTAGTGATCATAGATAACTATGGCAGATGGATATGGGTAAAGTTCTTAAGACATAAGGACGAGTCACACTCTGTGTTCGTTGCATTCTGTAACCAAGTTCAGAATGAAAAGGATCTTAGAATTGTCAAAGTCAGAAGTGCTCATGGTGGAGAATTTGAAAATAAAAATTTTGAATCATTTTTTAATGAAAAAGGCATCTTGCATGACTTCTCTTGTCCTAGAACTCCCCAACAAAATGAAGTTGTAGAACAAAAGAACAGAACACTGCAAGAAATGGCCAGAACCATGATCAATGAGACTAACATTGCTAAGATCTTCTAGGCAGAAGCAATTAACACAACGTGTTACATTCAGAATAGAATCTCTATAAGACCTATTATGAAAAAGACTCCATATGAACTGTGAAAGAACAGAAAGCCCAACATTTCTTATTTCCATTCGTTTGGCTACACTTGTTTCATTCTGAATACTAAAAATTATCTGAACAAGTTTGACTCTAAAGCACAAAAGTGTATTATGTTAGGATACTCTGAACGCTCAAGAGGGTACAGAGTATACAATACAGAAACACAAATTGTTGAAGAGTCAATCAGTGTTAGATTTGATGATAAGCTTGACCCTCAAAAGTGAAAGCAGAATGAATTCTTTGCAGATATAGAAGTTGAATTCACAGGTATTGAAGACAACTCATCAGAAGTTCTCAACAGAGACGCTCCAACAACTTCAGAAAGAAATGTTACAAGCAATCCAGCACCTTCTGTTGATCAACTCTAGAAAAGGTTTTCCAAAAGCAGCATAACTCACCCAGAAGATAAAATCATGGGAAAGAAGGATGATCCAATCAGAGCAAGATCAACATTCAGAAACTCTAAAGAATCCCTCATGGGACTGGTCTCTCTGATTGAACCAACAATAATTGATGAAGCTCTTCTAGACAATGACTGGATTCTGGCAATGCAGGAGGAATTAAGTCAGTTTACCAGAAATGACGTATGGGATCTGGTTCCCAAGCCAAAAGGATTCAACGTCATTGGAACAAAGTGGGTGTTCAGAAACAAACAGAACGAGCAAGGAGAAGTAATTAGAAACAAAGCACGACTGGTGGCACAAGTTTATAGTCAACAAGAGGGGATAGACTATACAGAAACCTTTGCTCGAGTCGCCAGGTTAGAATCTATCAGACTCTTAATCTCATTTGCTGTAAACAATGACATCACTCTATATCAGATGAATGTCAAAAGTGCATTCCTAAATGGCTACATAGATGAAGAGGTATATGTGCACCAACCCCCTGGGTTTGAGAATTCCAAACACCCAGAATATGTTTTCAAACTAAAGAAGTCACTCTATGGTCTGAAACAAGCTCCCAGAGCTTGGTATGAAAGACAAAGTAACTTCCTGTTAGAAAAGGAATTCACCATAGGGAAAGTGGACACAACTTTGTTCTGTAAGACATTTAAGAATGACATTTTAGTGTGTCAGATTTATTTAGATGTCATCATCTTTGGATCCACTAAACCTTCTATGGGAAGAGAGTTTGCTAAGT
This sequence comes from Vicia faba, assembly GCA_948472305.1. Taxonomy (NCBI): domain Eukaryota; kingdom Viridiplantae; phylum Streptophyta; class Magnoliopsida; order Fabales; family Fabaceae; genus Vicia; species Vicia faba. The sequence goes on from OX451736.1 coordinate 1,182,209,299, forward strand.
GCATGCAGGCAGAGTTTGAGATGAGCTTAATGGGGGAACTCAAATTATTTCTGGGTATTCAGATAAACCAAACCTTAGAAGGAACTTACATTCATCAGAGCAAATATGTCAGAGAACTTCTGAAGAAATTTGATCTCTCAGAATGTAAGCCCTCAAAGACTCCAATGCACCCACGTGCATTCTGGAAAAGGAATAGATAAGTAAAAAGGTAGAACAGAAAATCTACAGAGGTATGATTGGCTCTCTCCTTTATCTGACGGCTCCAAAGCTTGATATTTTATTCACTGTTTACTTATATGCTAGATTCCAATCAGATCCTAGAGAATCTCACTTAACAGTAGTTAAGCGAATTTTCAAGTATCTGAAAGGTACTACTAATCTGGGTTTGTTTTATAGAAAATCCAATGAATACAACTTAGTAGGATACTGTGACACTGATTTTGCTGGAGACAAAGTAGAGCGTAAAAGCACTCCTGGAAGCTGGCAGTTTCTGGGAGACAATCTGATCTCATGGACCAGCAAGAGGCAGTCTACAATAGCATTGTCAACAACAGAAGCTGAATACATAGCCGCTGCTGGATGTAGCACTCAAATTCTCTGGATGAAAAGTCAACTTGAAGACTTCAACATATTTGAGAGTAACATTCCTATCTTCTGTGATAACACTTCAATTATATGTCTCAGTAAGAATCCTATTTTGCATTCTAGGGCTAAGCATATAGAAATAAAACATCACTTTATTAGGGACTATATTCAGAAAGGAATTCTTACCTTAAAATTCATTGACACAAACCATCAATGGGCTGATGTATTTACAAAACCCCTTTCTGAAGATAGATTCAATTTCATTCTGAAACATCTCAGCATGAAGTTATGCCAAGAATAAAATGTTTTATTTTTATATCTTAACCCTCAGAACTTTATTGTTTTCTGTGAACATCTGATCAACTTGTCTTCAGAAGTTAGAAGTACAGTTGCCTCAGAATCTATCTATGAATATCTGAACGTTTCATTTCAAGGATAGAGGCGTGCAGTTCACATCATCAAACATCTGTCATCCTCTCACAAGCTACCTTCTGAGGATGAACACACATTCAAATTCTGAAGGGTCCAAGGCTCTGATTGGATGCATTGAGACACTTTCCAGTGGTAACTGTTCAATATCTTTCTAAATCCCCTAATCTCAGGTCTCATTAATGCATATAATCATCACTCATTTTCTTGCTTACTATTTTCGTTTTCAAAAAAACCTATATAAAGTCAACTTACTATTTCATTCACATTTTACTCTCTTTTATATTCTCTCTTGTTTCAAGTTTAGTTTTCAAAAACCCTTTCCATTTTCTTCAAAGAATCAATGTGAAAAATGGCATCATCATCAAGTCTCAAGAATCTCAGTGCTCTTGAATCTTCATCAACGGAACAATATGAAGAACCCATTAGAAGGCTTCTCACTCCTGTTGACAACCTGGAAGTTCTCTCTGAGTTGATAATTGATTTTGAAAGTTTACAAGAAAATGGGTTTAATCTCTATGAAGACGTAACTGCACAGGGTTGGAACAGATACTTTGACCGTCTATTGGGTCCAACGTTTCCCATTCTCGTCAAAGAGTTCTGGATTCATGCTAACTCATCCAACCACCAAGTTACATCATAAGTTATGGGAAAGAAGATAGTGATAACAGAAGATTTAATTGGGAAACTCATTGGATACAATGGTGGTGGAGTCAGATGCATTGATATGGCTGATAGATGTCCTGACTAAAATCTATTGCCAAGGAAATATTCACTTCTGGACAGCCATCCAGCAAGAACAGAGACTTGAAGGATCATCACAAAATCCGGGCTAGAATAATTCTGGGATGTATCAATCATAGGAATCCTACAAGCTCTCCCGATTACATCAATATTGATCAGCAGTTTCTGATTTACTTCATTGCAAAGAAGACCAAGATAAACCTCCCACACTTGATCTTCAACCATCTCAGAACAAGTGTGAAAGATACAAGAGAAGAATAAAGAACTAAGAGGGATTGGATTACTCTAGGAAGACTGATTTCAGATATTCTAACAGAAAACAGGCTGATAGAACATCTGACAGAGGCTCAAGAAATAAGCACTCTTGAAGCAACCACTGGGAAACCTTTGAACACCAAGAATCTGAAGAAAATGAAGATTATTGATAACATTAAGAGGGAACCAACTATTGCTTCTCATGAGGCAATCACTTCTAGGAGAATCCCTTCGAAGGATTTTCCACTATTTTCTGAAATAGATGCCTCCCCAGAAATTATAGTCATATACCTTGAAGCTTGCAAAGCTGATTGGACTATTCCAGAAATCAACATCCAAGATCTGTACAAGCCAGCTCCAGAGGTTGTGCTAAAGAAATCCAAAAAGAGGAAAGCAGCAAGAGAAGGATCCTCTCAGAAGACACCTAAAGCTACGAAAAGAAAGGTAATCCATCTTCTGTTTCTGTTATAAAATCAATAGCTATTCCAACATCTGAAATCATTCCCCCTCAACCAACAGAAAATCCTTCACCCCAAACATTTGAGGATTTTGACATAGAGTTTGACCCATCTGTAACTCTTGGAAACTTTTTGAATGAACCTCACCCCCCAATCAAAATCCAAATCCAGAACATCATCAACCAAAACTTGCCAAAGTTCTATCTGACATTGAACTGTTTGACCAAGACTTTTTCCTCTCCAATACCAAAAAATCCAAACTCTCAACAACAACCAGAAAATCCACAACCACACTCTCCTCAACTAGAAAATCTAAACCTCAACTCACCACAACCAGAAAATAAACACACTCTCTCTCCACCTTCTGAAAACCCATCCTCTGAAATTCCTGAACCAGAAACTCAACACGCTACCGCAAACCAATCTGAAGACTCTCCTTCAGATTCTGACACCACTATCCCAATCCCAGGAATAACAGAACCCCTTACAGTTCGCTTACCTATATCTATTCATGATATTCCAGAAATACCTTCACCATATGAATCTACACCACCAAACACCCCTAATACACCAATTCTAATTTCTGACTCTTCCACTCCTTCACCCATCAACCATCCAGCTGACAACCTCAGAATTGTCATTGATCCACTAGTGCTGGATCGACTAGCTTCCACCTCAAACAAAATTTCCATTCCCAAACCTAAACTAACCGCAACCAAATCAGATGTTGGTAAGAGTCTGTTGATTTTTGAAACAGAAATGCAGGAATGCATCTGTGATCGGTGGATCTGGAACTGACTGTTTAACGCTGGTTCGCGAAATGTCGCGGAAGCAAGAGTCGCCACCGTCTTTTATTTTCTCCAAATGGAAAGGACAAAAGCACAGAAAAATTCCTTAAAGAGATTGCTCTCGGTTCGGGAGGTAGGTTATAGAAAGGGAAGGTGTTAGCACCCTTTCTATCCATGGTTATCCATGGGCTCTTAGATACTTGCTCATTGTGTTTTCAAAAATGGTTTGTTTGCTTTTCAATGTGGGTTTTAAAAAAGTTTCTTTGAAAATTCCAGTTCGACTCTTGTATCAGAGTGTTTGAAAAAATTGCTTTGAAAGCTTTTGAAAAGTGTCGGTGTGAAAAGATTTTTGTTTGTTTTTGAAGAGAGCAAGTATCTACGAGAACCTACCTACCCTAAGGAATTCGTCTGTGTAAATGTCCTTTAAAGTAATGCCATCCCACCATTGAGAGGTAGGTAGCACCACCGTTGGAGGTGTTCGGGTCAATTCGAGGTTCGGGACATGGTGATCACCAGAGCAATAGGAAGACACCTTAGAAGCTACCCTCATGCCAGGTTCCCGGATCATGAGGACTTACTAAGACGTCCTCTACTCGACGATCACCTTTCGAGGCAAGGCAACAGTGAGGCGTACCCTAGGGGTGGTGTGTGATTTGTGTGTCAGATTCATTTATTTTTGTCTTGTCAGGTTATGGGTGATCTATGCGTTTATTTTTATTTTTTGTCATTCATTCTTGCATGCATTTATTTAACAGTTAAAAAGTGCAGAAAGATAAAATTCCTAAACTATTACAAAGGCGCGGGTCCACATCGCCAAAATTTCCAGAACCCGATTTGACAGAAAATAAATAAAGAACTAAAGTGCGAGAAATATAAAATGTCCGAGTTACATGGCTTTGGGAGAGTTACATAAATATTTAAAAGAAACGAAATAAAATGCGCGAATTGAAATAAGATTGGAAACGAGGGCGTTGGACCCTTTTGAAGTTAAATTGAAATTAAAAATTAATTAATTATTTATTGAAATAAAAGAAGTGTTTTTTAGGTTTTTTTGTATTTATGAAATAAGAAAATTAAAATTAAAATTAAAAGAAACCCTAATTCTAAGTTATTTTTAATTATTTGAGAAAAATGTTAAAGTTTAACTTAATTTACTAAAGAATTTATGTACATGTTTATTTACAAAATAAATTAGTAGTTAATAATAATAATAATGATGAGAAAATTATTTATTAAAAAAATGATGAAAAAGTTAAAAACCCTAATTTCTACATATTTAATTTATTAAGAAAAATATTAAAGTTTTGAAACCTAAATTAATCTAATTAATTGTTTAAAGTTTATTTACAAAAATAATAATAGTAAAATTAATATTAATAAAATAAACATTTTTTGATTTTTCTGTATTTTATATTTATTATGAAAATTATTTTATGGAATTAAAAGAAAACAATTAAAAAACAATTAAAAGAATAAAAAAGAAAAACAAATAAAAATTAAAAATTGAGCAAACCATAGGGGATGTCTGGCCCAAGGGGAGGTTTTTTGAAGTATTGACTCCTGAGTACCGTGGTCTGCATTCTTTGGCCATTGGATTGAGTTTCATGCATAAGTTGTTCTACTTTGGCCATTTGGCTTTTGGCTTTTGGCTTTTGGCCATTTGGCTTTTGGCCATTTGTGTTCTGGCTTCAACGTTCCCTTAATGTCTGGCTTAATGTCTGCCTCGCCATGTATTTGACTTTTGGCTTTTGGCCTTTTGGCTTTTGGCTTTTGGCCATTTGGCTTTTGGCCTCAACGTCCCTTAATGAACCTGCATGGGATCCTGTCTAAATCTGCAGTGTTGAATCTCATGAAAACATTAAATAAAATCATAAAATGCAAATAAAGCCAATATATGAAGAAATTTAATGTTTAGGCACAATATGACATGTATGAATGATTATACCCTTTTGATCATGGAGATCAAATCAATCTTACCCTTACTGGAAAATCAGTGGCCTGAATGCTTTTATGCCTTACTGGAAAATTAGGATCATAGAGATCAAGCCAGCCTTATCCTTACTGGAGAAGTAGTGAGGTGTTGGTTTGTAACTGAGATGGCTTTGTTTGTAGTGAGAGAGAGATTTGTAATAAGGATTTCAAGGTTTTAGGGTTCTTGAAAGAGTTTGATATTCCAACAGTGTTGTGGCAAGGTTTTTTCTCTCTTTTTTCTCTTCTCTCTTTTTTTCTTTTTTTCTCTTTTTTTCTTCTTTGGTTTGTGTGACAAGAAGGTGATTATATAGTGGAAATTAGAGTAAAGAAAATGGGCTTTGAATGTGCAATTGGGCCTCCAATATTCACTTGAATTCGTCACTTTCCAGGCTAAATCGCAGGGACTTAAGTGCATTTTTTGAAGTTGAAATATGAAAACAAAATGTAGCCGACATCGAGAACTAACTCTTGTCCGAAAATCGACTCAATCGGATAAACGGTGAATTAGTTAAGAATTTTTGAAGTTTCAGCTCAGACAAACTTATTTTGGGCTCCAGTGTCGACTCTGACACGTTCTTCAATAAAAAACTGGTATTGATCGGTGCATAATCCGGTCTCGACTTTTGAAGCAAAGTTGTAGATCTACGAGTCAGGGACCTTGTGTAAAAATATGAGCCCAATCCGATAAAAATTGACCGAGTTATGAATTTTCGAAGTTTCGGCCCAGATGAAATAATATTCAGCATTCAGGATTTTCAGCGTGTCACGCACTCTGAGTAAAAAACGAAGGCCTTTTGAATACCGTTTGAACTCAATACCTTCTGTGATAATGTAGCCAACTCAATTTGTGAAATTTTGGCACCGGAACCAGCTCGATACGATGAAAATCGACCAAGTTATGATTTTTTGAACATGACGCAAATAAACTTCTGTCACAAATTTCTGCACGAAAATACTTGATAAATCCACATTTTTGAAGACCTTCTGATCGAAATTGGCTTCCAGCCGTGAGAGATGAAAACGTAGATAATGTCAAGACGGAATTTTGGCCACCGGAGCGGGTTCAAAACGAGTCACGATCTTCACGTTATGAATTTTTTAGCGCATAAAAACTGCACTTTCAGCACACTTTTTCACTATATTTCTTCAAGAAAACTCACACATTCGGATACCTTCTTTAAAGAATTGACTCTTGAGCCGAACCTGAATTTGAGAATACGTTATCAGAGATATCTTGGCGAAAGAATACCTGAATATGACGCGCCAGGTTGGACTTGTGAATTTTTCTTGAAATGTTTTTTTGAGAAATATGGGAGGGCAAATTTTGGGGTACAACAGTTGCCCCTGTTCAATCTTCTTAGACCTGAGGATGCAGATTGGCTGACGTGCCTTTCGTAATCCGAGGGTAGAAGATGATTGAACACTAGAGTGCCCAGAAATTTGCGCTCACATAGTAGCAGTGATGGTGGAATGGGCTTATAGATGCCATTGGGAGGTTGCTGGATAGGATGATGGGCTTATAGATGCCATCTGGATGTTGATTGCGTAGGAGATTCCTTAGCGAGAACCTGCATACCTGCAAAAGAACAAATGAGTACCTGACACGTTGCAGGAGCTGGTTTTCAGATGCTTGGTATAGATGTGTCCTGACTGGTTACAGGAGCTGGATCTGGAGCTTCAAAAGATGATGAATGAACCAGGTATGGTTACTGCCTTAGCATGAATGGTAAGAGAACCTTGGGTGATTTTAACTTCAACAACGCTCATTGAGAAAATCTTGGTGGGAAATACCATCTTCGCAGGATCGGAACGAGAACCATAGGCCATTATAATCTGAAAGGGAATCACCTCACTCGCCGTCGGAGAGGGAATCATAGGAAAAGGAATTGTCACCTCACTCGCCGTCGGAGAAGGGACCATAGGAGACTATCACCTCACACTCACCGTCGGAGAGGGAAACATCTGAAAAAGGAATTACCACCTCACTCGCCGTCGGAGAGGGAACCATAGGATACTATCACCTCACACTCACCGTTGGAGAGGGAAACATCTGAAAAAGGAATTACCACCTCACTCGCCGTCGGAGAGGGAACCATAGGAGACTATCACCTCACACTCACCGTCGGAGAGGGAAACATCTGAAAAAGGGATTACCACCTCACTCACCGTCGGAGAGGGAACCATAGGAGACTATCACCTCATACTCACCGTCGGAGAGGGAAACATCTGAAAAAGGGATTTACCACCTCACTCGCCGTCGGAGAGGGAACCATAAGAGACTATTACCTCACACTCACCGTCGGAGAGGGAAACATCTTGAAAAGGACCTACCACCTCACTCGCCGTTGGAGAGGGAACCATAGGAGACTATCACCTCACTCACCGTCGGAGAGGGAAACATCTGAAAAGGAATTATCGCCTCACTCACTGTCAGAGAGGGAACCATCTGAAAAGGAATTATCGCCTCACTCACCGTCGGAGAGGGAACCATAGGAGATTATCACCTCACTCACCGTCAGAGAGGGAACCATCTGAAAAGGAATTACCACCTCACTCACCGTCGGAGAGGGGACCATAGGAGATTATCACCTCACTCACCGTCAGAGAGGGAACCATCTGAAAAGGAATTATCACCTCACTCACCGTCGGAGAGGGAACCATAGGAGATTATCACCTCACTCACCGTCGGAGAGGGAATCATCTGAAAAGGAATTATCGCCTCACTCGCCGTTGGAGAGGGAACCATAGTAGACTATCACCTCACACTCACCGTCGGAGAGGGAAACATCTGAAAAGGACTTACCACCTCACTCGCCGTTGGAGAGGGAACCATAGTAGACTATCACCTCACACTCACTGTCGGAGAGGGAAACATCTGAAAAGGACTTACCACCTCACTCGTCGTTGGAGAGGGAACCATAGGAGACTATCACCTCACACTCACCATCGGAGAGGGAAACATCTGAAAAGGACTTACCACCTCACTCGCCGTTGGAGAGGGAACCATAGGAGACTATCACCTCACACTCACCGTCGAAGAGGGAAACATCTGAAAAGGACTTATCACCTCACTCGCCGTTGGAGAGGGAACCATAGGAGACTATCACCTCACACTCACCGTCGGAGAGGGAACCATAGGGAATTATAATCTTAAAGAAAACCCTAAAAATGGAAATCTCATGCACCGTCGGAGAGAGAACCAATAGGAAATTATAACCTGGGATAACTTCTACTGAGTCTTTATCAGAAAAATCTGTTGGGAGTCGATTTAGCTGGACTAGAGAAGGCCTGGGACTGGATAAGAAATCTTTGGCGTCGATTAACTGAACCGGTCTAGGTCTTGAAATATGATTGAGAATTTCAACTGCATCTTTCCTGAAAGGTAAAGGTCAGTCATATGCAATGCATGATATGGATCAAGCAATGATGTTCTCAACATAAATGAGATTTGTATGATATGATGCGTCTATGCATACTATAATGATGTATGTGATGTTTTATGAATGTATGTTTTCGTCTTGGAAAGTAAATCCTTGACGGGTGCCGGGAAATCACTCCTGGGCTGATATTGAAGGATAAGCTTTCGCTTCCGCTGGGGATGATAACTGCAAGAATACCGGTAGGAGAAGACGACTCTGTTGCGGAATAAACTTGGCAAATGGAAGATTTTGCAGGGAGAAAGGATACTCTAGCGGCCATGCTGGGAAGCAATACTCTGTGGGGAGAGGGATGCCTTGCTGAATTGTTGATGGTAACTTGTTGAGGATATCTTTGCTGTATTGGAAGTGTTGATAGACTTCGCTGGGGATAAGAAAGAGCTACGTTGGCGACGATCTTTCCATGGCTTTTGGCTGAGGATAACCCAGTTATATCCTGTTAAGGAAATAACCCTTTAAATCAAGCCGGACGACGCATTCGTGCTCTGCGAGGGGATAAGCTTCCAGAATCTACTGGGGATAAGCTTACTGCTTGGGGAGATGGATTCCACTTTCCTAGGGAACTGGATTGGACTCTCTTGGGGAGTTTTGAACTGCGGGGGAAGCGATTCCTTTGAATGTTTGATATGTCGCCGGGGAACAACCTTTAGACCAAGGCTGCCGGGGATGTTTGTCAAGAATGTGTGCTGCTGGGGAAGGTTGAGATCTACGGGAGGATACCCAACTTCCTTAAGGTTGATAACTGCTTTGCTTGAGGAGAGTATACTGCTTGCTGGCTCACTCTCTGGGGAATTAAAATACCTGGTTGTGTTCTTCAGCTGAACCTACCTTGATACCTTGGAGGACAGAACAATTAGATCGCTTAGACAACCTATCATTGCCCCTGTTTCTGAGGCGGGAGGGGAAGACTTGTGGAGGTGCTGATGATTGTTGATGGACAAACTTTTCTTCTGATAGGCAGGTGACAAGATGACAGGACATAGTCGTACGCTTTGGTCCCTAATTTTTGCCTGGACTGCCCTTTCGGGTTTTCAGTCCACCGGGATACCCATTTTTGCCCAAGCCGCCTTTTCAGGTTTTCGACTTGCCGGGTGTACAGATTTTTCATTTCATCCCTTATTTTTGCCCGAACCCTTTTGGTTCGCCGGGAAGCCCTTATTTTTGCCTAGGTATGTCAACCTAGCGGGTCTTTGATTTTGCGTAGTATCTTTTCGACTATGTCCGTTCAGGGAGTGTAGGGGGTTGCCCCTGTTAGGAGTATTTTGACATGCTACCAGAAGGTGTTTGATCAGACAAGATTCGTTGTTGAAATGCCCCAGGTGACTCAGGTGGAGATTTGCCCCAGGCTGTTTGGCCTTTGAGAGATTCTCCGAATCTTGATTGGATTGCCCCAGATAATGGACCATGATCATGTCGTGCCCCTTGATTGGAAGTACTTCTGTTCATTAGGCATTTGTCGTGCGAACTTCTGCTGTTCAAACAAAAAGTCATATGCAAACAAAGTTATGTTAAAAATGCAAAGCCTATGTCTGTCTTGAAGATTTTGAAAATGCATTCTTTTTTCATAAAACAAGTGAATGTTTGTAAAACGTGATGTCAACTCCGTATTTATCGTAAGCCTTAAGGAGTCAGGATACCTTTCGTAACAGTATGCTTTCGAACTAACCCATGCTTCAGCTAGGACTTTTAAGGGTTATAACGTGGCTTGGTTCACGGTTTAAGAAACAAAGGATAAAGGCTCAAATTTTATTTGTACCCACCCGCTCTTCGTGATGTTCTCCAAACCTAAACTCAGTTGATCATACATTAGACTTTGTTTGAGTCTTTGCTCTGATTTTCCGGTGATGATTCGGATGTTGATAACTTATTTTGAATGAGCAGTCATTCCTTTTTTTGTCGAGGGTTTATAGGACCTCTTTATTTTCTGATTTTTGTTATCCCTTTCTTTTTTTGCCTGAACTATTTCCTTTTTTGGAATTACAGTCAGCGGGATGCCCCAGTTTCATAAGTTCCTTTTATAGGTTTTGACTTCTTGGGCTTTTTTATTTTGAGAGATATAATGACTGCCTGTCCTTCTTGATTATTCGGAACCATCACTGTCTTTCTTTGTTTTGTAAAGACTTCTTTGGTGCCATTCGTTATGCACTTGGATCAACTGAGAGCACCCTGCCCCAGGTTATGATAAAGGGTTTTAAATTTCGAAAAGAAAAACTCCTACTTCTTTGGCTCAGTTGGGTTGACGAGGGATTATCATCCTTATAACTCCAGTGTTTAGGGATTGAAACAATGCCTGTACCCCATCAGCGGGGTCTGTTCAAAAGCATACTGTAGATTATGGTATCGTTTTCGTCATCCTCCCTCAAGAGGCTTAGAATTAATGAGAGTTGACATCAGAAAGAATATGGAAATAATTTGCATTTAGTGAATACGAATATATTGTTTCAAAATAGACATAAGCGATGCATTAATGGAATAACAATGTTTAACATGAATAAATGTTTGAACAATCAAAGCACAACACAACTTGAACATTCGAATGAACAAAAGTTTCCTAGTCTCAGGGCTTGTCACTTCTCATAGTGGATCCTGTAGGGATGGTAGAAGCACTCAGCCTGGCCCTCTTGGGTGAATTCCACAGCTCCTTCCTCAATCAGGTCCTGGATTTTATTTTTCAGAGTCCAACAATCCTCTGTAGCATGCCCCGGGCTGTCAGAATGATAAGCGCAGTGAGCGTTGGGGTTATACCTTGAAGGTGTCCTGTTGGGATTCTTAGGAGGATCCTTTAGAGTTACCAAATTCAACCTCAGTAGTTGTTGTAAGGCTTGAGGCAGTGACACGTTGAGCTTGGTGAATTGCCTTTTGGGCTTGTCTGACTGAAGCTGGTGAGGTTGATACTGAATTGGTGACACTGAAGCCATATGGGGAGCTTTCTCCTTGCCTCTCTGTCTCAAAGATGGTCGAACGATGACTGGCTCTTTACCCTTAGACGTTTGCCCCAGTTGGTTACCCTGAAGTAGTTGGTTGACGAGAAACCGGAGCTCATCTTGTCTTTGAGCTAACCCTTGAATGGCATTCCTCTGCCCCAGCATTTGGGCTTTCATTGCATCCATCTCAGCTTGTAGGTATCTCAACCTCTCATCTTCAGCATTGTTCCTGACGAAAGTCTCCACGAGAAGTGTCCTTAGCTCCTCCTGCCCCTTGGATAGATTCAGGAGGATTTCCCCGAACCGAGTCTCTTGAGCAAGAAGGCCCTGGTTGTCTGGTTGGGAAGCCTTTGCTGAAATAAATAGCGGGAAAGGTAAGTAACCTGCAACAAAGATACTTGTTATGCAATGATGAGTATGACATGCATGTAATGTTTTCAGGGACCTCGCGGGGTAAACAAGAAAATTTGTTAGCATTTGGAACCGGTAGCTTGATTGAAGGAACTGCATATTATTGAGAGTCTTTCTTCCAAGGGTCAAAGGCTCACCATATCAAGTGGGTCATAGCCCCTGACTCGAGTCATCAACCTTATTTTGCTTTCCAAACAACTTTGGCTAGGGGAACCTTCTTCAGGAGTCAAAGCTCACCATATCAAGTGGGTCATAGCCTCTGACAACCTTAGCTAGGGGAAAATAAATCCTCTTTGCCCCTTGCTAGATGTTTGATTTATCATGACCTGCATCACAAGCCCTTGAGATCCTTGAAATGGGTTAGAATGTATGCAATGGTATGATGTCATGCTATGCATGGGGCAATGTGAGTAAACCCTGTTATGAGTCCCTAATTAAGGACTGCAAACCAAAACCTGCAAACCTATCCTGAGTCCCTATTAAGGACTAAAACGAACCCTGCAAGAAACTTGGTAAACCTTGTTATGAGCCTTAGCTAAGGACTTAAAACAAAAAACCTGCAAGAAACTTAGTGAGCCTTGTTATAAGTCCTAGTTAAGGACTATGAACAAAACCTGCAGGAAATTCAGTAAACCCTGTTATGAGTCCCAATTAAGGACTATAAACAAAACCTGCAAGAAACTCAAGTGTTAGACAACAAGCATGCAAATAGCCAAGTACGAAGGCACACAAGTCACACAAGAGAAGCCCTTAGAGTTTAGGCCAGCATGAGGTCTAGGTACTACCCTCTTTCAGTTTGTTGGTTCATACCTGTCCTAATCAAAAGTAATCGGGTTCTTAGAGGATCCCAATATCATTGACTACCCTCAATCGGTCATAACTCCAGCATCGCAATCTTTTCTTGCGGCCAGAACCATCACGAGAGTTTAGCCTCAATGGGCGTAGCATACTGCTACAATTCTAAAGGCCAAGTTGTGTCAATTAAGGTTCTAAGGTTGTTGGTGCTTAATGACTCCTTAGAAGACCCATATTCTCCTCGTTGCGACACAAGGGATATCGGTACAGACCAAGGTGCCACACCAACGTAGCCACTGCTTCACCTGTGTCGGTCTACGCCGGACAGGTCCCTCACAGCTTATGCTACCTAAACAGGGTATCCCCAGATCCGGGTTAGGATCTATGTAACTCCAATGCAACCCACAATAGTAAAGCAAGAAAATCAATACAATTGAAAACACAGTTATGAACTAGCCCTAAGGTACACCTCACTTTAAGTTTAAGTCCCCAGCAGAGTCGCCAGTTCTGTGATCGGTGGATCTGGAACTGACTGTTTAACGCTGGTTCGCGAAATGTCGCGGAAGCAAGAGTCGCCACCGTCTTTTATTTTCTCCAAATGGAAAGGACAAAAGCACAGAAAAATTCCTTAAAGAGATTGCTCTCGGTTCGGGAGGTAGGTTATAGAAAGGGAAGGTGTTAGCACCCTTTCTATCCATGGTTATCCATGGGCTCTTAGATACTTGCTCATTGTGTTTTCAAAAATGGTTTGTTTGCTTTTCAATGTGGGTTTTAAAAAAGTTTCTTTGAAAATTCCAGTTCGACTCTTGTATCAGAGTGTTTGAAAAAATTGCTTTGAAAGCTTTTGAAAAGTGTCGGTGTGAAAAGATTTTTGTTTGTTTTTGAAGAGAGCAAGTATCTACGAGAACCTACCTACCCTAAGGAATTCGTCTGTGTAAATGTCCTTTAAAGTAATGCCATCCCACCATTGAGAGGTAGGTAGCACCACCGTTGGAGGTGTTCGGGTCAATTCGAGGTTCGGGACATGGTGATCACCAGAGCAATAGGAAGACACCTTAGAAGCTACCCTCATGCCAGGTTCCCGGATCATGAGGACTTACTAAGACGTCCTCTACTCGACGATCACCTTTCGAGGCAAGGCAACAGTGAGGCGTACCCTAGGGGTGGTGTGTGATTTGTGTGTCAGATTCATTTATTTTTGTCTTGTCAGGTTATGGGTGATCTATGCGTTTATTTTTATTTTTTGTCATTCATTCTTGCATGCATTTATTTAACAGTTAAAAAGTGCAGAAAGATAAAATTCCTAAACTATTACAAAGGCGCGGGTCCACATCGCCAAAATTTCCAGAACCCGATTTGACAGAAAATAAATAAAGAACTAAAGTGCGAGAAATATAAAATGTCCGAGTTACATGGCTTTGGGAGAGTTACATAAATATTTAAAAGAAACGAAATAAAATGCGCGAATTGAAATAAGATTGGAAACGAGGGCGTTGGACCCTTTTGAAGTTAAATTGAAATTAAAAATTAATTAATTATTTATTGAAATAAAAGAAGTGTTTTTTAGGTTTTTTTGTATTTATGAAATAAGAAAATTAAAATTAAAATTAAAAGAAACCCTAATTCTAAGTTATTTTTAATTATTTGAGAAAAATGTTAAAGTTTAACTTAATTTACTAAAGAATTTATGTACATGTTTATTTACAAAATAAATTAGTAGTTAATAATAATAATAATGATGAGAAAATTATTTATTAAAAAAATGATGAAAAAGTTAAAAACCCTAATTTCTACATATTTAATTTATTAAGAAAAATATTAAAGTTTTGAAACCTAAATTAATCTAATTAATTGTTTAAAGTTTATTTACAAAAATAATAATAGTAAAATTAATATTAATAAAATAAACATTTTTTGATTTTTCTGTATTTTATATTTATTATGAAAATTATTTTATGGAATTAAAAGAAAACAATTAAAAAACAATTAAAAGAATAAAAAAGAAAAACAAATAAAAATTAAAAATTGAGCAAACCATAGGGGATGTCTGGCCCAAGGGGAGGTTTTTTGAAGTATTGACTCCTGAGTACCGTGGTCTGCATTCTTTGGCCATTGGATTGAGTTTCATGCATAAGTTGTTCTACTTTAGCCATTTGGCTTTTGGCTTTTGGCTTTTGGCCATTTGGCTTTTGGCCATTTGTGTTCTGGCTTCAACGTTCCCTTAATGTCTGGCTTAATGTCTGCCTCGCCATGTATTTGACTTTTGGCTTTTGGCCTTTTGGCTTTTGGCTTTTGGCCATTTGGCTTTTGGCCTCAACGTCCCTTAATGAACCTGCATGGGATCCTGTCTAAATCTGCAGTGTTGAATTTCATGAAAACATTAAATAAAATCATAAAATGCAAATAAAGCCAATATATGAAGAAATTTAATGTTTAGGCACAATATGGCATGTATGAATGATTATACCCTTTTGATCATGGAGATCAAATCAATCTTACCCTTACTGGAAAATCAGTGGCCTGAATGCTTTTATGCCTTACTGGAAAATTAGGATCATAGAGATCAAGCCAGCCTTATCCTTACTGGAGAAGTAGTGAGGTGTTGGTTTGTAACTGAGATGACTTTGTTTGTAGTGAGAGAGAGATTTGTAATAAGGATTTCAAGGTTTTAGGGTTCTTGAAAGAGTTTGATATTCCAACAGTGTTGTGGCAAGGTTTTCTCTCTCTTTTTTCTCTTCTCTCTTTTTTTTTTTTCTCTTTTTTTTTTCTTTGGTTTGTGTGACAAGAAGGTGATTATATAGTGGAAATTAGAGTAAAGAAAATGGGCTTTGAATGTGCAATTGGGCCTCCAATATTCACTTGAATTCATCACTTTCCAGGCTAAATCGCAGGGACTTAAGTGCATTTTTTGAAGTTGAAATGTGAAAACAAAATGTAGCCGACATCGAGAACTAACTCCTGTCCGAAAATCGACTCAATCGGATAAACGGTGAATTAGTTATGAATTTTTGAAGTTTTAGCTCAGACAAACTTATTTTGGGCTCCAGTGTCGACTCTGACACGTTCTTCAATAAAAAACTGGTATTGATCGGTGCATAATCCGGTCTCGACTTTTGAAGCAAAGTTGTAGATCTACGAGTCAGGGACCTTGTGTAAAAATATGAGCCCAATCCGATAAAAATTGACCGAGTTATGAATTTTCGAAGTTTCGGCCCAGATGAAATAATATTCAGCATTCAGGATTTTCAGCGTGTCACGCACTCTGAGCAAAAAACAAAGGCCTTTTGAATACCGTTTGAACTCAATACCTTCTGTGAAAATGTAGCCAACTCAATTTGTGAAATTTTGGCACCGGAACCAGCTCGATACGATGAAAATCGACCAAGTTATGATTTTTTGAACATGACGCAAATAAACTTCTGTCACAAATTTCTGCACGAAAATACTTGATAAATCCACATTTTTGAAGACCTTCTGATCGAAATTGGCTTCCAGCCGTGAGAGATGAAAACGTAGATAATGTCAAGATGGAATTTTGGCCACCGGAGCGGGTTCAAAACGAGTCACGATCTTCAAGTTATGAATTTTTTAGCGCGTAAAAACTGCACTTTCAGCACACTTTTTCACTATATTTCTTCAAGAAAACTCACACATTCGGATACCTTCTTTAAAGAATTGACTCTTGAGCCGAACCTGAATTTGAGAATACGTTATCAGAGATATCTTGGCAAAAGAATACCTGAATATGACGCGCCAGGTTGGACTTGTGAATTTTTCTTGAAATGTTTTTTTGAGAAATATGGGAGGGCAAATTTTGGGGTACAACAACATCAATTCTTTGAAGCAAGCAAGCCAAGAGATTTCTAATCCTGCTGCTTCCGATTCTCTATGGGAAAGATTTAGAAAATGGCTCAACTCTGAAACTCTGAAGCTGAAAGAATTGGGCTATGAGAGGGCTCAGTAGAACTTCAGTGATTAGCTGAAAGCCTTCCAAGATCAAGTTCTGAGCCAATGGTTCAAGAAAGAAATTCTTCCGCTGGATAATGCTCCCTGGAAAGAGCACCATCCTTCAGAAGTTGTTGAACCAGATTCTGATAGTCTTTCTCTGACTACTGCTCCAAAAAACATGATTGCAGCAGAAGAAGTGGTTCAATCAGAAGAGGTTGCAGAATGTTCTGAACAACATGCAACCCCTGAAGATACACCAACTTCGTCTCTAGTCATGCAAACTCTGGAAGAGTTGAAGAAAGAGAATGCATTAATCCATGCCAGACGGGATACGCAAAAGGATACAAACAAAGAGATCAAGGGTATTCTGGATAAACAAGAAGATACTACAAAAGAAATCAAAGACATTCTGGGAAAGCAAGAAGAATCAAGCACTCAGATCAAGATCTTGTTGGAAGCGTTGTTCACACGTCTTCCCCCTCCTTCTTAGATTTTCTTTAAAACTGTTTATCTGTAATTTTTTTTCTTTACCTCCTTGTGTCTGAAACTTGTCATTGCATTTTGTTTTCAATATAATTCATCTTTTTGAATCTGATTATATTTCTTTTTGATACCTGACAAAAGGGGGAGAAAATAAGATATTTTCAATAACACTATACCGGGTTAAAGTCTCAAACATTCTGAATATTTTAACCTCTACTTTCTGAAAAGCTTGAACAGGAACACATTTTGATAAGAACAAAAGGAGATGCATCAAAAGCTCTGACGAGAAGGAACTTCAGGGAAGTAATCAACTCAGGGGGAGTCTCTCTTAAGTTTTTTGTTCTATATTTTATATTGAAAATTCTAGTTTTTGTCATCATCAAAAAGGGGGAGATTGTTAGAACATAGTTTGATTCTACAACCCTTAATTAGAGTTTTGATGATAACAAACACAAAGAACAAATATGCACTTTAAAATTGTGTTACCGTGTATGCAGAAGTTCTGACCAAAGCAGCATCAGAAGTTAAGCTATAGAAGCTATCTTGTTGAGGTAATCAAATATGCGCTGAAGAGTGATGATCAGAACCTGCGCTGAAGTGAAGAATACTCTGATTTTAAACAAAAGGTTCATATTCAATCAGATTCTCGCAACTCTAAGTCATCAATGTTCTGAAGCAATTGTAGCATACAAGATTGTAAAATTCTGAAGCATTACTATTCAATCAAGACAACATCACATGCAACGACTTCATTCAGACAAGAATCTTCTCTATATGGAAACAACTTAAATGTCCATTATCACGCTTTATGTTGGACAGGATTCCATTTCCTATATAAACAAGCTAAGAGGACAAATTGTTTACGATTTTAAACACCACTACAATACATCTCTAAATGCTACAAGCTTAAATACTCTTTTCACGCTCAAAATTGTGTAAAATATCACAGTTGTGATAACTGTTTTTGTAAAGAAAAACAACGATACACATAATTCTTTTATCTTGATTAAGCCAGTTTTTCCTTGAGATTGACCGGGTTGTGGTTGTACTCAAGAGGACTTTGACAGTTGTCAAAGTAGTGATTGTTATCAATTTTTGATTAGTGAATTAAGTCCTCGTTGGAGAGAGGCGAAATTACCTTGACAGGTGAACTGGAGTAGTTTGAGATCAAATGAACCAGGATAAAAATTATTGTGTCTTTGCGCATTTGATTTTAAGTTTTCAATTCAACCCCCTCCCCCCTTCTTGTGTTTTTCACTTCTTCAAAACATTCAAACGAAGTCTAGCGCTAAAACGAAGCAGGAAATGATCTTAGCCAAATTAGCCCAAAGCCTTAATTGAAGCATGAAATGAACTTTCCCCAAAGGAATCCAACGCTCAAACGAAAGATGCAACCAAGGCCAAAGTGTCCAATCGAAGGATGCAAAATCGAAAGGAACTTTATTTTCCTTTAATTTTGTCCAAAAGAGGATTTTCATTTGCTTTGTCCTATTTAGCAATTTCTTCCATAATCTTAATGCTGAAAAATCCAAATATATTTGTGTAAGCTTGGATTTTAGGAATCCTTTGTGAGAATTGTCTTGAGGAATGAGAGGGAAAATTTTGGGGTACAACAGCTGCCCCTGTTCAATCTTCTTAAACTTGAAGAGTTAGATTGGTGAATCTGCCATTCGTGACTTGAAGGTGGAAGATGATTGAACACTAGAGTGTCCAGAAATTTGCACCTGATATTGTGGTTGAGGTGTAAGGAATAGCTCTAAAGATTCCATTTGGAGAAATGATGGAGAGTTGTCAGAGATGGGCTTATAGATGCCATCCAAAGGTGATTGTTGACATAAATCAAACTAAGTCTAAGCTTGACTTTAGCTGGAAAAAAATCAGAATAAATCTTGGAGTGATTTATCTGAACCAGAGAAAGAATCAGGATAAACCATTGAGGGGTTTAAACTGAACCATCGGAGGTCTGGAAAAGAATCAGAATAAATCTTGGAGAGATTTATCTGAACTAGAGAAAGTGTCTACAGGAAAGAATCAGGATAAACCGTTGATGGATTTAAACTGAACCAACAGAGATCTGAAAAAGAATTAGAATAAATCTTGGAGCGATTTATCTGAACTAGAGAAAACGTATACGGGAAAGAATCAGGATAAACCGTTGAGAGATTTAAACTAAACCAACAAATGTCTAGAAAAGAATCAGAATAAATCTTGGAGCGATTTATTTGAACAAGAGAAGATGTCAATGGGAAAGAATCAGGATAAACCGTTGAGAGGTTTAAACTGAACCAGCAGAGGTTTGGAAAAGAATCAGAATAAATCTTGGAGCAACTTATCTGAACCAGAGAAAGATGTCTACGGGAAAGAATCAGGATAAACCGTTGAGGGATTTAAACTAAACCAACAAAGATCTGGAAAAGAATCAGAATAAATCTTGAAGCGATTTATCTGAACCAGAGAAGATGTCTACGGGAAAGAATCAGGATAAATCATTGAGAGATTTAAACTGAACCGATAGAGGTCTGAAGGAAAAACTTGTTATGTAGATAGTCAACCAGTCCTTTCTTGGGAATTGATCTGTAATTGATTTATCCACAAATAGTTATCCTATCTTGTCAAAAGTTTGTTGATGATAATTTTCTATTGATTGATCTTTCCTGAAAAGGTAAAGAGTTAGTTGTATGCAATGCCATGGTGTATGAAATGCATGGCATAATGATGTTTCTCAAAATAAATGAGATTGCGCCATATGCATTTGTATTGTCGATGATATGACGTATGAATGCAATGTATGAACATATTAATTGTTCTGCTGCAGTGTTGTTGGTTTGGGGAAAATAAATTCCTGATTGCCGCTGGGAATAAGGAGTGTAAGTCTTCACATTTTGTTGAAGTTGAAGCGTTGATGGATGGGTTTCCATTATTAGATAAATAAACTATGTTGGGGAATGGAAACGCCATGCATTGCTTGTGGACTTGGTGAAATCCTGCTGGGGAATTCCTGAGTAGCTGGGAGACTTTCACTAGAGAATCTTTGGATCCGTAACTAGAAGTTTTGCTCCGCCGGGGATACGAGAGCACCTGATACCATTAGGCTGCATACTGGAGATACGCCAGTGGTCCTGTAGCAGGATGCTCTTGCTTCTGCTCCGTTTATAGAAAGCATCTGCAGGGATTTTATGGAATGACCCATAGATATTGTTCTGTTTCTTAAAGCCATTAGTAATCGTCTTTCTGTTTAGTTTTCCCTTTTTATGCGTTCATTTATAAAAAGTCATTACATTCAAATGCATATGTTCAAAAATAAACACTGGACGTTTTTTGCAAACAAAACAAGAACAATAAAAGAAAAATAGATAGTTTTGCACTTTTTAAAGGAATATCTTTGTATTAACTTGAATGGGTATTTTTGTACAAAGAGACGAACATCCTAGTAAGAGGATGTCATCCTAAAAAACAAAAATTTTATACAAAGAAAAGATAGCTATGTAAAATAATCCCATGGGGTTCCCATTCTGCTATGGCCTTCATGTCTCTGAGCGTCTCATCCACTTGTTGCTTTGTCCGAAGCTTATTGGATTGATTAGAATCATTCAAGTTTGACGATCGATGCCGGAGAGTGGCTGTAAGGTGATACAACAGGACATAGATCCCTATCTTTTTCCTGGACCACTCTTTCGGGTTTTCATTCCACCAGGATACCCTTTTTTGCCCAAGCCGCCCTTTCAGGTTTTCGACTTGTCGGGTGTACAGACTTTTTTGTGTTTTATCCCTAATTTTTGCCTAGGCCAGTCGACCTAGCGGGTCTTTTCATGCGTAGTATCTTTTAACTATGTCCGCATTTATGGGGTGCGGAAGGTCGTCGCCGTCCATAGTGGTTAAGATCATTGGCCCACCAGAAAAAATGTTTTTAATAAAAAATGGTCATTCGTAAGTAGGAGTCCATTTTCCCCTTGGATCACCTTGTGGTAGTATGATACGCTTGACTACCAAGTCACCAACCTGATACACCTGACGTCATACCTTCTTGTTGAAAGCTTTAATCATGCGTTTTTGGTACATCTGGCCATGGTAGACAACCGTAAGCCTCTTCTCATCAATCAAGTTCAGCTGGTCAAGTCGAGTTTGAATCAATTCACCTTCACTCAACCCCAAATCCCTCATGATTCTTAAAGAAGGCATCTGGACTTCAATTGGTAGGACAACTTCCATGCCGTATACCAAGGAGAAAAGAGTTGCCCCTGTTGACGTGCGCGCCGTGGTACAATAACTGTGAAGAGCGAATGGTTACATCTCATGCCAGTCCTTGTAGGTCACTGTCATTTTTGTATGATCTTTTTCATGTTTTTATTAGCGGCTTCTACAACTCCATTCTTCTTCGGCCGGTAAGGAGAAGAGTTATGATGCTGGATCTTGAGTTGCGCGCATAGTGCATTGATCATAGTATTTTTGAGATTGATACCATTATCTGTAATGATTTTCTCCAGAATACCATACCGATAAATAAGATTCTGTTTAATGAATCATGCCACAATGTTCTTGGTAACAGAAGCGAATGAAGCTGCCTCGACCCAATTCGTGAAGTAATCAATGGCAACCAAGATGAAGCAGTGTCCATTAGAAGCTGCCGGTTTGATCTCTCCAATCATGTCAATTCCCCATATTGCAAATGGCTAGGGAGAAGTCAGGACGTTTAGAGGAACTGGAGGCACATGTACTTTGTCAGCATAGATTTGACACTTGTGGCAGGTTCGTGAATGTTGATGACAATCTGCTTCCATGGTGGACCAGTAGTATCCTGCTCGGAGGATCTTTTTGGCCATCGTGTGCCCATTAGAATGGGTGCCAAAGGTACCTTCGTGTAAATCATCCATGATTGTTTCTTCCTCATTCTTGTCTATACACCAAAGCAAAGTAGAGTCGTGACCGCGCTTATAGAGAACTCCATTACTGAGGAAGAACTTAGCAGAGAATCTTCTCAGAAATTTCTTGTTATTGATGGAAGCTCCCTCCGGATATTCTTGGGCCTTGAGGTATCTCTTAATTTCATGGAACCAAGTCTTGGCCATTACTTCATCAGTATCAATCTCGTGACAGTAAGCTGGTTCATCCATCCGCTCAATGGTGATCTGGGGAGCCTCATTATCCCACCTGATTTTGAACATGGATGACATAGTGGCGAGCGCATCTGCTAGTTGATTTTCCTCTCGTGGAAAATGCTAAAAAGTAATTTCCTCAAAAAATGGGATTAATGTCAACACATGTTCTTTGTAAAGGATGAGATTAGGATGCTTCGTGTCCCATTCTCCTTTGATCTGACTGATGACTAAGGCTGAATCTCCAAATACACTTAAGGACTTGATTGCCAAATCTATGGTGGCTTTGAAACCCATAATACACGCTTCATATTCCGCCATATTATTTGTACATTTGAAACAAAATCTAGCAGTGAAGGGAGTATGGTATCCTTCCGGGGATATGATCACATCGCCTATGCCATTGCCGAGTGCGTTGGAAGCTTCATCAAAAACCAAGGTCCATCGGGATCCTAGTTCAAGTCTGTCATATGGTCTGAGTTCTTCACAATTGTTTACCAATATGATGTCTTCATCCGGAAATTCAAAATTCATGGATTGATAGTCATCCATATCCTGATGAGCAAGGTGATCGGCTAACAAACTTCCCTTTATTGTTTTCAGGGCAGTGTATTGAATGTCGTATTCAGTCAGGACCATCTTCCATCTTGCTATTCTTCCAGAGAGGGCGGGCTTCTCGAATATGTATTTAATTGGATCCATCTTGGATACCAATAAGGTAGTATGGGTTAACATATACTGTCTTAGCTGGCGAGGATCCCATGCCAGGGGGCATTAAGTTTTCTCAAGCAGTGAATATCTGGTTTCACAGTCGGTAGACTTTTTGCTCAGGTAGTATATTGCATGCTCTTTTTAGCCAGACTCGTCATGCTGCCCCAACACACACCCCATTGAATTTTCCAAGACAGTTAGATACATGATCAAAGGTCTTCCCTCGACTGGAGGCATCAAAATGGGAGGCTCTTGAAGGTACTCTTTGATCCTATCGAAGGCACCCTGGCAGTCGTCATTCCATTCCACCACTTGATCTTTCTTCAGTAATTTGAAGATTGGTTCACAAGTAGCGGTTAGATAGGAAATGGACCGGGCGATGTAGTTTACCCATCCTAAGAACCCCCTAACTTCCTTCTCAGTGTGAGGAGCATACATTTCTTGTGTTGCTTTTACCTTTGCAGGGTCCACTTCGATACCTTTTCCGCTAACAACGAAGCCTAAGAGTTTATCGTACCTCACTCCAAAAGTGCATTTATTCGGATTCAACCTTAGTTTGTATCTCTTCAGTCTTTCAAATAGTTTATGCAGACAATCCATGTGTTCCTCTTCAGTTTAAGATATGGATATCATGTCATCCACGTAGACTTCTATCTCGTGATGGATCATGTCGTGAAACAGAGCTACCATGGCATGCTAATAGGTTTCCCCAACGTTCTTCAACCCGAATGACATAACTTTGTAACAGAACGTACCCCACTGTGTGACGAAAGTCGTTTTTTCCATGTCCTTAGGTGCCATTTTGATCTGGTTGTATCCAGAGAAACCGTCCATGAAGGAAAATACTTTATGCTGTGCGGTGTTGTCAACCAGAATATCGATGTGGGGAAGCGGGAAGTCATCCTTGGGGCTTGCACTATTCAAGTCTTTGTAGTACACACACATACGTACCTTATCATCCTTTTTAGGCACTGGAACAACATTGGAGACCCATTGTGGATAGGAGGTGACATCTAAGAATCCAACGTTGAACTGCTTCATGACTTCAGTCTTTATTTTCTCCGAGATTTCTGGCTGCATGCGATGGATTTTCTGTTTTACTAGAGGGCAGTCTTCTTTTGTCGGCAGACGATGGACCATAATATCAATGTATAGTCCTAGCATGTCTTCATATGACCAGGCAAAGACCTCAACATAGTCATGTAGTAACTGAGTTAAGCCCTTCTTGACACTAGGCTCCAGGTTGGCACCTACCTTGACTTCTTTTTTGTCCTCTTCGGTACCTAAGTTAACTGTTTTAACCGGCTCTTCGTGGGGCTGTATGGTCCTTTCTTCCTGTTGCAATAACCTGGCTAGTTCTCCTAGTACCTCATAATCTTCCCCACCTTCGTCTTCGGCTTGGTAGATCGTATTTTCAAAGTCATGATAGGACATAGCAGAATCGTTACTCATGGGATCCTGGGTGGATGTGTATCTGCATTTTGATATGTGAGTGTGTGTAAGAGCATAACTATCTTTGAAAAATAAAAAGGTAGAAAAAGAAGAACAAAAAGCATAAAATTTGCATGCAAAAATGTCCATGATTTATTGATGACATATGAAGATGAAATGACAACCCTCACAAATGGACCGTTGTGCCTTGGGTAAGACACAAGGTTTTAAAGTCTAAATTGTTTAATTATTACAAGTCTGACAAAAAATTAAAATACAATTACTCTTGAATAAAAGTAATAGGGACACATTGTTTGGCCTCCCAGTTGTTGAGTACTCCGCTGATGGTTGGAAAAATCCACTCTTCCATATCACAATCGCCATCACTGTCTTCCACTGTGTTGACTCCATGATTGCTGATACGTAAAGGTGGTCCCCCAGCTCGAGTTCGTCGAACAAATCTTTGTGCCTCCGAAGTAACACCCAAACCAAACCTGTTGGATTTGTAGGGAATATCCGGAAGTTGACCCCAGATAGTACATCTACCTTCCTCAATCACTTCTCTAGCATCCTTCATAGAGGCCATTTTCAATGGTGGTCTGGTAACTTTTGGAGTCTTGGTAGTAGTCTTCGCTGCCGCAACTGCTTGTGGAACCTCCTCAAAGTTCTGACATGGAGTCTCAATGAACTCACCATCCATTTCCATGTACCTGAAAGAATTCAGGTGGCTAACCATGCATTCCTCCTCCCCATGGACAATGATTATTTTTCCCTTGATCGGGTACTTCAACATCTGATGTAAGGTAGAAGTGACGGCACCAGCGCCATGAATCCAGGGTCAGCCCAATAGACAGGAATAGGAAGGGAGAATATCCATCACATAGAAAGTTGAATCAAAAGTATGAGTTCCAACTTTTATAGGGATGTCAACTTCTCTGTGCACTGTCCTCTTAGAACCATCAAAGGCCCTCACCACAATGTTGCTAGGCTTTAAAGTGAGTCCCTTGAAATCTAGCCGGCCAAGAGCATTTTTGGGCAAGACATTTAGTGATGAGCCCGTATCCCCCAGGATATGGGCTAGCGTAGTGCCCCTGCACTCAATGGAAACATTTAAGGCATAATTGTGTTTCCTTCTTTTGGGAGTTAAGCCGGCGTCAGAAAAACCCAATCCGTTACCAGTAGTTAGACTGGCTACAAAACTCTCAAATTGGTCAATGGAGGTCTCTTGGGGCACGTGGGCGGTCTTTAGAAACTTTACCAAGGCTTTGGCATGGGCCTCAGAACAGAAAAGTAAGGTCAACATTGATATTTTCGAGGGGGTCTGCCCCAACTATTCCACGACATTGTAGTCACTTTTCTTGATTATTTTTAGTATCTCCTCCATATCTTTACTGGAAGCTTCAAGAATGACCTATGGATGTGTCTTCTTCTGGACAGGCTCGGATAATAGCTCCTTGCCCCTTATCTTGGTAGCAGGGATAGCAGTAGGATTATCAACGAGAGTATCACTGGGAATGCTAGTAGGAGCGGTAGCGGGAATAATTACAGGAGTATAAATGGTCATTGGAGAGATCTCGAGTGAGAAGATTCTTCCACTTCTTGTTATCTTACTGGTCCCTACGATATTGATGACGTCAGGATCAGTGTCTTTCACAACTTTGTCTTGGATAGCAAACAGATCTTACTTGATGCCATAGTAATAGACGTCAACCCCATAGTTCCAGGGAACAGCTTTATCCAAAGAATCTGGTATTGGCCCTGACATGGTGATGATTAGGGGAGTAGACTTTGGAACAGATGTAACCCTGACGGGTCTTTTGGTGGAGACCCTGGGAGGATTGTCAGAAACGGTGATTATTGAGACATCTTCACATGAATTTCTGGTAAGAGGAACTTTTTCAAACAAGATTTCTTTGTTAGCCATCAGGTGTTGGACTCCCATCTTCAGTAACAAACAGCCATTTGGTAGAGACATACATAATCGACAACTTTTACCACAACTTGGAAACATACCGACTTGCAATAGATTCCTTTTAATAGTCAAAAGGGGAGTAGTTAAACCATCCACGGAGGAAACAAAACAGTCATCATCAACAGCGTTGACACCTTGACCATGTTTGGGCATTGGATCCATTATCACATTAGGTGTTTCTGGGGGATCAAACTCAATTTCTTTTGCCTTGATAAGGTCCTGTACCTTGTTCTTCAAGGCCCAACAATCGTTCGTATCATGCCCTGGGCTTTCAGAATGATAGGCACATCGGGCATTTGGGTTGTAGCGAGGAGAACCTGTATTGGGGTTCTTGGGAGCTTCCTTTAGGGTCACCAGATTGGACTTCAAAATATGGGACAAAACTTGGGACAAGGTCAGGTTGATTCAGGTAAATCGTCTCATGGGCGCCTCTGGCTTGCGTTGATAATTTCGCTGCTGATTTGGTACAAAAATAGAAATCATAACATCCCCTAACGTCGGACGGCATTCAATTTTGTTTTGATTTATGTGGTCATATGCAACACTGACCTCCTTCTTTGCGGTAAAGGGTTTCTTCATCGTGCTCGAGGATACATCTCTTTTAATTTTGCCACTTTTTATACCAGCTTCTACCCGTTCACCAGTCATGATTAATTCAGTAAATCCAGCTGAGGAGCTTCCGATCAGGTGGTTGAAGAATGGACCAGATAGCATGCCTAAGAACATATCCACCAATTCTCTGTCAGATAGAGGGGGTTGGACTCTTCTCGAGAGATCCCGCCATTTTTGAGCATAGGTTTTGAAACCTTCACCTGCACCCATGGACATGCCTTGCAATTGTATCCGAGTTGGAGCTAAGTCAGCATTATACTGGTATTGCTTGTAAAAAGCGGCAGCCAAATCTTCCCAATTGCAAATATTGGTCCCTTCCAACTGATAGAACCAATCCAACTGTGTCCCTAATAATCTTTCTTGGAATAAGTGCACCCATATGTTCCTATCAGTAGTATGGGGTTGAATTTTCCTGACGTATGACCTTAAATGCAGCTTTGGACAAGAGACACCGTCATATTTGGCGAAAGTGGGGACCTTGAATTTCTGTGGGATGACAAGCCCCGAGACAAGTCATAGCTCTTCAAAATCCAATCAGGGTACCCTCTGGATTTCCATAGCATTGAGGCGATCCTTCAGTTGCTTGTATTTATCGTCAGCTAGAGGATACTGTTCTTCGGAGTAGTCCACTTCTTCCTCTTCTTCAGATTCCAGGTGGTCATTTCCTTCCTTGTTTTTCCCTTCTTTATTATCTCCTTCACCTGACGAGGTTGCGAAATCTAGAGTTCATCTGGCTGGTCCTTTGAACCTTCTTCCCAGATTCAAAACACCGACTGGTTTCTTCGCTTTCTTCTTCTTCTCTTTGATTAGCAAAGTTTTCAAATCCTCTTGTCCTTTTGCCACAACCAAGAACATTTGTTGGAATTGAGCATTCTGCGCTTGAAGATCCATTACTTTCTGTTCAATATCCATCTAACTAAAATAAATAGTAGAAAGATAAGGAGACCTATTGTAAGAAACATGTTTGTGTTATGATGAATGAAGATGCATATGCAAATGATTTCAAGGAGATTAGAGATTTAAATTTGTTTTTAGACAAAAAAGAACACACATTGCATTAAATAAATCCAAGTTTGAGTACATCATGCCTTTTTGGGCTTACAATGAAAGAAATAAAATACAAAAACTCCTAAGACAAAAAGGTTGAACACATCCTCTTTGGCGTGATGTAGGCGTTCAGACTCTGCTCTTCATGAAGCTGCTTGGTGAGTTCCAAAACTTTCTTCTCACTGGAGTAGAATCGGGCTTCAAAAGTATCTCGTTCTTACTTTAGCTGAATCCAATCCTTTTGCAAGTCTTCGAGAGAGGTAGGCATGTTGGGATGAAGGACAATATACGGGATATCTCCTTCAATCACAGGCTCTATAATGACAGGGAGGATGGAGGGGTAAGGCATTGCGAGACTCTGAGCATGAGCTCATACCCACCTAAGGTAAGGCTCATGAGGGATGGAATTTTTGTGCCCCAATGTCCTACTGTCCACCTTGTTTACCATCCTTCAAGCTCGTATAAACCTCTGACGGTAGCCTTGATCATCGCTTTCGTAGTCGAACACCACACCTTGGATGAGTGCAACTTGTGGACCATCTCTTTGTGCATATCCAAACTGTCGCAAAGCTAAGCAAGGGTGATAAGTGATACCTCCTCTAATTCCAAGCAGAGGGACATTAGGGAATTCCCCATAATGGTCGATGATAGTAATTTCCTCCAAGGATAGAGAACACCAGTGGATATCCGAATTTTCGAGTGACACCAGCCTATTGGACCATCTTAAGCCTTGCTCGTTCTTCACAACGGATCAGGGGAGATGCAAAACAAACCATCTAGCCAATAGAGGAGTACAACACATGAGGGTTCCTCTTCTCTTCATGGTGCGAGAGTGAATAGAATGTAAGATATCTTCCAACAAAGTAGGCACTGGATTGTGAGATAAAAATATTTTGACAGCATTCACATCTATAAGTTGGCCATGATTTGGAAATAGTACGAACCCATAGATGAGAAGAGCCAAAATTTCTTCGAAAGCTTGTAAATACAGATTGTTCCAACAGTCTTGAGCTTTTTCCAATAAGAACTTGGAAAGGAACCCTTTGACACCACTTCTTGTTTCCCAATTATCCATGACGTCGGATTATTGTAAGTATAAAGCTCGGGAAACCTCTTTATGGCTTGGGTCTCTTTCAGTACCGTTGAAAGGTAGTTGATCGAGAATAGCAATTCCCAAGAGTTGAGATAATTATTTCAGAGTTGGTACAAGATGGTAATCGGGGAAGGTAAAGCAATGGTGCAAATGGTCAAAGAATTGGAAAAACACCTTCATCATATCTTCATCAAAGCTTGAGGTAACCAAGTTGAGAAGTCGTCCATGTATTTTGGTGAATGGAGAATTCTCAGGGACCCTTGATGATAACTCTTTGAGATGAAAAGTGTTGTACCCAAAAATTTTCCCTCTCATTTATCAAATATTTTCTCACAAAAATCTCTCTTGGTTCAAGATTGCACTAGGGTTGATCAGCTCAAGACACCTTAAGCACTGATGACCAAAATTAGGGTTTGAGATTGCACAAGGATATTTGAACTTTCAGTGCTTCATATGACTTTCATGGATAATTATGGACCCCCAAGATTACTCATGTCAAGTTTCAAGCTTTGGATCACACTTTTGCTCAGTCAATTGAGCAGTTGACCTAAAAATCAGCTGTATTGGGGAAAAAGTCAACTATGGCAAATTTATAGTCAAACTTCATAATTTTTGATCCACATCAAAATTATAAACTCGTATATATCATTTGATCAAGTTTGGACCACAATTCCTCAAGAATTTTGATAAAATCATCAAAAGGGCAAAATGGTCAAACTTAGGGTTTTGACTGAGAAAGGGCAATTTCTGATTTTTGACCTAGCAAATGATCATTTGGTTTGAAGAATGATCTCAAGAGTTCAATTGCATCATTTTGACCTAATTACATGACCTAAAACATTGTTCAAGATCAATTGGATTGACAGTGAATTTTCAGTCAACTAATCAAAAGTCAACTGTACACTGAAAAGTAAAACTTTGACTTTTTGGTCAAAATTCAATGTCAAAGATCAAAATTCGTCAAAACATGTAAAAATATGAAACTTTTTCATCAAGAAATCAAAAGGTCAAGATTTCATTTTAAAAAGTCAAAGTTTTCTAACTTAGAAATATTTCTAAGTGTTTAAAACTTCATGCTTTTTCATAACTTTGAGCCAATTTTTCACCATGGTGCAAGAGGATTCAAAAGATACTTTCAACATGAAAGTTGTAGATCTACATAATATCAACAACATTTCTTTATAAAACTTCTTCTAAAAATGTTTGGATCTCAAGTTATTAATTCCTAAAGTCATGGTCTTGAAATTGAACACTTAGTGAAATTTTGCCCTAGTTTTGGTCAGGATTTTGACCTAACTTCATGGCACTTTTTCATATAGTTCCAAAGGGAATTTTCAAAAGTGATTCAAATAGGGGTTGTATATCACATTACAAGCTTTCCAAAATGTCCAAGAACTCCTTGAGATCATTCTTGAGCATGGATAATCGAAGAGATAAAGTTAGGGTTTTCACACTTGAAATACAAGTCATTTTGTGATGAACACGATTCAAATTTCAAACCAATGCTGCATAATCTCTACTTTACAGGCCTCAAACTTGTTAGGAAATCCATAATTAATTGCTTACATAGCTGTTAGAGGTCTCTATTCAAGCATTCAATGCAAAGCCATGCTTTATATCCATTTTATGAAGAAAGTGCACAACGCCATTTTGATAAAGTAGCTTTTTGAACAAAACTTGTTCTTGAGCCTTGAAATTGTTTTCTTCTGATCATACATGTCCTATAACTCAAGAGAAGTTTGTATAAACACTTACAATCATTCATCCTATACTTGTACTTCCTCTTGGAACTATACTTCCCACTTTTCTTCAAAGTCAAGTAACATAACAGTCAACCTATATCTTGTACTTCTGACCCTCCCAAGCACAAAAAACCTTCTCATTACTTATGTACATGTCATTTGCCATAAATCACATGCATGCTTGAGCCCTGAAAAGAGCAAGAACTCAGATTTGCATCTCACACCTCCATTGTTGCATATTTTGACCAGAAATCCCGAAACCAAAAACTACTCGTGCATTTCTTGGCTTCTTGCTTCCAAAAGCTTCCAAACATCATACACAAACAATCCCATACCATGTTACAGTTCTGTAACACCATCTTCCTCCATTTCCAAGTTCAAAAATAGAGCACTGCAAGTGGACTTCTCATGACCATTTCAGCCATTCTCCAACCAAGCTAATCATTACATTAGCTTCCTGGGACCTCAGTGGAGCTATTCTGATCATCACAACACCTTGAGGAGTGATTAAACTCAGAATACGATTTCCAATTTTGAGGTAAGTTTACTTAACTTTTAACTCTTCATACAAGCATCATTAATGGTTTATTTATGAATGAAAAATGTAGATATCATTGCCCAAAAGCTAACCATGTCCATAGTTTTCATTTATGTTGCTTGAGCTTAGAGAATTTTAAGATTGAAGTTTCTGAAGTTTTAAGGGTTCAGATTAGGGCCAATAAAAATTAATGCTTGTCTTTGATCTATAATTTTATTGCTTTACATTTCTGAAATCGTGAGGAAATTTGCCACAAGATTCATGTTTACACTTTTGCAAATGGATGAGAAATGAACAAGATGCAGGTACTCTGGCTAGGCGTGAGGTTGAAGATGAAGTTCAGGCCATGGACTTGATTTCTAATATATATTTATTGTTTTGTTTATATGAACGGATGTATAGCCACCCCAGTGGTAAAGTGCGCGCTTGTTAACCTTTGGGACCTGGGTTCGAGCCTCAGTGGTACCCTTTTGCTTATTTTCTCATTTTTCTCACATTTTTGACGTTTGTTTGCAGCGCTGGGCCCCCTGTGTTGGGCCTAGTATTTTTTCTCATTTCATACTCCCTGCTCACTATTCACACCCCTGGCCCATTTTATTTTCCTTTTTATTTTTATTTATTTATTTGTTTTCTTTACTATTATATTTAATATTAGAAAAATCAGAAAAAATATAAAAACATTAGATTTATATATTGGTATAGTTTATTTATTTTTACAATAAAAATTATGTTTATTTAATCATACTTTATTTATTTTACTAATTAATTTACAAATTTAATTAGAAATTAGGGTTTTAATTATTTATTTTACAATTAAAAAATACTCTTTTAAAACCAAAAAGACCAAAAATATTTTACCATATATTATTTTCAAGTCAAAAAAGACATTAAAAATATTTTCTTACAAACTTAATTTCTTTTTCTTTCTTAATCAATTAATATTTAGATTAGGGTTTTATTTAATTTTCTTTTCCTAATTAATTTAGGTTTACTTTTACTAATTTAACTAATTATTTTCTTTTATTTAATTAGGTTAAAACCAAACCCTTTCCTAAAAAATCCAAACAAAAATCCATTTTTCTTTCCATTTACATTCTTGTATATTTATTCATTTTGTACATTATTTATTCAAATTCAATACGGTTGTAATAGATAATTAGGTTTATTTTCCTGCAATCTCCATTTGTAATTTGTACACCCCCTCCCACAAATATTGTAATAGCGTAGTAGTTTTAAATTTCGCAATTTATCGCTTTATATATAAATGCTAGTAATTAGGGCTTTGTATGGAAAGACTAAAACCAATCAATTAGAAGACCATAATCAAAGACAAAACCAAGCATGAAAAACAATGCATTTGCACACAATCTCCCCTTAGAGTAAATCCACTTGGTTGCCTTACAAAATGGCCATGATATGCATGTGAGGTATCTTAGCAAAAACAAGCAAAATACAAGATCATAGTCCCTCGATGACGCTATCAAAAGTTGCCTTTCAAAATGATCTTAGTCCCTAAAGAAAAATGATAAGATACCTTGCAACATTGCTAATCATGGTTATACGATGACCCATGCCCGTCCCGTTTACATCCAAAGATATGGTTACTTACCAAATCAATGGTAAGATAACAATGTCAAAGGAAAGAGGAAATAAACATGAAAGAATTTTGAGTAGGTAGATTATTCCTAGTTGCTTGCTCAATTTCAAAACAAAACACCCTTGCTATTTTCAAAAACAAACACCAACACTTTCAAAAACATCTTTCAAAACTTGAAAACATTTTCAAAAAGATCAACACTTTGTATACATTCTTACGAGCGAGAATCATTACATAGTTTTCCTAAACGATGGCGCCTTTTCAAAATACCTTCAAAAACCACACAAAGCACATTTTCAAACAAAAGCAAGTGATCTAGGAAGTAACTAAGAGCCCATGGAAAACAATGGATGAAAATGATGCTAATACCTTCCCTTTTCATAATCTACCCCCCGAACTCAAGAAACAATCTCAAAGGTCTTTCCTGTGCTTTTTCACCTTTCCTTTTGCATAAAAGAAAAGCAAGTGGCGACTCTTCCTAACCACAACATTTGCGATAAAACGCAAAACACACCAAGTCAGTTCTCCCACCGTATCATAGAACTGGCGACTCTGCTGGGGAATTTCTAAAAGTGGGGTTACCTTAGGGATAGATCACATTTACTTGCTTTCTTTGTTTGACTTGTTTGCTTTACATTTTGGTTTGAATCCTCTACTCGGATTTAGGATACCTTATAGGTAAGTAGCAATACATTGTGGAAACTATGCGGGGTATACCGACACGGTCTAAGAAATAGCTATGTTAGTGCGACATATTTGTGGGTACCCGTAGCCCTTGAGTATTCAAGGAGAATACAGGGCCGCTGAGTGATGTCATGAAACACTAATGAACTTTTAGAACCTTTACTTTATCAACTTGGCCATTAGGACGTAGTGAGATGACCGCTTTGGTGCACTCCGAAGTTGGTATATACTCGATATTACACTCATTGAGGCTTGGTTTTTTGGGATATTTTGGTCACCATTTAAGAGGCTTGCGCTGAAACAATGCCCAAGAAAGCAAACCAGTGATATTGAGCTCCTTAGAACCCGGTTACTATTGCTAGGACAGGTTTTGAGCCAACTAAACTTCAAGAGGGTACTTACCTATGAGACTCCATGCAAGCCTAAACCTAAGGACTTGTTTTCTTTGTTTGTATATACTTACTTGTACATAACATCATAAACATGATGACATCATACTCATTCTCACTAACTATTTCAAGGATTTTTGGGATTCATCTTTGTTCTGTTTTGTAGGACATGAATTCTATTCACAGGAAAACCATTCAAGTCAATCTCGTAAGGATCCCTCCTCAACTCAAAGATCTAGAATCAAGGATTCCTGAAAATTCTCCATTTACCGAAAGACATGGTCGCCTACTAAACTTGGTCACCTCCCACACTGATGAAGACATGATGAAGGTGCTCTTTCAGTTCTTTGATCCTCTACACCATTGCTTCACATTTCCCGATTATCAACTTGTGCCAACTTTGGAAGAATTCTCCCAACTCTTGAGGATTCCCATTCTCAATCAAATACCTTTCAACGGTACGGAAAGAGATCCAAATCCAAAAGAGATTGCTCAAGCTCTACACTTGCAACCATCTGATATCACAACTAATTGGGAAACAAGGAGTGGTGTCAAGGGTTTCTTATCAAAGTTCTTGTTTGAGAAAGCCCAAAACTATTGGAACTCTTTGGATTTTCAAGCTTTTGAGGAAATTGTGGCTCTCCTCATCTATGGGATGGTTTTGTTTCCAAACCCTGACCAACTCATAGATGTGAACGCTATCAAAATCCTCATGTCTCGTAACCCAATACCTACTTTTCTAGGGGGCATCCTACATTCCTTTCACACTCGCACCATGAGTAAAAAAGGTATCCTTATGTGTTATACTCCTCTTTTAACAAGATGGTTTATTTCGCATCTTCCTCAATCTGTATTGAAGAATGAGCAAGGTTCAAGGTGGTCATATAGGTTGATGACGCTCAGACATTCAGATATTCATTGGACATTCAGATATTCATTGGTGTTCCCGCTCTTTGGATAATGTTACTATCATCGACCATTATGGAGAATTCCCTAATGTCCCTTTACTTGGCATTAGTGGAGGTATCACCTACAACCCTTGTTTAGCCTTAAGACAGTTTGGTTACGCCCGAAGGGATGGTCCACATGAGATGCTTATTCAAGGTTTGGTATTTGACTAGGAGAGCGAAGATCAAGGTTACCGTCAAAGGTTTATCCGAGCCTGGAGGATGTTGAACAAGGTAGATAGGAAGACGTTGGGACACAAGAACTCCATCCCCTCGAGCCTTACCTTAAACGGGTGCAAGCTCGTTCTTATAAACTTGTGATGCCTTATCCCTCTGTCCTACCAGTCATCGTGGAGCCTGTGGTCTAAGGAGATGTTCCCTACACTATCCTCCATCCTCACATGCCTACCTCTCTCGAAGGATTGCAAAAGGGTTGGATTCAGCTTAAGGAAGAACAGGATACTTTCGAAGCTCAATTCTATGATAGTGAAAAGAGGGTCTTGGAGCTTAAGAAGCAGTTACAAGAAGAGAAAAGTGTGAACGCTTATCTCGCGCCAAAGAGGATGCGTTCAGTATTTTTATCTTAAAAAGCTATTTTGTAAGCCCAAGAGGCATGATGTAATCTTTCTTATTTTTCTAATGAAAATTAACGTTTGTTCATTCTTTCGTCTATAAAAATTTAAATTTCATTAATCCTTGAAATCATTTTCATGTACATATTCCATGCATCATGACATAACGGGATTTTTCATATCAGGTTTCCTTATCTTTCTGCTGTTTATTTCAGCAAGATGGATCTAGAGAAGACTGTGACGGATCTCCAAGCCCAGAATTCTCATTTTCAGGAAGCTCTACTAGCCCTAGCCAAGGGGCAGCAAGAGATGATAGCTTTGCTGGCCATTAAGAAGAAGCCAAAGAAGAAAGCTCTGCTCAACATGGGTAGAAGGTTCAAGGAGACAATCCGTCAAATCCCAGTAGGAGGAGACTCATCTGAAGAGGATGAGAACCAGGTCGATGAAGTCAAGAGTACTCAAGCTGAATGTGCTAATGGTCAAGAATCTGATGATGATTATTTGAACGAGCAATATCAACCCGCTAATATCAAATACATGTAGTTAGAAGACAAATTGAAAGCTGTTGAAATCTAAGCCATCCCCGGTTTAGATTTTGATGATTTGGGTTTGATCTCTGGGGTAGTCATTCCCCACAAATTCAAAATACCAATCTCTGCAAAGTATGATGGCGTTTCATGTCCAAAACTCCATTTGAAATCTTATGTGCGCAAGATACAACCGCTTACTGCTGATAAGAAGCTATGGGTTCACTTTTTCCAAGAGAGCTTGGCTGGAACACAACTTGAATGGTTTTATCAGTTAGATGGTTCTCGTATTAACACTTGGGAGGATCTAGCTACTGCCTTCTACCATCAGTATCAGTACAATGCCGACTTGGCGCCAACGAGGGTTCAGTTGCAAGATATGACCATGGGAAAGAATGAAGGATTTAAGGAATATGCGCAAAAATGGAGAGACCTTGCCAGTAGGGTCCAACCTCCCTTGACTGATAGGGAGCACATTGACATGTTCATGGGCATTTTATCTGGTCCTTTCTTTAATCTGTTGGTTGGCTGCTCTTCTTATGGTTTTACCGAATTAATCTTAACCGACGAAAGAGTTGAAAGTGGCATCAAGAGTGGAAAGATCTCTGTGGCATCTACCTCCACTCCCAATCCTATCAAGAAACCTTTTGCTGCAAAGAAGGAAGTCAATGATGTGTATGGGGAAAGGGCCCATACCAAGAAGAACGATCACTCGTCTATCAATACTGTCCGAATCTCCAATCCAACTCCTACTCCAAGACCATCTGCAAATCATCAATGTTTTGAAACTCCAAGAAGACAATTTACGAGGTTAGGTATGTACTATCTCAATCCCTTTAACATTTGCTCAAGGCTAATTTAGTGACATTGCGCGATCCTCCCACCAACCCTGACACCTCATCACTAAAGTATAATCCGAACGCTAAGTGTGATTACCATTCAAACAGCCCCGGGGACGAGACTGACCAGTTCTGGGCCTTGAAGAACAAAATCCAGGATTTGATTGACAACAAGTATATTGAGTTTGATCCTCCTCCAACTCTGAATGTAATCACTGCTCCAATGCTGAAGCATGACAAGAGTGTTAATGCTATTGAAGATACAATTTTTGTTGCCTCTGTTAAAGAATTGACTACTCCGCTGAATGTAATAAAGAACAATCTGTTAAAACCTGGGATCTTCCCTGGCTATGAAGAAGACTATGTGTGCTGTACAAGATAACCCAATGGATGTGAAGGGCTGAAGAAAGGCATTCAACGCCTGATGGATAGCCACAAAATTCTATTTGAAAAGACTCCACCTTCCAAGAGTTTGATTAACAAATGTGAAGACCTCTCCATTATTACCATCTCCAACAAGCCTCTTAGGATCACCTCCAAAGGTCCTATTAGGATTTCAAATGAACCCACTGTTGCTCCCTTAATAATTACCAATCCCGGACCAATTCCTTACTCTTCAAAGAAATCAGTAACATGGAATTACGGTGCTGAAGTGTTCTATCATGGGATTAAACAAGATGGCTGGATTGAAGAAGAAAAAGATGACAATGTTGGAAAAATAGCTGGTTCAAGTAAAGTAACTAGAACTGGAAGAATATTTTCACCCAATATCTCACCACCAGTTGTTACAAGGACGCCCATCCGCATTACTGCTTCCAAGCCAAGTACCGATATCAGAGGGAAGGAAAAGGTTGTTGAGCCAGTTGTGATTGAAGTACCCTCAAAAGACGTAGCTGATGAAGAACCCTCCGCCCGTGAAATGGACGAGATTTTAAAGATCATAAAGAGAAGCGACTTCAAAATTGTAGAACAGTTGGGGCAAACCCCTTCTAAGATTTCAATGTTGTCATTGCTGCTTTGCTCTGATGCCCATGCTCGAACATTAATCAAGTTCCTGAAAAAAGCTCATGTCTCCCATGAGACAACAATAGTTCAATTCGAGAATTACGTGGCTAGCCTAACAACTGATAATGGCTTGGGATTTTCAGATGCTGACTTAACACCTCTCAGGAAAAATCACAATAAAGATTTACACGTGTCAATTGAGTGCAAAGGGACTACCTTAGCACATGTGCTAGTCGACAATGGTTCTTCTCTGAATGTATTACCCAAGGGGGCGTTATACCGTGTTGACTGTGAAGATTTAGTCTTGAAGCCAAGCGACATCATTGTAAGAGCATTTGACGGATCAAAGAGGACTGTTCATGGTGAAGTGGATCTTCCAATCAAAGTGGGCTCCCAAATCTTCAACTCCACCTTCTATATTATGGATATTTGTCCTGCCTATTCTTGTCTATTAGGTCGCCCGTGGATCCATAAAGCTGGGGCAGTAACCTCAACCCTACAAACTCAAATATCCAGTCAAGGACAGAATAGTCACCATCTGTGGAGAAGAGGAGTTTATGGTGAGCCATCTTAACTCTTTCAAGTAAGTAGAGATGGATGGAGAATTCATTGAAACCCCATGTCAAGCCTTTGAGGTCGTACCACCGATGATTGGTGCTACTAAATGTTCTTCTGATGAGTCTAAAGCTGTTAAGGCCATGCCAAAGATGGTTTCAGTCAAGGATGCCTGTGCGGAAATTGAAGAAGGGAACTGTGATACTTGGGGGAAACTCCTCGATATCCCATTTAAAGCGGACAAGTTTGGTCTGGGCTTCACCGTCACAGCTCAGAAGGAAGTAAGGCGTGCTCATGCTGGAAAGCCACCTCTCTACATTGGAAACTGTGAAGTCAACGCCGTGGGTGATTCTGATGAAGAAGCTGCATTTGAAAAGTGGGTGTATCCAACTACAACAAAGCTGAAGAATTGGCATGCGAAGGACTTTGTGCCTATCTCCTTCATTGAGGAGTAATTTACTTGTTATTTATTTTCTTTAAATTCAAGAACTTGTTGTCTGTAATATTTTAACAATGATTTTTCAGCCATGTGCCTGGCCCGGGGCACTTTGGTCCATTTGTCAAGGGTTTTATTTATATTCATCTAATCATATGATCATGCAATCATTGGACTCTTTTGCATTCAAATATTTATGTTCATTGTCTTTCTTTTCTTTCAAATATATTTTTCAAAAAAATATCCATGTATCTTACATACACCCACACACACTCTTGCAGGTCCACATCCACTCTAGATCCTATTGCCAATGACTCTACCATTGCCGACTATGAATTTGAATGTCCTATCAACCAAGCCGAAGACGAAGGCGAGGAAGATTGTGACATACTGGGAGAACTAGCCAGACTTATATTACAAGAGGAAAAAGCTATTTAGCCGCATGAAGAGTCAGTTGAAGTTACCAACCTGGGTACTGAGTCAGATAAGAAGGAAATCAGGATCGACGCTAACTTGGAAAGCAGTGTCAAGACCAGGTTGGTTCAGATGTTGCGAGACTATGTGGAAGTATTTTCTTGGTCTTATGAAGATATGCATGGTTTGGATACCGACATTGTAGTTCATCATCTGCCGACAAGAGAAGACTGCCCTCCTGTTAAACAAAAGGTTCGTCGCATGAGGCCTGATATGTATGAAAAGATCAAAGCTGAAGTGATGAAACAATTTGATGCGGGGTTCCTAGTTGTGACATCCTATCCTCAATGGGTTGCCAATGTGGCGCCAATACCAAAGAAAGACGGGAAAGTTCGCATGTGCTTAGACTATAGGGATCTGAATAGGGCAAGCCCCAAGGATGACTTCCCTCTACCACACATTGACGTCTTAGTTGATAATACTGCTCAGCATAAAGTCTTCTCATTCATGGATGGCTTCTCAGGCTATAATCAAATAAGGATGGCTCCCGAAGATAGGGAAAAGACTACTTTCGTTACATAATGGGGCACCTTCTGCTACAAGGTCATGCCAATCTGATTAAAGAATGCAGGGGCAACATATCAAAGGGCTATGGTAGCTTTATTTCATGACATGATTCATCATGAGATAGAGGTATATATGGATGATATGATTGCCAGATCACAAACCGAAGAAGAACATTTTGATCACCTGCACAAATTATTTGAGAGGCTGAAAAAGTACAAGCTAAGGTTAAATCCTAACAAGTGCACGTTTGGAGTACGATCTGGAAAGCTTCTAGGTTTTGTCGTCAGCAATAAAGGCATTGAAGTTGATCCTGCCAAGGTAAAGGCCATCCAGGAAATGCCAGTCCCTCATTCCGAAAAAGAAGTCAGGAGATTCTTGGGTCGTCTCAATTACATTACTCGTTTCATATCTCACTTAACTGCTACTTGTGAGCCACTCTTCAAACTCTTGAAGAAAGATCAGGTAGTCAGATGGAACGATGAATGCCAAGTTTCCTTCGACTAAATCAAAGAATACCTAAAAGAACCTCATATTCTCATGCCTCCAGTTGAAGGAAGACCCTTGATCATGTACTTGACAGTATTAAAGAACTCTATGGGGTATGTTTTGGGCCAACATGACGAGTATGGCCGAAAAGAGCATGCTATTTATTACCTGAGCAAAAAGTTTATCGACTGTGAAACCAAATATTCACTGCTCGAGAAAACTTGCTGCACTCTGGCATGGGCTGCTCGCAGGCTAAGACAGTATATGTTGACTCATACCACTCTGTTGATTTCTAAGATGGACCCAATCAAGTACATCTTTGAGAAACCTGCCCTTTCCGGACGGATAGCCAGATGGAAAATGATCTTGACTGAGTACGACATTCAATACACGACTCAAAAATCCATCAAAGGAAGTGTACTAGAAGATCATTTGGACCATCAAGTTGTGGATGATTATTAGTCAATGAACTTCGACTTCCCTGATGAGAACATCATGCTGGTAACTGACTGTGTGAAACCTGGACCATATGACGGACCTGAACAAGGATCCCGATGGACTATGGTATTCGATGGAGCTTCCAACGCCTTAGGTAACAGAATTGGTGCTGTGATTATCTCTCATGAAGGTTTCCACACTCCTTTCACTTCCAGACTATGCTTCGATTGCACAAACAATATGGCCGAGTATGAAGCATGCATCTTAGGTCTAAAAGCTGTTATCGACTTAAGTATCAAGCATTTGGATGTGTTTGGGGATTCCGCCCTAGTGATCTGCCAATTAAAAGGATATTGGGACACTAAACACCCTAATCTTATCCCTTACAAGGAACTTGTGCTATCCCTAATTCCTCACTTCGAAGATATCACTTTTGAGCACTTCCCTAGGGAAGAACACCAATTGGCTGGCACTTTGGAAACCATGTCTTCAATGTTCAAAGTCAAATGGGACAACGAAGCCCATATGATAAAAATTGGAAGATTCGATGAACCTGCACATTGCTATGAGCTTGACACTGATGTAGAAAAGCCATGGTACCATGAGGTGATGAGATACCTTGGAGCACAAGAGTATCCAGAGGGGGCATCTATCAATGACAGAAAGTTCTTGCAAATATTTGCAGCCAAATTCTTCCTAAATAAAGGAATATTGTACAAGCGCAACCATGATTCAACTCTACTCCAATGTGTGAACAAGAAGGAGGCAGGAGAAATTATGGAAGATATGCACGATGGACTCTTTGGTACTCATTCAAGTGGACATACGATGGCTAAGAAAATTTTAACAGCCGGTTACTATTGGTCAACGATGGAGACTGATTGCCATCAACATTCAAGAACTTGTCACAAATGCCAAATCTATGCTGACAAGGTCCATGTGCCTCCTATTCCTCTGAATGTCATGACCGATCCGTGGCCATTTGCAATATGGGGCATTGACATGATTGGAGAGATCAAACCCACAGCTTCCAACAAACATCTCTTCATTCTTGTTGTTATCGACTATTTTACCAAATGGGTCGAAGTCTCCTCATTTACCTCAATCACCAAGAATGTGCAAGCCAGATTCATCAGACACAACCTCATCTGCCGTTACGGAATCCCCGAAAGGATCATCAACGACAATGGGAATAACCTCAACAATGCTATGATTACTGAGCTTTACACTCAATTTAAGATCAAGCATCACAATTCTTCTCTGTATAGACCAAAAATGAATGGAGCAGTTGAAGCGGCCAACAAAAATATCAAGAAGATTATGCAAAAAATGGTGGTAACCTATAAGGATTGGCATGAGATGTTGCCTTTTGTTCTACATGGTTACCGTACTTCATCTAGAACATCAACTAGGGCAACTCTCTTTTCTCTAGTCTAAGGCATGGAAGTTGTTTTGCCAGTGAAAGTTCAGATTCCCTCACTGAGAATTATGAATGAGGCATGCCTAGGTGAAGACGAGTGGATTCAAACGAGATTGGATCAACTGAACTTGATTGACGAAAAACGATTAGTTGTTGTTTTCCATGGTCAGACGTACCAAAAACGGATGATCAAGGCTTTCAACAAAAAGGTCAAGCCTCGAGTATATCAAGTTGGTGATTTGGTGATAAAGCGCATAATTTTACCACAAGGTGACCCCAGAGGCAAATGGACTCCCACCTATGAAGGTCCATTTATTGTCAAGAGAGTTTTCTCTGGAGGTGCCATGATGCTGACTACCATGGATGGTGAAGATTTCCCATATCCTATAAATGCGGACATAGTTAAAAAATACTACACATAAGAGACCCGTTAGGTTGACACACCTAAGAAAAATAAGGGCATCCCGGCAAACCAAAGGTTTGGGAAAAAATTAGGGATATATGCAAAAGATTGTACACCCGACAAGTTGAAAACCCGAAAGGGTGACTTCGGCAAAAAAAGGGTATCCTGGTGGGCTGAAAACGGGAAAGGGCAGTCCAGGCAAAAGTTAAGGATTCAAAGCGTATGACTATGACCCGTGGAATCAACGCAATCAATTTTATCACCAAGGTCCAAGTTCAAACGGTCCAAGATCAATCCAATCAACTTCTATCAAACGACAAGGGACATTTGAATACATTGGGGCAATAATGGAGTTGGAAGGCAATAAGATCATTTCACATGGCTATTTGTTTTCATTCTCAATTTTGTTTTCCTTTCAAAGATTTCCTCTTACTAGGATCTCTGTCTCTCTATACAAAAAACGCCTATTCATGGGCAAAATATCAATACAAATATACTTTGAAGTGCAAAATTTCTGTCTTTGTTTTGAATGCAAATTTGTCCAATGACTAGAATTGAATGAACATATGCATATGAACATAATTAAAACTATTTGGCATATGTGTCCTGCTAAGAAACAACAAGCATCTCTTTAATGTATATGAAATATCCCCAGAGTTATCTCATTATCATTATCCCCACGAGGCCGGCTGCAATAAGCCTTTCCCCAACAGGTTTTATTTCCCAAAACAATAATTGAGGAACCACAAAACTCCCCTGTCGAGTTCAAATTTCCTCAACATACAACAATCAAGACACCGCAAAGTTCCCCAGCTGAGTGTATATTCCCCCGACCAAGGCTAGTATCCCCAAACATAGTCTATCCTCCTTAGTTGAGAGTATCCTCCCCAAGCTGAGTCTATCCTCCCAACTGAGTCCACACTCTCCAGTTTGAATTTTCCTTTCAGATTATTGCAAATCATAGGGCCATAACCCCTGATCCACAGTAAAGACATCATCAAAGCCTTTATTATTTCCAAAAAGATACTATGAAGCCTGGACCCGACCAGATATTAGCACAATTTTCAAGTAATTACTGAAACCTAGACCCGACCAGATAACACTTTGAATACCTCAAACCTGGATCCGACCAGATAACAGTTGATCTCAATTTCAAGATGCTATGGAACCTGGACTCGACCAGATAATAGTTTAACTCTTCAAAGATATAAAAGAACCTGGACTCAATCCAACCAAGGTTTAACTTCTTTTCCCCAGTAGAGTTTGCCTCTGCCCCAACAAATTATTGAGAAACCTGGAACCCGACCAAATATCAGTTTTCAGTTCCCTCTTTTCAAGCAAGTCATTGTGAAGCCTGGATCCGACCATATAGAAATCACCCTTAAGAGATTCATTGTGAAACCTGGAAACCGGCCAGATAACAACTATATCCCCAAATAGTGTTTTGTGAAACTTGGACCCGACCAGATAGCATTTGACCTCCTCAATCTCAGAAATCTGCAAAGCCTGGACTCGATCAGATAACAGTTTTTCAAACAATTTATTGTATAACCTGGAGCCCGACCAGTTAACAATTAACTATGATCCCCAGAGACACTATGAAGCCTGGACTCGACCAGATAATAATACAACTTTCCGAAAACCATGAAACCTGGACCCGACCGGATATTAACTAGCACTTCAAGTTACTGCAAAGCCTGGGTCTAACAAGATAACAGTTAACTTACGCATCCAAAACAAGTTATTGTGAATCCTGGATCCAACCAGATAATTATTCAATTTCAAAGAAAATCTTCTACAAAGCCTGGAATCCGACTAGATAATAGTTAATTCGTCTCTTCCTCCAGTAAGTTGCCGTGAAGCCTGGATCTGACCAAATAACAGTCTACTGCTTCATCCTCATCAATTGTGAAGCCTGGATCCGACCAGATAACAACTGACATTCAAGCGATATTCCCCAACAAAAGCATCCTTTCAACA
The DNA here is from genome assembly GCA_948472305.1 of Vicia faba. Classification (NCBI taxonomy): domain Eukaryota; kingdom Viridiplantae; phylum Streptophyta; class Magnoliopsida; order Fabales; family Fabaceae; genus Vicia; species Vicia faba. The sequence continues at coordinate 1,182,254,025 of OX451736.1, forward strand.
AAATTTGAAGATATGCATATTCTTCATCTCCAACAACAATCAGGGATTCAATCTCCCAAAACTTCCTCAGCAGTAGTCAGGGATTTATTTTCTCGGACAAAAACATACATCTCACATTCATACATCATAACATGTACATATCATATGCATTTAACATAATACCACATCTGGTGAACATCATGCATGCATCTGCATTTTACTAACTCTTTTCCTCACAGGTAAAACATCAAGTTTTGGTATAAATCAACAAGAGATTTATGTTGATGCCTCTCCCAGTGTTTACCAACATCCCTCCAAATGGAATCTATAAGCCCATTCACCATCCATCTTTGAGTGCAAATTTATGGGCACTCTAGTGTTCAATCATCTTTCACCTTCAAGTCACGAATGGTGGATCCGCCAATCTAACTCTTCAGGTTTAAGAAGATTGAACAGGGGCATCTGTTGTACCCAAAAATTTGCCCTCTCATTTATCAAATATTTTCTCACAAAAATCTCTCTTGGTTCAAGATTGCACTAGGGTTGATCATCTTAAGACATCTCCTTAAGCACTGATGACCAAAATTAGGGTTTGAGATTGCACAAGGATATTTGAACTTTTAGTGCTTCATATGACTTTTATGGATCATTATGGACCCCCAAGATTACTCATGTCATGTTTCAAGCCTTGGATCACACTTTTGCTCAGTCAATTAAGCAGTTGACCTAAAAATCAGCTATATTAGGGAAAAAGTCAACTATGGCCAATTTACAGTCAAACTTCATTATTTTTTATCCACATCAACATTATAAACTCATATATATCATTTGATCAAGTTTGGACCACAATTCCTCAAGAATTTTGATCAAATCATCAAAAGGGCAAAATGGTCAAAATTAGGGTTTTGATTGAGAAAAGGAAATATCTGATTTTTGACCTAGCAAATGATCATTTGGTTTGAAGAATGATCTCAAGAGTTCAATTGCATCATTTTACCTAATGACATGACCTAAAACATTGTTCAAGATCAATTGGATTGACAGTGAATTTTCAGTCAACTGATCAAAAGTCAACTGTACACTGAAAAGTCAAACTTTGACTTTTTGGTAAAAATTCATTGTTAAAGATCACAACTCATCAAAACGTGTAAAAATATGAAACTTATTCATCACGAAATCAAAAAGTCAAGATTTTATTTTGAAAAGTCAAAGTTTTCTAACTTAGAAAATTTTCTAAGTGTTTAAAACTTCATGTTTTTTCATAACTTTGAGCCAATTTTTCACCATGGTGCAAGAGGATTCAAAATAAAATTTCAACATGAAAGTTGTATATCTCAATGATATCTACAACTTTCTTTACACAACTTCTTCTAAAAATGCTTGGATCTCAAGTTATTAATTCCTAAAGTCATGGTCTTGAAATTGAACACTTAGTGAAATTTTGCCCTAGTTTTGGTCAAGATTTTGACCTAACTTCATGGAACTTTTTCATATAGTTACAAATGGAATTTTCAAAAGTGATTCAAAGAGGGGTTGTAGAGAACATTACAAGCTTTCCAAAATGTCCAATAACTCATTGAGATCATTCTTGAGAAGGGAGAATCGAAGAGATGAAGTTAGGGTTTTCACACTTGAAATACAAGTCATCTTGTGATGAACAAGATTCAAATTTCAAACCTATGCTGCATTATCTCTACTTTACAGGCCTCAAACTTGTTAGGCACTCCATAATTAATTGCTTGCACAGCTGTTAGAGGTATCAATTCAGGCATTCAATGCAAAGCCATGCTTTATATCCATTTTAGGAAGAAAGTGAACAATGCCATTTTGATAAAGTAGCTTTTTGCACAAAACTTGTTCTTGAGTCTTGCAATTGTTTTCTTCTGATCATACATGTCCTATAAATCAAGAGAAGTTTTTCTAAACACTTACAATCACTCAGCCCATGCTTGTACTTCCTCTTGGAACTATACTTCCCACTTTTCTTCAAAATCAAGTAACATAGCAATCAACATATATCTTGTACTTCTGACCCTCTCAAGCACAAAAAACCTTCTCATTACTTATGTACAAGTCATTTTGCACAAATCACACGCATGCTTGAGCCCTGAAAAGAGCAAGAACTCAAATTTACATCTCACACCTCCATTGTTGCATATTTTGACCAGAAATCTCAAAACCAAAAAGTACTCGTGCGTTTCTTGGCTTCTTGCTTCCAAAAGCTTCCAAGAATCATACACAAACAATCCCATACCCTGTTACAGTTCTGTAACACCATCTTCCTCCATTTCCAAGTTCAAAAATAGAGCATTGCAAGTGGACTTCTCCAGACCATTTCAGACATTCTCCAACCAAGCTAATCATTGCATTAGCTTCCTGGGACCTCAGTGGAGCTATTATGATCATCACAACACCTTGAGTAGTGCTCAAACTTAGAATACGATTTCCAATTTTGAGGTAAGTTTCCTTAACTTTGAACTATTCATACAAGCATCATTAATGGTTTATTTGCGAATGGAAAATGTAGATACCATTGCCCTAAAGCTAACCATGTCCATAGTTTTCATTTATGTTTCTTGAGCTTAGATAATTTTAAGATTGAAGTTTCTGAAGTTTTTATTGTTCAGATTAGGGCCATTAAAATTCATGCTTGTCTTTTATCTATAATTTTATTGCTTTACATTTCTGAAATCGTGCGAAAATTTGCCACAAGATTCATGTTTACACTTTTGCAAATGGATGAGAAATGAACAAGATGCAAGTGCTCTGGCTGGGCGTGAGGTTGAAGATGAAGTTCAGGCCATGGACTTGATTTCTAATATATATTTATTGTTTTGTTTATATGAACAGATGTATAGCCACCCAGTGGTAAAGCGCGCGCCTGTTAACCTTTGGGACCTGGGTTCGAGCCCCAGTGGTACCCTTTTGCTTATTTTCTCATTTTTCCCATATTTTTAATGTTTGTTTGCAGCGCTGGGCCCCCTGTGCTGGGCCTAGTATTTTTGCTCATTTTATACTCCCTGCTCACTATTCACACCCCTGACCCATTTTATTTCCCTTTTTCTTTTATTTATTTATTTGTTTTCTTTAATATTTTATTTAATATTAGAAAAATCAGAAAAAAATATAAAAACATTAGATTTATGTTTTGGTATAGTTTTTTTTTTACAATAAAAATTATTTTTATTTAATCATACTTTATCTATTTTACTAATTAATTTGCAAATTTAATTAGAAACCAGGGTTTTAATTATTTCTTTTACAATTAAAAAGTATTCTTTTAAAACCAAAAAGACCAAAAATATTTTACCATATATTATTTTCAAGACAAAAAAGACATTAAAAATATTTTCTTACAAACTTAATTTCTTTCTCTTTCTTAATCAATTAATATTTAGATTAGGGTTTTATTTAATTTTCTTTTCCTAATTAATTTAGGTTTACATTTACTAATTTAACTAATTATTTGCTTTTAGTTAATTAGGTTAAAACCAAACCCTTTCCTAAATAATCCAAACAAAAATCCATTTTTTCTTTCCATTTACATTCTTGTATATTTATTCACTTTTGTACATTATTTATTCAAATTCAATATGGTTGTAATAGATAATTAGGTTTATTTTCTTACAATCTCCATTTGTAATTTGTACACCCCCTCCCACAAATATTGTAATAGCATAGTAGTTTTAAATTTCGCAATTTATCGCTTTATATATAAATGCTAGTAATTAGGGATTTGTATGGAAATACTAAAACCAATCAATTAGAACACCCTAATCAAAGACAAAACCAAGCATGAAAAATAATGCGTTTTCACACAAGCACCCCTTAGGGTAAATCCACTTGGTTGCCTTACAAAATGGCCATGATATGCATGTGAGGTATCTTAGCAAAAACAAGCAAAATACAAGATCATAGTCCCTCGATGATGCTATCAAAAGCTACCTTTCAAAATGATCTTAGTCCCTAAAGAAAAATTCTAAGATACCTTGCAACATTGCTAATCATGGTTATACAATGACCCATGCCCGTCCCGTTTACATCCAAAGATAGGGTTACTTACCAAATCAATGGTAAGATAACAATGTCAAAGGAAAGAGGAAATAAACATGAAAGACTTTTGAGTAGGTAGATTATTCCTAGTTGCTTTCTCAATTTCAAAAACAAACACCAACACTTTCAAAAACATCTTTCAAAACTTGAAAACATTTTCAAAAATATCAACACTTTGTATACATTCTTACGAACGAGAATCATTACAAAGTTTGCCTAAACTATGGAGCCTTTTCAAAATACTTTCAAAAACCACACAAAGCACATTTTCAAACAAAAGCAAGTGATCTAGAAAGTAACTAAGAGCCCATGGAAAACCAAGGATGAAAAGGATGCTAATACCTTCCCTTTTCATAATCTACCCCCTGAACTCAAGAAACAATCTCAAAGGTCTTTCCTATGCTTTTTCACCTTTCCTTTTGGATAAAAGAAAAGTCGGTGGCGACTCTTGCTAACCACAAAATTTGCGATAAAACGCAAAACACACCAAGTCAGTTCTCCCACCGTATCACAAAAAGGTACTCGTACAAGGTTGACTTGAATTGTGTTCCTACGAGTGAGAGTCATATCCTATAAAACAAAACAAAGATGAATATCAAAATCATAGAAATGGTTAGTCTAAAATGCTATGGCATGATGTCATGATGTTATGTACAAGCATATACATAAGTTAAATCAAACAAATCCTTAGGTTTAGTCTTGTATGAGGTTTATCGGTAAGTACTCTCTTCAAGTTTAGTTGGTTCAACCTGTCTTAGAAAATAAACGGGTTCTAGGGAATCTCAATATCATTGATATTTTTTCATCGGGAATTAATTTAACATAAGCTTCTTTAATGGTGACCGAAATATCCCGAAAGTCCGATCTTAATGAGCGTAGTATTGAGTATCAACCAACTTCAGACTGCACCAAAGCCGACTACCTCACTACTTCCTAATGGCCAAGTTGTTAAAGTAAAGGTTCTAAAGTCAGTTAGTGTTTCATGACACCACACAACGGCCCCATATTCTCCTTGACTACTCAAGGGCTACCGGTACCAACAAATGTGTCACACTAACGTAGCTATTGCTTAGACCATGTCAGTATACCCCACACAGTTTCCACAACTTATTGCTACTTACCTAAAAAGGTTCCCCAGATCTGGGTAGAGGATCAAAACAAACCCAAACAAAGAACCATAATATAAAGCAAACAAATTGAATAATGAAAAGTAATTAAAGGTGATCTAGCCCTAAGGCAACCCCACTTTTAAGTAAAATCCCCAGTAGAGTCACCTGTTCTGTAATATGGTGGGAAAACTAACTTGGGATGTTTTGCGTTTTATCGCAATTGTTGCGGATAGCAAGAGTTGCCACCGACTTTTATTTTATCCAAAAGGAAAGGTTGAAAAGAACAGGAAAGACCTTTTGTGATATTTTCTTGAGTTCGGGGGGTAGGTTATTAAAAGGGAAGGTATTAGCACCCTTTTCATCTGTAGTTATCTATGGGCTCTTAGTTGCTTGCTAGATCACTTGCTTTTGTTAGAAAATGTGCTCATGGTGTGGGGTTTGAAAGTATTTTGAAAACGTATTTGTAATGGTTCTCGTTTCTATAAGAACGTGTACAAAGTGTTGTTTGGAAAATAGTTCAAAGAGGTGTTTGTGGAATGTGTTTTTGAAAGTGATTTTGAAAAGGGGTCTTTGTAATGGCTCTCGTTTCTATAAGAATGCGTACAAAGTGTTTGTCTTTTGAAAATGTTTCAAAATGAGAGTGTTGGTGTATAAAATGTTTTTTTTGTGAGCAAGCGAGCAACTAGGAGCAACCTGCCTACTCAAAAGGTCTTAAATGTTCCTTTCCTCGTCCTTTAGATGTTGCTATTTTACCATTGATTTGGTAAGAAACCCCCATCCTTGGATGTGAAGGGACGGGCGTGGGAGGTTTGTATAGTCATAGAAGGCAACCTATGGGACGTTTTAGCAATGTCGTTTGGGGACTAGATCATTTACCTAAGGCAACATTAAGAGTCGTCGAGGGACTACGATCTTTTATCGAGGGTCTTTGCTAAAACGCCCATGTTTGAGGGACATGACTATTTTTCCGAGGCAACAAGTGAAATTACCCTAAGGGTGCATGTATGTGAAGAATGTGTTTGATTGCATGCATTTTTTATCTTTTGATATTTTGGTTATCTACTTGTTGTTTTTATCATGCCATACATCCTAGCTACTAGCATTTATACAAAAGCAATGAAAATGCAAGAAATAAAACCTACACTATTACAATCATATTGAATTGCATGGAAATATAAAGGAAAAAAATAAAATAAATGCAAGAATGGGTCCTTCGATTTGGGTTGAAATACTCTTCGATTCTGCATTTCCTGGCTTCCTTCGATTTAGATTCTGAAGTCAGTGGAGTCATGCCCTTCGATTTGCCTTTCTGTCTCCTTCGACTGAGGGTTTGAATCAAGATGGTCACGCTTTTCGTCTGGGCCTGGAAGTCAGCATAGTTATGCCTTTCGCTTAAGGCTTAGAGATAGCAAGGTTCTGGCCTTCGTTTGAGGCCTGGAGACAACAAGGTTCTGGCCTTCGTTTGAGGCCTGAAGATAACAAAGTTCTGGCCTTCGTTTGAGGCCCAGAAGCAGCAACACTCATGCTTTGCCACAGGTTCCTTGCTTACTCTTTGTAAGCATATTGGGTCCTCAGAGTATGATTCGAAAGGCTTGTGCAGCTAGCCAGTCGAAGGGTATAACAAACCTGTCTTTAAAGTCTAAAATGCAATATCAAAACATAACTACAATACAAGGGTTAGCAGGAAAACTAACGGGTCTCAAAGTCTAAAGCATAACTAAACTAAGGTTAAGTTTTCAACATACAGGCAGTCAGAATCGAAAGCTAAAACATAGTCTAGAAATGTCTACATTTTTATTTATTGGCATATGCACATGATATTTAAATAGAATAGACTCAAGTTTGAAAGAAAAACTACCTCTTGAAGTCCTTAAGTCGAAAGGAGATGTAAGATGTAAATTCTTTCCTTGATGGAAAATGAGAGTTCGTTGGGACCCTCCTGAGGCTAGTCCAGTTGCTACTTTATAAAAGCAGTGACTGGGTCGAAAGAGGTTGTGTGAGTGGATCGAAAGATTTTTTATCACAAGTGATGGGGTAACTCAAAAGCCTACTGTATGATAGCTGGGTGAGTGGGTCGAAGGGTGGTTTGATGGTCACTTGGAGGGTGAATCGAAGGTTTTTTCTTGCAATCCTTCAGGCGCCCCTAATATGTCTGGTGATGCCTCCTTTTTATAGATGGCTTGGGCTGATGCTTTGGGAGGGAAAACAAAAAGTTCAAACAAAAAGGGTATGTTGTATTTGTAACTTTCGAGGAACAATATTTTATTGTCATTTTGGTGCAAGGAATAGTGCAACAATGCAGGACTGATGTGCAACATTTTTGGAGTTCTATATCCAGTGTATCAGGCTTGATCCTGGCAGCGCATGAGACTTAGTCAAAAAGTACCTTTGGCATCTCAACCTTTTGTCTTGACTCCCTAGCCTCTCCTTTCGACCAGGCTTTTCAGTAACCATCTCTTTTTTCCAATTGAAGTGTCATTCAAATGACTCCCATGGATATACTTCGAAGGGGCCAAACTAATGCTCTTGGGATGGGTCAGTAATATATGTCCTTCGATAGGGGGCATCCAGACATGCCTGAAAAACTCTTCGAATGTACCACCATGGTGCTTTCTTCGCCTGAGGCAATGTCATAGTGAAGAGTTTGTATGTTTGGAACATGCTATTTCTATAGGAGATCCTGCCCACTCAAATTTGTATGCAAAGGGGCCACATGGCCAAACGGAAGAATGTGTACAAGAAATTCCTGCCTTGTGACTTCATGCAAATATGTTCAAACGAAAGCTTGTAAAAGAGGAGCCAAATACCCAAACAAAAGAATGAAAAAGACTTGTGCTCAAGGATTCACACCCCCAAGTGAAGGATGTGTGCCAGAGATGGAGGGCTCAATCGAAGCTTGCAACATTGGGAAAGTCATTGCCCCAAACGAAAGAGACTTGCAGGGGTGAAATGTGTGATCGAAATAGGGCCAAAGGAGAGTTTTGGCCTCCTGAACCGAAGGACATCATCAGGAAGCTTTTTACCTTGTGAATTGAAGCTATATTAAGGGGAAATGTTTCCCTATTGAAGCTTCCAACAAAATGCTTCAAAGGGGACTTTGGCCTTGTGCAAATTATTATGGTAGGAAATTTTGCCTTGTATGTCTTAGCTAACATGCAGGGAAGATGTTGCATGGCCAAACGAAAGACTTGCACAAATATTCAAACGAAGTATACCGCTAAAACAAAGCAGGAAATGATCTTAGCCAAATGAGCCCAAAGCCTTAATCGAAGCATGAAATAAACTTACCCCAAAGGAATCCAGCGCTTAAACGAAAGATGCAACCAAGGCCAAAGTGTCCAATCGAAGGATGCAAAATTGAAAGGAACTTGCTTTTCCTTTAATTTTGTCCAAAAGAGCATTTTCATTTGTTTTGTCCTTTTTAGAAATTTATTCCTTAATCTTAATGCTAAAAAATCCAAATATATTTGTGTAAGCTTGGATTTTAGGAATCCTTTGTGAGAATTATCTTGAGTAATGAGAGGGAAAATTTTGGGATACAACAGCCACCCATTAAGGATATGACGTCACTTCCAAGAACCCTGCGTTGAACTGTTTCATAACCTCAGCCTTGACCTTTTCTGAAATTTCAGGATGCATGCGACGAACCTTCTGTTTTACCGGAGCACAACCCTCTTTCATTAGCAGACGGTGAACCACAATATATGTGTCGAGCCCTAACATGTCTTCGTACGACCAGGAAAAGATTTCAACATATTCATGTAGCACCTGGATTAACCTGCTCTTGACACCGTTGTCTAAGTCAGTGCCTATCTTGACCTTTTTCTTATCTGTCACAATACCCAGGTTCACCACCTCGACTGGCTCTTCATGTGGTTGGGTATTCTTTTCTTCCTATATCAAAAGTCTGGTAAGTTCTCCAGGTATTTCATAATCTTCCTTACTTTCGTCTTCGGCTTGGTAGATCAGATTTTCGAAGTCATATGAGGCAATAGGAGAATCATTGTCGACGAGATCCAGAGTGGATGAGGATCTACAATATAGTGTGTGAGTGTGTGTAAGAACACATAGCTATTTTGAAAAAAAATGCAATAAGATAAAAAGAAAGACAGGGATCCCAAAATTTGTATCCAAAACGTCCAATGTTCTTATTGAATGAGCAAATGTTTATGGATTAATCAACCCTTAACAAATGAACCATTGTGCCCCGGGTAAAACACAATGTTTTAAAAGTCATTGTTCAAACATTACATAACCAAAACTTTCAAAGCAAGAAAACAGAAAATGACATTTACTCAGGTCTGAAGGAGATTGAGACAACATCTTCAGCCTTCCAATTGCAGAGTCCGTTGTTGGTAGTAGGAAAGATTCACTTGTCAAAGTCACAATCAACATCTTCTTCGACGGAAGCAACATCAATAGCATTCACACTTTTGTCGTGTTTTGGCATCAGAGCGGTAATCACATTGGGAGTCTCTGGAGGATCAAACTCAATCTCTTTGTTGTCAATCAGATCTTGAATTTTATTCTTCAAGGCCCAAAATTCGTTGGTGTCGTGCCCTAGACTGTTGGAGTGGAAGGCACACTACACGTTCAGATTTTACTTAGGAGAGGTCGTGTTGGGATTTTGAGGAGGATCCCACAATGTTATGAGTTCAACCTTAACAGATGTTGTAGTGCTTGAGATAGAAGTATGCCGAGCCTGGTAAATAGTCTTCTCGGAGAGTCTAGGCTTTGGCGGTTACCCTATCATTGCTTTTGGGCAGGTGCTGGATTGGAAATCAAAACTGCTCCCATAGATTCATGGTAATTGACCTTGCTACGACTTTTTTGGCCATAAATAGCACTAACTTCCTTTTTACCTGTAATGGCTTCTTCGTCGTACTAAAATATGAAGCCATCAGGATCTTCTCACTTTTGATGCCTCTTTCAATTCTCTCCCCATTTAAGATCATCTCTATAAAGCCAGACAAATAAATTCTGATTAGAAAATTGAAAAACGGGAATGTCAGAGTTCCCATAAACATGTCTATCAATTACCGATCATTCAGAGGAGGTTGCACTCTACCAGCTAGATCCCTCCATTTCTGCGTATATTCCTTGAATCCTTCTCTTGAGTCCATGGTCATATTATGTAATTGCACTCGGGTTGGTGCCAGGTCAGCATTGTATTGGTACTGCTTGTAGAAAGTAACAAACAAGTCCTACCAAGTATGAAGATTGGTTCCCTCCAGCTGATAGAACCATTCCAGTTGTGTTTCGGCCAAACTCTCTTTGAAGAAATGGACCCATAACTTCCGGTTAGCAGTGTGAGGTTGTATCTTCTGAACGTACGACCTCAAGTGGAGCTTAGGACAAGAGACCCCATCGTACTTAGCAATAACAAGGATCTTGAACTTAGGTGGGATGACCACCCCTGGAACCAGACCTAAATCACCAAAATCTAGTCCAGGCACCTTCTGGACTTCTATTGCTTTGAGCCTATCTTCCAACTATTTATATCGGTTATCCACAGGAGGATACTGTTCATCAGCAAAGTCTTCATCTTCAAGAGTGTTCTCATAATTCCTATTTTCTTTGTTATCCTCATCATTGTTGTCATCTTCTTCAGAGGAGTCATCTTCTACATGGACTGGTTGAGCGAGACTTTGAATCTCCTCCCCAGGTTGAGAACAACAGGCTTCTTGGTCTTCTTTTTCTTAGAAAGGAGTGCCAGCAGACCTTGTTGCCCTTTGGCCAAGTTTAGGAGAGTCTCCTGAAATTGAGCATGTTGAGTCTGGAGATCCTTCACAGTTTTTTCGAGTGCTATTTTTTTCCTGCTGAAATAAACAGCGAGAAAATGAGAAACCTGTACAAGAAACCTGTTATGCGATGATGCATGATATGTAAATGCAATGATTTCAAGGACTTCGGGGAATTTAAATTTGTGAACCAAAAGGAAACAAAGATTTTATTAGCAAAGTCCAAATTACAACTTCCTTTTAGGCTTTATAGATGAAAATGAAACTCCTAAAATCTAAGAATCAAGTTTCCCATGGGCGCTTCCTCTTTGTACTGATGTATGCATTAAGACTCTTTTCTTCGTGAAATTTCTTTGTGAGCTCCAACAATTTCTTCTCACTGGCATATAACTAAGTCTCAAAGGTATCCCGTTCTTCCTTCAGCTGAATCCATGACTTCTGTAACTCTTCAAGATCAGTGGGGATGTCTGGGTGAAGGATGGTGTGAGAGACGTATCCTTTAACAACAAGCTCCATGATCACGAGCAGGATAGCTGGATATGGCATTATAAGGTCTTGAGCACGGGCCCACACCCATTTGAGATAAGGCTCTAGAGGAATTGATTTCTTCTACCCCAAGATCTTACTATCAATCTTGTTCACTATGCTCCAAGCATGTATAAACCTCCAACAATAACCTTGAGGATCACTTTCGTAATCAAACATAATACCCTTGATTAGTGCGTCATGAGGATCATTCCTTCGCGCGTAGCCAAATTGATGTAGAGCCAAAGAGGGGTTGTAAGTGGTACCTCCCATAATTCCCAGGAGTGGAATATTAGGGATCTCCCCACAGCGTTTAATGATGGTGATATCCTTACGAGATCAGGAACACCGGTGAATATATGTATGAAAATGTGACATTATTCTTTGTGCCCACCTCAAACTTTGTTCATTCTTCATTATTGAATGGGAAAAGTGAGAAATAAACCACCTGGATAGAAGAGGCATACAACATATAAGAGTTCCTCTCTTCTTGATAGTACGAGTGTGAAGAGAATGCAAAATGTCCCAAAGCAAGGTAGGCACGGGGTTGCGAGCAAGGAAGATCTTGACAGCATTCACTTCTATGAGTTAGTATGGATTAGGAAATATTATCAACCCATAGATTAGAAGGGCCAAAATTTCTTCGAAAGCCTAAAAACTCATGGAATCTAGAAATAGTTGAGCTTTCTCAAAATAAACTTAGCCAAGAAACCTTTGACTCCGCTTTTAGTTTCCCAGTTGGATATAATATCAGACCGCTTCAAATGTAAGGCTACTGCAATGACTTCTGGATTTAGAGCTTCCTCTAAACCGGTGAAGGGCACCTGTTCCAGAATAGGTACTCCTAGTAATTGAGAAAACTCCTCTATGGTGGGTACCAACTGATAATCGGGAAATGTGAACCAATGATGTGTAGGGTCAAAGAATTGGAATAGGAGACTCATCATATCTTCATCAAGATCCGGAGCAACCAGACTGAGCAATCGACCATGCCTGTTGATAAGTGGAGAAGTTTCGGGAACCCCTGAGACCAACTCTTTAAGTTGAGGAGGTACCCTTACAAAGTTGACTCGGATAGTGTTTCTACGAGTGGAAGCCATAGTCTGCAAAATAAAACAAAGATAAATTCCCATGGTCCTTAAAATGGTTAGTTAATATGAATGTAATGATGCATGGTGTCATGTTTGAGCAAATAATCACACACAAGAAAAACACACAAAGCCTTAGGTTTTAGGCTTGCATGGAGTTTGTAGGTAAGTACCCTCTTGAAGTTTTAGTTGGCTCAACCTATCCTAAAAGAAGTAATTGGGTTCTAAGGAATCTCAATATCACTGATCTTTCTATCAGACACTGTTTAAGCTCAAGCATTTAAATTACGACCGAAATATCCCGAGAGTCTGACCTCAATGAGTGTAGCATCGAGTATCAACCAACTTCAGTCTGCACCGAAGCCGGCTAACTCACTACTTTCTAATGGCTAAGTTGTGTAAACTAAGGTTCTATGGTCAGTTAGTGCTTTATGACCCCACACGACAGCCCAACATTCTCCTTGACTTACTCAAGGGACACCGGTACCAACTAATGAGTCACACTAATGTAACCATCTCTTCAATCGTATCGGTATACACCGTACAGTCTCCCCGATCTATTGATACTTACCTAAAAAGTGCCCTGGATCCGGGTATAGGATCTTTAATAATAACCCAAACATAAACCCGAAAGATAAAGCACACAAATTAACAAGGAAAGCATTTTAAATATGATCTAGCTCTAAAGTAACTCCACTTTTAATTGTCCTCAGCAGATTCGCCAATTCTGTAATACGATGGGAGAACTGACTTTACTGGTTTTTGCATTTTATCGCAATTGTTGTAGTTAGTAAGAGTCGCCACCAAATTTTATTTTATCCAACAAAGGAAAGGGTGAAAAGAACATGAAATGCCTTTTTAAAGATTTTGAGTTCGGAGGGTAGGTTATGGAAAGGGAAGGTATTAGCACCCTTTCCATCCAAAGTTATCTAAGGGCTCTTAGTTGCTAGCTCATATTTGAAAATGCTTTTTGTGTAAGTGTGTTTTGAAGATATTTTGAAAAGACGCCTTAGTGCGGCGAACTTTGTAATGTTTCTCGTTTCGGCGAGAACGTATACAAAGTTTTTTTTGTGTTTGAAAATATTTAGAAAAGAGTTTGTGTATGTGTGAAAAATTGTTTTGTTTGTTTTTATGAGCAAGAAACTACAAGTTGTCTACCTACTCAAATGATATTTGTTCTTTTCCTCTTTTCCTTTAGATAATGCTATCCTACCATTAGTTGGTGGGTAGCCATATCATTGGATGTTTAAGGGACAAGCGTGGGTCATTGTACAATCATAAAGGCAACTTTTAGGAAACTTTAGCAATTTATCATAAGGGACTAGATCATTTACCGAAAGTCAATATTGAAGGGTCATCGAGGGACTATAATCTTTTTAGCTGAGGGTCTTTGCTAAAGCGTCCCACGTTCGAGGGACATAACTGTTTTATTTTGAAGGCAACAAGCGAGGGTACCTTAGAGGTGCACGTGTGTGAGTGTGTTGTGTTTTAGTTATTTATCTTTAAACATTTAGGTTTTTTCTACCGTTTGTTTTTAGATCTTATCATGCACGCCTATTAACATTAATCTAACAGTTAAATATATGTACAGAAAATTAAATGTTAGAATTTGAATCTACGCTATTACATGACTTCAGGATGGGAGAATTACAAACCAAAATGGGGAATAAAAGGTGAAAAAAGTTCTAAGTTAAGGTATTACAACCCATATGCAAATACACAATATTTGTAAAAATAATAATGCGGATAAATAAATAAACGCGCGGAGGGGAGGAAGCCCTAAAAATTTCTAAGTAACAAAAGAAATACTTTTTTGGTTATTTTTGTATTTTTTTGTTTTAGGAAAATATTTAAATTAAATCAGAAAACCCTAATTCTAATTAGATTAACTAATAAAAAAATAAAGTAATTATTAATTAAAAAACTAATTTTAATTAATAAAACCTAATTCTAATATCTTGTAATTTGAATTTTATGTTTTTTATAAATTAATTAATTTAAAGAAAAATAAAATGAATGAGATTAACTAAAACAAAAAATTTAAAAAAGGGAATAATGAGCCAGACTCTGATCAGCAATCAGGGGGGGTGAAAATCAAAATTCTAGGACCCAATCAAGAATTTCTGGTGCTGCAAAGTAGAAAATAGGGGGTGGAAATTGAAATTGTCTCAAGCCTAATGTCTTAGACCAAGGCGTGGAAACTGGAAATAGAGGGGTGTGAATTTGCAATTCCTAGGCCCAATGAAGAGGAGGCCCAGGCGCTCAATAATCTGCAAAAAAATGTTAAAACTCTAAAATGACAAAACCTGGGATTCGAACCCAGGTTCTAGGAGAGGAAAGCTTTAAGCGCGTGTTTGTTACCATTGGATCACCCTACTCATTCATTAATATAGTAAAATGAAAACAATATAATAAGAAATCAATCAAACTTTAAAATTTCCAAATGCGTGCCAGGATGGATTTGAATCCACCAATTAAATGCTGGAACTTGGGCCACTGGAGTCAACACGTCGGAGTCAACTCCCGGTTGTCTTCTCCGGTTGGCACGAAAATGAAAAACCTGCAAAACGTTAGATTCGTTAATAACTAAGAGGTCTATTCCACGTAAAGTTATCTCCTGAATTCAAATCTGGCCTCGTTTGGACTGAAAGTCCTTGCATCACTGAATCCAAAGCTCAAAAATGCTTGAGCCATAATAATGGTGTTCTGCAATTTCAACCCTTAAACTTACATGTGTTACGTTAGCTCTCTTCTAATCATTGTCACAAACATATATGCACGCATTAAATTGATTGACAACGCGTATTTCAACATATTGAGTTAAAGAAATTATACCAAAAATCGGTGATGATCATGGGCGTCTTCTAGCGTGCTTCAAGCTACAAGAAGGATATGAATGATCCTGGGAGCTTCAGGGACGCGATGCAAAGCTTGGTTTTGATGAATATGGGCTGGAAGTTTGAGTTTCAAATTTTGCAGTTCTTGAGAAATTTGATAATTTTGAGAGAGCTTATTCAGGCAGTGTAGGCGTGTCCTCTTGCTTGCATTCTTGCTCCTTATATAAAGGGAGGAAGGAGGTAAACAAATATGGAAGAGAATAAAGGCATTAAGACCCTTTTCAAAACAATATCAAACATATTAAAATATTTCCAAACTTGTGAAATCCTTACCATTCTTGATGCAGCATGAACCTGGACTTGTTCAATGTATCTTGCACGAAATTTGGTCCCCTTAATGGGTTAAGACAAGCCCAAATTCTATGGTCCATTATTTCTTGTACTTTTATTTAATTTATTTGATTATAAATTAAATAAAATCAAGATAAATGTAAATAAAATCAAGGCCATGCAAAAATAGATTTGTAGGTCCTTGGGTATTTCACAAACATGTTTGAACCCTAAAATTTAGGTCTATTAACCTAAAAATGCAATTTTGTTCAAAGTTGACTTCATGCATTTTCACAAATTTGCTTAACTTGTGCAAGCCATAACTTGCTCAATTTTCACCTTTTGCAGATGATCTTGGACTTTTTGGAAATCCTAAGATGTCCTCTACAACCTATATGTTGTTCATTTTTTTATTTTGAAGAAATTATCTTGATGTGAGTTGCCTTGACAAAAAGTGTCTTTTGTTGACTTTTTAAAATGACTTGTAATGTATGGGATAATATCTTTCAAATGAATCATTTTTTTGGAATTGAGAACAAAATCAAGGTTGTAGAGAATTGAATTTTCTTCAAAATTAGATTTGGTTGGGGAAAAGTTGATGAAGTATGTGAAAGTTATGCCTGGTTAAAGTTCAGTTGACTTCTCCTAAGGAAACCCTAATTTGACAAAACTTGACTTTTGATGATTTGAGGACTTTACTTGGATAATCATGATCAAGCCTTGATAAAATTATGAATATCACCACAAAATGTTAATGTTGACCAAAAATCTTGAAGTTTGACTGTATGTTGACTACGGTTGACTTTTTGACCAATATAGTTGATTTTCAAACATTTGAACCATTGACTGAGCAAATTTGTGATGTATGGCTTGAAACTTTACATGAAGCTTCTTGAGGACCTAAGAAGAGACATTGAATCCACTTGAGACCTTTTCAAACCAAATTCCCTTGAGAAACTCCAAACCCCAGTTATAAGCTTTTGGCTTAGGAGGTGCATCTTGACTAGTCAACCCTTGAGTGTCTTGGGTATTTGAGAAGCCTTGAAAGAATGCTTTGAAAAAAATGGAAGGGAAAATTTTGGGGTTCAACACTGACCTTCACCTTGAGGCTCACCCAGCGACATGCCTCGCTCCGTTCTTGTCTGGTGAGGCCGAGAAGCTTCACTTAAAAACTAGGAGCACCCAAATCTTCCCCATTCCCTCTCCAATTGTCTCGCCTGGAGAAGCTTGGGTGAAGACTCTAACCCGACGATGATGATGGCTTTCCTGATGCTGGCTTTGTCATAACAACTTTCTATTGTGATTTTTTGCATAGACCAATCCTAATTTCCATGCGATTTCCATCCGAATACAGTCCAATTTTCATATAATTTAACGTGGTTTCATCATACAACAACACATTATTCTAAGCATCATATTCATCAAATCATTGCAAAACCACATCATACTTTCATCAATTCTATCATTGATTGTCATTTATTCATCACAAAATCCAAACCCAATCCTACATACATCTAAATCCCCATATCAATTATAATAAACAGATCATCCCCTTACCTTAGATTCCTAGCAATCAATTCTTCACTTCACGTTCTCCCGAAATCTCTACGTTTCCCCGTGCCCTAAGTCTTCACAGTTTTCTTTCCAAACTTTCATGATCGTACAAATGAAACACTTTCCCTCTTTTCCTTGTTTAACCCTTAGACCCTTTTTATGGTCTTCTTATCTTACCCTCACTTATCTTTTCACTAATTACAACCTTGTCCCCAATGTTTCTACACTAATATTATTCTATTTTAATATTAATAATAATTCTAAATAATTATTAACTAACTATCTAAATTATAAAATTACTCAAATTTTCCTTACTTCAACACTACCCCACAACATAATACATATAATCCACATAATCACTAATAATTCACAAATGTTCAATATAAATCAATTAAATATATAATTCTAAATACGAGGGTGTTACAACTCTCCCCCACTTAAAGAATTTTTGTCCTAAAAAATTACCTGAGGAAAAGAGAGTCAGGTACGACTCTCTCATCCGATCCTTGCGCTCCCAAGTCATACTTCCACCAGCTAGTCCACCCCACAACACTTTCACCAAGGCGATCTCTTTACCCCTAACTGTTTCACTTCCCAACCTTCTATCCGCACTGGTAATGCTACACCTATCAAGTTATCTCTCAGCTATACATCATCCATTTAGATCACATGCGAAGGATCCGAAAGGTACCTCCTCAACTAAGATACATGATACACATCATGGAGATTCACAAGCGACTAAGGTAAAGTAATATGATATTCCACCTCACCCATCTTCTCTGAAATATTATATGGACCAACAAAATACAGTGTAAGCTTTCTAGACTTTAAGGCTCTACCAACACCAGTTACCGGATTAACTCTAAAAAACACATGGTCTCCCACTTGGAACTCAAGTGCTTTCTTCCTCTTATCATGATAACTCTTTTGAGGACTCTGAGAAGCTCTCATCTTATCTTGGATCATCTTGATCTTCTCGATCGTTCCTGCATAATCTCAGGTCTGAGCACAACACTCTCGCCCGACTCGTACCAACATAATGGAGTCCTACACCTCCTACCATATAACTCCTCATATGGAGCCATTCCAATACTAGAATGGAAACTATTATTACAAGTAAACTCAATCAATGGCAAGTGGCTATCCCAAGATCCTCCTTATTCTAACACATAAGCCCTCAACAAATCCTCCAACAATTGGATACTCCTCCCAGTCTGAACGTCCATCTACGGATGATATGCAGAACTCAACCTCAACTTAGTACCAAAAGCATTCTGCAAACCTTCTCAGAACTTTGACGTAAACCTCAGATCTCTATCCGAAACAATACTAGAAGATATATCATGTAACCTCACAATATCTTCGATTACATCTCACATACCTTCTACATAGAGTGATTAATCTTCATCAGCAAGAAATGAGCCGACTTAGCCAATCTATCCACTATCACCCATATCAAATCATTCCCTTAGCAGTCTTCGGCAAACCCGATACAAAATTCATAGAAATGCTATCCCATTTCCACTCTGGAATATTCAATGGTTGCATCAGACCCAAAGGCTTCTGATGTTCAATCTTCGACTTCTGGAAAGTTAAAGAAGCATAAACAAATTCATCAACTTCCTTTTTCATACTCGGCCACCAAAATAATTTCTTCAAGTCTTGATACATATTTGTAGCACCAGGATGAATACTCAAACCACTTCGATATCCTTCCTCAAGAATACTCTTCTTAAGCTTTGGAACATCTGGAACACATACTCTATTCCCAAATCTCATCACACCATTTTCATAAACTCAGAGTTCACCTTCGTTACCTTGAATAATCAACGTCATCTGATCAACTAACCTCAAATTAGATTTTTTACCTTCTCCAATCTCGTCAAGAATACCACTAGTTAGTTTCAACATTACCAACTTCACATTGTTAGGATTTTCTTCACACACTAAGCTCATGTCTATGAATTCCTCGATCAACTCTAATTATTTTACCAAAAATATCCACATATGCAAGGACTTCCTGCTCAAAGCATTTGCCACAACATTTGCTTTACCAGGGTGGTAGCTCAAGTAAAAATCATAATCCTTCAACAACTCAAGTCATCTCCTCTGCCTCATATTCAATTATTTCTGATCAAACAAGTACTTATGACTCTTATGGTCATTAAACACCTAAAATATGGACCTGAACAGATAATGTCTCCAAATCTTCAACACAAACACCATAGTCGCCAAATCTAAGTTACGCGTAGGATAGTTCCTTTCATGAACCTTCAGTTGTCTATAAGCATAAGCAACGACTTGCCCATTCTGCATTAGCACACCACCAAGACCCATCTTTGAAGCATCACAGTACACCATAAAAGATTCATCTGGTTTAGGCATAGTCAACACTGGAGCAGTTGTCAACTTCTTCTTCAAATTCACAAAACTTTCTTTACAAGCTACATCCCGCACATAAGCCTGACCTTTTTGAGTCAAATGAGTCAAAGACAATGCCAACTTAGAAAATCCTTCGCTAAACCTGTGATAATATCCAGCCAAACCAAGAAAACTTCAAATCTCAATTTCTGACTTCGGGGTCTCCTATTGCAACACAACATCGACTTTCGAAGGATCCAAAAAAATCCCACCATTAGAAATCACGTGGCCAAGGAAACTCACTTCCTTAAACCAGAACTCACACTTTGACAGTTTTGCATACAACTTCTTCTCTTTCAACACTTGCAACATAGTTTGCAAATGTTGAGCATGCTCTTCTTCTGATTTAGAATATATCAAAATATCATCAATAAAGACCACAACAAACGTATCCAAATACTGATGAAAGATCATGTTCATATACTCCATGAAAACTCCTGGTGCATTAGATACACCAAACGTTATCACAATATATTCATAATGACCATACCTTATTCTGAAAGTCGTCTTCAGAATATCATCTGGCTTAACACGAATTTGATGATAACCAGATCTCAAATCAATCTTACTGAACACACTGGCACCAAAAAATTGATCCATCAAGTCATCAATCCTCGTAAGTGGATACTTATTCTTAATATTCAATTTATTTAATTGTCTTTAGTCCACACACAACCTCATACTTCCATCTTTCTTATTAGCCAACAACAAAGGAGCACCCCACAGAGAAATACTCGCTTGAACAAACTTCTTCTCAAGCAATTCTCCCAATTATCTCTCCAGTTCACTCAACTCTGAAGCTGACATTCTATAAGAAGCCATTGACACCGGACTTGTACCTGGTATCAGTTCCACAACTAATTCAACTTCATGTTATGGAGGAAAATCAGTGATGTCATCTCAAAACACTTCTGGAAATTCACAAACAACGGGTAATTCCACACTTCCATTTTCACGATCAACTTGCAACGATGAAAACATCGCAAACATCAAAGCTCCATCTTCTAAAAGTTCATCCACTTTCTTAAAAGTCAAAAATATTAACTCTCCACCATCACCAAAATTAGGGAACCTCACAGTCTTATTATATCAGTTGATATGAACATAGTAGAACTCCAACTAGTTCATTCCAAGGATAACATAAATTTGGTTTAAGGGTAGACACACCAAATCCATCACAAAACTCTTACTAAAAATAGTCAAGGGACACTTCGAACAAACAAAAGGAGTAGTAACAGAACCATTAGCAGGAGTATCTATTACCATTCTATCGTTCATATCAGAAAATTTCAATCCCAACATAGTTGCATATTCAAGCGAAATAAATGAATGCGTAGCACCAATATCAATAATAGTAACCAAAGCAACATTATTAATAAAACAAGTACCTCAAATAAATTTATCCTTCTCCGGAATCTCTGAACCATTCAAAACAAACACTCTGTCATTGGTCTGAGCATCAATAGCAATCTTCTTTGGCTTAAAACATTGGGTACTAATATGAACCTGTTCACCATAGTTGAAACAAGCCAGAACTTCATTCTTGCATTCAGTAACTCGATGACCTGTTTGACCACATCTTTAACATCATAGCACCTTATTATTGCAAGCATCAGCATGATAGCATAACTCACCACACCTGTAACATTTCATAGAAGCTGAAGCTCCTCCTCTACTTGGCTTCTTCTCATCATAAGATTCCTGCTTCCCTTTGTCAGCATGAGCAACATACGACTTACCACGACCATGATTCCTTCCATTCTTCTCATTATAACTGTTATAGAAAGAAGACTTAGCTCTGGTATCATGTTGATAGATCCAACACTTATTCACCAGTATAGGAAACTGACGAAGCTATTGATACCCAATCCCCTATTTGATCCATGGATGCAACCCATTCTTAAACTTAATACACTTAGAAGCTTTAGCTTCCAGATTATTATAATGCAGACAGAACTACACCAACTCCTAAAACTTAGTAGCATATTCAGCCATAGTCAAATTCCCTTATTTCAACACAAGGAATTCAATCTCCTTTATCCCATGCACATCTTCGGGAAAATACTTTTCCAAGAACGTAGCTCAGAAAACATCCCAAGTAATCTCCATACCAAGATCTCAAACCTCTGACGTGCATTGTCCC
The DNA here is from genome assembly GCA_948472305.1 of Vicia faba. Taxonomy (NCBI): domain Eukaryota; kingdom Viridiplantae; phylum Streptophyta; class Magnoliopsida; order Fabales; family Fabaceae; genus Vicia; species Vicia faba. The sequence goes on from OX451736.1 coordinate 1,182,275,805, forward strand.
ATTAGTCTTCAGCTTCCACTTCCAACGTGTGAGTACCAAATTGTACCTTCTGTTCCTCTGAGCAAGCCATCACTCTGAAGATCTTCTCGATCTTTATGAGCCATACATGCACATCATTAGGATCATGTGTGCCCTTAAATATTGGAGGTTGTTCTTTTGAAACTTCTCAAATACACAAAACTCATCAATTTCTCCAACATTTGGGGGATTATGCTGATTCTGAGTCATTGCCTGGTCCAACGACTCCAAAGCTTCAACTATAGCGTCATCATTTCTTCCTCCAAACACTTATTTCTATATAAAGGAAAACATCATTAGAGGAACAAGACATCGATTATGTTCACACATAAATCGATCATTCAAGGTATAAACACCATATAAAACATAGCTGGACAGACCCACCTGCTCTGACACCACTAGTGTAACACCCTTCTAAACCCCAAAGAATAATTCATCAATAATTCAATTGATAAATCACACAACACACCAACAAGGGTGTCACATGCTTCTTAAAAACATCATAAATAAACATCTTTCTCCGTAACACAGACTTCTTAACAATTATAAGTATTTCCTTTCGGAATATCAATGCATGGTTCAAATACTACGCATCGGAAAATCATAGTCTTAACAACTTCATTTATTTAATCCACTAAACCATCATCATCTCAATCATTCAAAATAAATTTATGATATTAATACAACTTAAACAGAATGAAATAACTCATAAAGTTATGTCAACAAAAAGGATTATAAGGTTCAATCTGAGTATCCCTAACTATGATGTTACTAATCAGAGCAAGACCTCCTAATCAACGGAAAACAAAATAAATAACTCCAAAGCTATCAATGATGCTTCTTCAAGTTATTCCTGAGAATTTGCATGTTATCCACATGGAGGAAACATTCAAACATAAAGAGTGAGTAATCACATTCATTACAAGAGATATACATAATAGACATAGTAGTTTAAACAACATCATCATACAATCCATAATATCATCATACATCAAACATTATACCCATAATTTCATATCCTCATAAAATAGGTACACCTTTATCACAACTAATCTAAACAACAAGTAGTCACTAATCATTCATCAAGCCTCATTTACATCACAACAACAATCAAAACACCATTTAATCAACAATCATGCAATGTCACATAAATTGTAATGCAACAACACTGACTCTTGTATGTGGTACCAATATTTATGAGCACCTGGCTCATCACCCTCCAAAGATCCCCACCATAGGATCGATCCCTTTTTTTAACTAGAGTACAACATTAAACACACTCAATCCACACAATATGATTAAGGCCAACACGGGACCAACATTCAAAACTGAGGGAACCAACGTCCAAAATATGCCATGAATGCATGATACACAACAACATAATATCAAGTGACCACATCTAGTCAAATTGCATCATCATTCATGTAATTATCACATCACCATAAAATATACCACAACAACATCAAAACAACCTCGTAACAACATCATAATACATCTCTTCATCACAAAACATACATCATATTAACTCATCGTGTAAGAGTATAATTTCATCATAGCATAGATACTATAAAAATACATTATTTTACTCATTTTATTCCATCAAAATACAGTTCATCGCGTTAGCTTTCAAATGCTTCGAGCGACGCGTCAAATAGATTCCGAAAACTTATGCTACGACCTTTTCAAAAATGCAAGTAGTTCTGCTCACCTCAGGCTCACCCGACGAAGTTGACCTTCACCATGAGGCTCACCCGGTGATGTAGAGGAGACGGGCCTTGCCTCGTTCTGGCCCTACGAAGCCGATGTGCTTCACTTAAAAACCAAGAGCACCCAAAATTTCCCCCTTCGCTCGCCAGTTGTCTCGCCCGACGACGTAGATGACTTGCTCGATGCTGGCTTCGTGACAACAACTTCCTCTTACGATTTTCTGCATATTCCACTCCCTAATTCCATGCTATTTCCATACCAATACAGTCCAAATTTTATATAATTCAACATGGTTTCATCATACAGTAACACATTATTCTAAGCATCATATTCATCAAATCATTGCAAAACCACATTATACTTTCATCAATTCTATCATAGATTCATCATTTATTCATCACAAAACCCAAACCCAATCCTACATACATCTAAATCCCCATATCAATTATAATAAACATACCACCTCTCTTACCTTAGATTCCTAGCAATCGATTCTTCACTTTGTGTTCTGCCAAAATCTCTATGTTTCCTCGTGCCCTAACTCTTCACTGTTTTCTTCCCCAACTTTCACGAGCGTACAAATGAAACACTTTTCCCTCTTTTCCTTGTTTAACCCTTATATCTTTTCTATGGTCTTCCTATCTTACTCTCATTTATCTTTTCATCCATTACAACCTTGCCCCCATTATTTCTACACCAATATTATTCTATTTCAATATTAATACTAATTCTAAATAATTATTAACTAATTATCTAAATTATAAAATTACTCAAATTCTCCGCACATCAAAACTACCCCTGTAACTTAACACATATAATCCATATAATCACTAATAATTCACAAATGTTCATAATAAATCAATTAAATATATAATTCTAAATATCAGGTGTTACATTAAGCCATCTCCTTTAAATATGGTTGTAATTCATTTATTTCAATTAAGTTCAATAAATACTACAATTTTCTTCTCTTATTATGGTATCAGTAAAATAATAATATTTGTTGTGCCCTTTCCTTCTTTACAGCTTTCCTTTCTTGAACTTCATCATCTTGCGCCATGGTAGATAGTGATAAAGAAGATTCCTCAACCACCACAAACAAAACCAACAAAGACACGAATCCTGCCCTAGTTCATTCAAGCCCATACTACCTACATCCTACAAAAAATCCAGGCATCATCCTTGTTTCACCTCCTTTATCCAAAAACAATTACGAATCTTGGAGTCGTTCCATAAAAAGGACATTCCTCAGTAAAAACAAGATCAAATTTATCAATTGAAAGATCATAGCTCCTGATGAAGAAGATCCTTTATTGATACATGGGAGTGATGCAAAAACATAGTTCTTGCATTAATTCTAACATCTCTTTCTCATGACATCACACACAACACCATTTATGTCGACAAGGTTGCTCAACTATGGACGAATTTCAAACAACGTTTCTAAAAAAATGATCACTTGCGCTTATCTGATCTTCTTTAACACATTCACTCTATGCGCTAAGGTGAGATATCTGTCACAATGCATTTCAATGAACTCAAACCACATTGGGAAGATTTTGAAACCCTAAGAGTTTTTCCTTCTTGCACCTGTGTTGCACATGCTACATTTAAGAAACAACACAAAATGGAGTACATGATATGTTTCATGGAAAGTTTAAATGAAAACTACAACACTATCAAATATAAGATTCTCATGATAGAACCTCTTCCTGATGTGTCCAAAGTTTTATCTTCCATCTTACAACAAGAACGTCAAATATCAACATCCTCTTATTCTGATACTTCCAACCATCTCTTGGTTCAACCCCAAAACATTCCTCCCAACAAATGCAATCCCAAACAAAGCAAAGGTCGTGGCAAGTCACCATCCTACACAAAATCTTCTAAAAATTCTAACGTCTATTCTTTTTGCAACAAAATAGGTCATATTATTGATACCTGTTATTTCAAGCATGGTTTCCCACCCGAATTTCGCTTTAAAGATAATGCTGGATTCACCAACAATGTTTCCACCGATTCTCCACAACATCATTCCCCATCACCTGATGCTTCTCCTCAACAAGATAAAGTAGAGATTTCTTCAACCATGTATAAAAAATTAGTGTCCCTCTTGAATCAAGTTGACAACTTAACTACTCCTGATTTTCATGCCATTAACACATCATCTTTAGGTTTGTACCAAACTCTTATTCATAGTAATGTAATTACACCTCACAACACTTGGATAATCGACACAGGTGCAACCGAACACATTTGTGCTTCTCTAAATCTTTGCTACTCATATCATATTATTAATCCTATCAAAATTAAATTACCTATTGGTTCTAACATTATTTCAACAATAAATGGTATTGTTACATTAAATAAGAATTTAACATTGCACCATGTCTTGTATGTTCCTGCATTCAAGTGTAATATAATATCTTCTCATCAATTATCTGCTAACAATACTTGTTACCTTGTTTTTGATCACGTTTCTTGCACAATTCAGGCACTACCTTTGCTGAAGACGATTGGGCTTGCTAAGTGTATAACCACTTGTATATACTGACACAAAATCACATTTTTCTTCTTACTTACCACACTGAATCACCTCAGTCTATTTGTTATAATAATGTCTCTAGAAATATTAGTATATGGCACCATATATTGGGCCATCCCTCAAATGATGTATTAAAGTTCATCTTATCGGTATCAGAAAGATCTTCGTGGCCCGCAACACTTTGACTTCTGCTGTGATGAAGAAGAAGTGGGGAGGGGGGGGGGGTACGTGCAATACACTTTGATACCAAAGTAAGGTTCAGAGTGAAAGTGAAAGTAAGAAAGTGTGAATAGAATAGTGTACGTGACCCTCTAGTGAAAGAGGGTATTTATATCCCCAAGTGCAGGGCCAAGGTCCCCATTTTGGGCCGGATATCCAAGCCCAAAATGGAGACTTCCAGGATCCTACATGGGTAGAGGAGGCCAGTTCATGGTCTCTATCCTTTTTCAACTTCCCTGTGACTCTCAGAAGGTGAAGACCTATTCTTTTCAAGAGTAGGATGACTCCGTGATATTCAGAGGAAAATTGGCCACGTACCCTTGACGGGCACATGAAAGAGACGTATTTTTTGGGCACGTGGAAAAGATATCCTTGACAGGTATGTGGAAGAGAAGGTCCTAGAAGAGAACGCGTAAGAGACATTCACAATATGAACGTGTGGAGGTGGAGGTCCTCGATGGTCATGTGTGAGAGACATTCCCCAATGCTCATAGAAATGTGGGCCACAGTAATGGCCTTTCTTCATAGCAGATTTGGGCTAGGCCTTGCTCGATGGTGGACCAAGCGTAGGCCCAGTCCAGAATAGGATCCCCCCAAGTCGTTGCTCATAAGTAGAGGAGTTATAAATTTTAGGTCAGCTCTTGTGTCAAGGAGGTAGTGATGTCGAGGATCTTCGTGGTAATCCTCGTGTCTTCGAAGTTTAACTTGCGAACATCATCTTTCAATCCAACATATACAAAGGGAGAATTTGATCGTACAAATTAATAATATACCTCCCAGAGAGGGGGATATTGTATGAGTATCATGGTCAAGTGTTTATGGCGTACACATGGAGAGTGTTATCGTTGTCCTTGTAGTCGTACTACAGGGGTATGCTTGCGAGGGAAAAAGTTTCAGTCTCCTTTCACTTAGGGAGTCAAAGAGTTTTGATGGCGTTTGCTTGCTAGGCAATGTGTTACAGTATTTAATGCATAATGATGGCCTAGGCATAGGGGTCATTATGACCTAGGGGCATGGGTGACTGCGTGTCGAGGCGCTGACACGCCACCCGATGTGACTTTTCATCTTCCGTGCAGAGTTTATAAATAGGGAGCTTAGGATTTCATTCGTAACATTTGCTTTTTCGCCCGCCTCTCTTCTTCCAATTCTCCCCAGTCGCCGCTGCTGTCGTGCTCCGCAGTTTCCAAGCCCGCACAACCCTTTAATCAAGTAATTGTTTTCTCTCTCTCTCTCTCTATATATATATGATTAATCATGTTTTTGTTCTTCTTAATACGTATGATTTGGATGAGTTTCGTGCTCTGGGGAGGTTCTTCCCCGTGAAAATCATATATTCATGATGAACTTCATGTTCCGGGAAGGTTCCTCCTTGCGAAACTCATATATTCACGGATTTTCCTTGCAATATTCATGTTCTAAGAAGGTTCTTCCCCGTGAAATTCATAGATTTCCGGCTCTTCCCCATGATCTTCATGTGTTTCCCCGTGATATTCATGTGTTTCCTTGCAAGATTCATGCGTTTCCCCATGAGATTCATGTGTTTCCTTGAGGGATTCTTGCAGACCTTTAACAGTCGTGCCTTTAGCTTAGGAGGGTTAGTCTTAACTTCCTAAGAACTGTCGAGCTAGGGTTTCACGTTGGGGATTTAGTGATTGTCTCGTGATACACCCTCTCACTTGACTTACGGTGGAATGGTGGATTTGATTTAACCATCGAATTCACATTTTCCTCTACTTTTCAGGTGATATGGCTGAACTTGTCGATGATGTTCAGATGGTCGACTCAGTCACTGACCCCCATCTGAATTGGGTTTCTCCTAAGCCTCAAAACGTAAATTCTCATTATGCCGCATCTTTGGAGGGCACATTCATGAATATCAAGGACGAGGTGGATGATCCAGACATCGACAAGCATTGGAAAGTTGTTAAACCAGCCGCGAGAAAAAGGATATACTCGTTTTACTTGAGGAACCACATCCATGTGTATGAATTTGTCTTCAAATGGATGGGGCTTTCGCTTCCCTTCAGTGATTTCCAGGTTGCAGTTTTCGGGCACCTATTGTTGGCGCCCTCTCAACTGCATCCGAATGCAATTGCCTTTATATTAGCTTTTGAGATAGTGTGTCGATACCTCCAGGTTGGAACCATGATTCCTCATTTCTTCCGATGATTCTGACGTCAGTGACAAACTGTGGAAGAGAAACATGGTTGGGTTTCTCTAAAGCAGTCAAAGAAGAAGCTTTTCAAGATGTTCTTGGAATCTGTCCGTGATTTCAAGGACAAATATTTCTCCGTAAGGACAATTTCAGAGGAGGCTTTTGACTCTACATTGGAGGAGGCGATCCTGGTTGACAAAGAGGGCCAGACACTTAATCATGAAAACATGGATGTACAGACAGAGCTAGTCTTAAAGTTTCCCTTTCATTGGAGTGTGACTCACTTCGATCATATCCCGAGCTATTACCTCACCCAGAAGGGTCCCATGGATGAGGGGGATGAGGATTCCTATGCCAAACTTTACAATTCTGTTGACGACTTTTACCCTGCCCAATGGGTGACGAGGGAGGGAAATGATTTCCTTAATAACGACGGCAAGCCCGTATTTGAGGCTCGAACAATTAACACTAAGGCACTCCTCGAGTGCCACTATTACAAGGATTGTGTATCGCTCTTAGGTATCTACTCTCATTTTTCCCTTGAGTTTAATCCTTTTAGTGTGGCTGCGTGAATTTCATTGACGTACTAACCTCGGTTTGTTGTTTTCTGCAGATAAAATGTCAGATTCCTCTGAGTGTATACTCAAACTAGTGCATGAAGTGTCAAAGAGGAATAAGCCCGAAGGTGATATTTTAGATCTGACAGAGAATGATGCTGACACTCGGGCTTTCACATTGCCTCATTTCTTTGCTCAGAAGGGATTTTTGTACTTTGACTGTGCCCAACAGATAGTCTGCAGTCATCTGGGGTCTTGATCTGGCGGGCAGGAGGAAGTAGCTGGCGGATAGTGTTGTTGGTATGATGGAGGTTTAGGAAATGGCCGTGGTTCTCTCGGGCGAGGAAAATGGCTCTGCTGCAGTGCTAGACAAATTGCAGACAAATAAAGAGGCCCTCGAGGATAAAACAAAAAAAAGCTGCAAGCTGCCCTTGAAAGGGTGCCTGGTTGCTCGAGAAGAAAAGTCTCAAGGATGAAATATCCAGTTTTAAAGATGTTGCAACGACTTCTGAGGATGAGTTTTAAGAGAGAAAAGTCTTGAAGACCCGTGGTGAATTCATTGCTCGGATTCAGCTCCTTGATTCAGACTGCGTGGAAACAACGACGACGGGATTCAACACAGCAGTGACCCAACTCGAGTTGCTAAACTCTGGGCTTAATAGTGAAGGGATTGGGCTCATGTCCCAGGTTGTCGATAGATAGATAGTTCCACCCATTGAATCCCCCGACAATACCAAAGATGATGGCGACCACGAAGAGTGACTTGTGTTCTTATGTTGCTTGTTTCATTCTTTGGGCCTGCGTGCCTGTATTTTTTGTAATATTTAGACATGGTCTTTGTCTGATTATTTTGTAATATTTTGATAATATTAGCCTTCGTGGTTGGCGCTTTTAATTGCCCGTTTATCCTATATGTCTATATACGTGTTGTTTTCTTTTTGGATGCTTGATTCTCTCATTATTATGCATGTTTGATATGCGTAATTTTATTAAAGTGTGGAGTTCTTGCTTGATATATTTATCGCTCGACGGTTTGGGGAACACTTCGAGAGAAATATAGTTGGTTCCGTTTGATAACGGGATTAAGACTATGGTCGGGGTCTTGATTCTGCAGCGTGAACTTTCCTATCGCGAGCTAGGTGTTCTTCCTTAAAGGTACTGTGACAGTGGAGCTCAATCGAGGTGTCCCCATCGGGATAAAGCTCTTCTCGTCCCATGAGTGGGAGACCACCTTTTGTTTCACATTTTGGATGATGTGTTCGTACCTAAACATGCTACGTGGCCGAGCATGCCTGGTCTCCTGTCGAACTGTGCCGGTCGGTTGTCAGGCCCAGACGTAGTATTATTGTGACTTTACTATAGTATTGATTTAGCTTCTCTGCATTCCATGGTCGAGCAAGTTGTTACCCATGCAAGTTTTTTAATAAATAGGCCCTGCCATCCGTTTTTGCTTGGATGCGATAAGGGCCTTCCCAGTTTGCAGCGAGTTTTCCCTTGCGTGAGTTTTTCTGATTTCTCCTTATGACTAAGCTGTCGATTTGGAACTCGCGTTTTATGACTTTGGCATCGTGACACATATCTACCTTTTGTTTTAGAATGCCCTTGTGAAGAGTCGCTCCTTCTTGAATTTCTTATACCAGGTCGAGTTCCTCTCTCAAGGCCTCATCGTTTATCTCCTTGTTGAGGGGAGATTCAATTCGCCTGGATGTCTCTTTGATTTCCACTAGGATCACTGCCTCAGTTCCGTATGCCAGTCGGAAAGGAGTTTTCCCTGTGTTCGAGTGTGGTGTCATTCTATTGGCCTAGAGTATGATGTGCATCTACTCGACCCAAGGTATCTTGGCTGGACCCAATCGTGGTTTGAATCCTCGTAAGCTCATGCTGTTTACAGCCTCAGCCTGCCCATTCGTTTGAGGGTGTTCGATAGATGTGAAATCTTTCTTCGTACCGAGTTTCGTAACAAAGTCTTGGAAGATTTTCTTGGTGAACTGCGACCTATTTTTAGTGATGAGTGCTTGGGGTACGCCAGAACAAGAAAGCACATTTCTCTTGTAAAAACCTAGTATGTTATATGATGTGATCCTAGAGAGGGCTCCGGCCTCTATCCACTCCGTGAAGTAGTTGACGATGATGATTATATACTTGTTCTGGTAGGATCCTCTGGTGAAAGGCTTGAGGATGTCCATCCAGCAGTCGTGGTTGTAGCGGTGGAAATGTTAAGACTAAGACATTGGATTGACTTAACTCACACAGATCAAATAAAAATCACCACCACACTTTATTTTTTCCACGGTAATGGGAAAAGAGCGAATAACCCAAAAAAGAGGGGAGAGAATCTAGGTACGGAGGTTGTTTATGCAAAGGGAAGGTATTAGCACCCTAAATATCTATGGTACTCCGTAGGAACCTCTTTGAAAATTTGTGTATTTTGGCTATAAGAGTTGTTTGAAAATATATTTTACAATTTTTGCACCCGCCGTAGTTGTGAACCTTTAGTGCCTACGTACCACCTTCTGTGCAATACGGGATCTGGGTACTCATAGTTCACCTTTAAAAGTTTTAAAACACAAGTGTGTTGGTTAATTTTAAGAGATGAGACATCATCATCGCATCCGAGTGGAAAACATACTTACTACCCACGATTATGAGAAAGGAGAATTTGCATCATCTTAAAGTGGAGGATATAGCTTGGATTTTAAAATCAACAAAGCCTCGATCAACACCCAAGTGGAAAATATCTCACTTCACTATATATCATAGAAGTATAGTAGCTTGCATCACCACAAAGATTGACACGATTCTAATCTTTTGAGAAAAGTTTAAAGTAAAAAGCCAAAATGGCAAAATGGTTTGAATGAGATTGATTGACTTTTAGTCTTCTCACGAAAAATGTCAATGTATGATTAAGTTATTTAAAGTTTTATTAAGAAAATATTTTTGAAAGTGCATGGACCTAAGTCCAAGTTGATTATGAAAGCGATTCATGTTTAGAAAACAAGAATAATTTGAAAAAGGAGGGAGAAGATTTTTGAAATCAAAGAAGATGGGAGGAGATGAAGGGACTATCCTAAAGCATAAGGTAAAAGTTAGGGAAAATAACCGTCTAACCAACAAGAAGCAAACATTTGACACAGTAAGTCAATGTAGAATCCCCATCCTTTGGATTGAAACCAAACAAGCAAAGATAATAAGCCTCTTAAGAATACCAAACTTCAAATGCATTAAGTCTTCACAAAAATTGGACAGAGTAACAACTGTATATAGATGAATTCCCAATCACAGACAAAGCATATAATCAGAATAACCTGCACACAAATAAAAATCAACCCAATGTCTTGGGGTAAACCCCAAGAATTCCAGACAAAATAATAACAAAAGTCACCAAGGTCTCAAGGGTAGTCAAGGTCTCAACTCCTAAGTCCAAGAAGTCCATAACTCCAAAATGCCAAGGATAGTAACCAAATAGTCCGAGCAACCTTAAAGTTTTTTATTGTTAAAGTTGGTTATTAGGTATCTTCAAAAAGAAAATTAAAACTCAAGTGAGCAAAATAAAAATGACATAAATATTAATGCTTAAGTAAGCAAAGATGAAAATAGCATGAAATGAAAATGCTAAAATAAATGGTGCATAAAAGTAAAGGCGTAAAGTAAAATCATAAAATAAATTCAATTGTTAATGAGTTAGAATTTAAAGGTTAGTTGAATGACCATCTTGAATCTTGCATTTGAAAACTCATTTGAAGATTGATAAAATTAAAGCCTCTCAACAACAAGTTTCATTTGTTTTTTTAAGTATATCATTCATTTCAAATTCTCGAGGCAATAACAAATGATCAACGATGTTTAAATGATTCACTTAGACCAAAATTTATGATGATTTATTAGAGGATTGATAAGACCAAAGCTTCCTAATAATGAACCTCAAGGTTATTGGATCAAAGGTTTCAAATTAAACATACTTGGGCTTACAAACATAGGTTTGGGCCACGAATGATCCTTTCTCAAATCGGGACAAAATTTAGCGCTATGTTAAGCAATCGTAAGTGGACTTATGTAGAAGTCTAACCTATTTTGAGGCTGATCAATAGCAATCTATGTACCATATGATTGGAGAAATGATATATAAATTATACTCTAACAACATGTAGCACATGTAAGAAATAGATAAGATGAAGAGGGAGGCGATATATTTAAAAGAAGTTAGGGTTTTAAATATTGTCAACATCATTCATCCATTTTGATGGATTTGGTTTTTTCAACCTATCAACACCCAAGATCCAATGAGGTTGAAGAATTTGTCACCAAATGAAATCCAAGTCAGGACCAATCAAAAATAATAAAATAATATTTAATAAAACAATATTTAAATGGTTAATAAAAAGGAAAATAATTGGTAAAATACATAAAGTATATTAAAATACCAAATAAATATCATACGAAAAGTCAGAGGTCAAACATGAGTCAATAAGTATTGTCAAAAATTTTCAATTTTTTTTTAAAAGTCAGAAACTATTTTTAAATTTTAGAGAAATAAGCAAAATAAACACAAATTTGTAAAAAATAGTAAAATCAGAAATAAAAATAAAATAAGGTCACTAATATTTGTCAAGAGATCAGTGGATCCTTCCATAATTTTTTCAAAATTTAAAAAGACCAGAAAGTATTTTTAAAACAATTAAAATAAGGCAAACAATACAAAAATATGAAAAATATCAAACATTAAAATAAAATATAAAAATATATTCACAAAGTCATAAATAATTCAAAGTATTTTTGCTTTTTTTTCTTCATAATTTTTGGATAAAAAATAAAAGAGTTATGAATTTTTGAAATTAAAACAACTTTTAAACAAATTTTGTAAAAATAAATTAAATCAGAAATAATATAAGGCGTTGGATCTGGTTCATTAAAACATCCTGGAACATCTAATGGTTCAAAAGTGATGATGTATGATGATCCACGATCAACAAGCGCGCACTGAAGTCACGATAGTCACACCAATCACAACATTTTAAATGTCCCGCTCTCATTGGTTAAAGAAACCACATAGATCAACTTCAACCTCCAGCTACCCTACAACTAGGACGAGATCATGATTCTTAAATCTGTAAATTTAGACGCTCATAGTGGTATCATTATACGCGTCTCTTCAAGATGATCACAACCTTATCCTCGCGCCAAATTTATATAAAACACAACTTACTCGATTTGAAAAAAATTGAGATGTTTTGAAAATTTTGAAATCAAAAACAGAAGCATCAAATGCATTAATTCACCAAAATTGAGTTAATACCAAGCATCAGTAAACATCATAAACCATTCCAGTAATTTAAGTTAGAAGATTTGATGTCGTAAACTACCTAAACGAAGTTAGATGAATGTACTCTGCAATTGGACTTGGCTAGCACGACTTAGGGCACCTCAAAGCTTGTTTCTTCTTCTGTTAGCTTCAATGAAGTTCAAGGATCAAGAATCAACGAAGAAATTGGATTTAAAAATGGAGAAAAGATGAATTCGAAAACTCAGAAAAGTGATTTATGGAGGGAGTTTGACAGGGTGATTTTGGCTGTTCAAGTTTGCGAAAATGAGTGGAATAGAGTCTGCATTTATAGGAGAAGTGAATGGAATCAAGAGGAGGGGTGAATGATCCAATTTTAATTGAATTCATGCATACCTCTATTCACGAGCAAAGTGTGCTCACATGTGCATCAAAACTCATCTAGATGATGTGTTTTATCACTCTAAATAATCCAAATATCTTTGCTGATCATGTTTAAGTGAAAACCGCGTGGTAATTTGGTGATTAGAAGTTAAATTATGGAAATTGCAATCTAACTGCAAGTGAAACTTCATTTCCAAGGTACCAACTTTGAATCCATGGTGTTCACAGGTCAAGAGGTCTTAGGGTATAATTATTGAAGCATTTGAAAGATAAGGTCACAATATTTACAATGTGCAAAGAGGGAGACCATTTGGATGCTTGATCTAGAAGTTGTGTTTGGTCAAAATCATAAACAAATGCGCTGACTTTTGTACTTAGAAAAATTCTATGTTTTCCCCAAAAAATGTCCTATAATGTTTTAACTCCAAATAAGGTCTTCCTTCAAAATTGAGATTTGATCATTGATGCTAGCTTGAACTGGACTCCTTAAAGAGTATTGTGAAACTTGTTTCACTAAAAAATTCCAAATATTGAACAAGTTATGATCCTTTGAATTTGGTTGTTGTACCCAAAAATTTGCCCTCCCATATTCTTCAAAATTTGCCAAATCAAAGCTTCAAAATTTCCCCAAGGGTTGCACAGTTCAAGGGCCTCCTAACAGTCAAAAATTAGGGTTTTGGTTCTGACAAAGAAAATGAAGTTTCCAAGGGTCCAATCAAGTCCCACATGCTTATAAACATGGTCAAGCATCCTCATACCAAGTTTCAAGACTTACAACACAAAATTGCACAGTCAAAAAACCTAATTGCACTACAGTCAACTATAGGGGCAAAATGGTCATTTGACAGTCAAAAGTCCAAATTTTTGGTCAACATCTCATTTTGAAGCCACAAACATCATTTGATCAATGCTTGATCATGATTCTCAAAGCTTGGCTCAAAAATCATCAAGATGCAAAAGTTCCATATTTGGACAGTTGAAAAAGTCAACTGTAACTTGACCAGGGCATAACTTTCACATGGATTATCAGAAAAATTCCATCCAAAGCTCATTTTGAAGATAAAGAGATTTCCTACAACTCCTTTTCATACTTCAAGTCCAATAAATTCTCTCACAAAAGGTTATCAATTTCAACATTATAGGTCATTTTCAAAAGTCAACAAAAAGGGACTTTAAGTCAAAGGCCATAACTTGAGATTGGTAAATCAAAATGACATGGGACCAAAGACATTGGTTAGAGGACTCAAAGACCTTTCCAAAATGTCCACGAACATGAGCAAAGCTTAAAAATTGAGCAAGTTGTGCCTTGTGGAAGTTTGGAAATTTTTGGATATTTTGAAAAGTCAACATTGATTCAAATGTCTTAAAAATGCTAATGGGCCTCTTTTTCTTCCACAATTCATCATCCAAGGCATGTGCACGACCATTTGGCCCAAAGGGAAGTTTTTTATCATTTTTATTTATTTATTTGGATTTTTAATTATTAATAATTCATTTAATTAAAATAAATAGGTGAAAAATATTAAACCTAATGTTTTAAATCTTTTTGTGCAAGACAATGACTCATGATTCACTAAAGATTTCGTGCCTATCAAAAGTGGAAAGAATTGGTGCAAATTGTGATGGTTCTTCATGAAGAAATATTTGAAAAGATCCTTAAGAATCAAATCTTGAAAATCATGAATGCAAAGGTTTTTGTTTGGTTTCTTTGACCTAAATCATTCACACATAAATACATAGTGCAAACCTAATGCAAAGAAGGTCCCAGCTGCGCCATACCTCCATAGCCAAACTTGCACTTTTTTCCTAAAATTTTCAAAACTGAAAACAGGGTTCCAAGAGGTTTCAAGCCAAAATAATTATCACATCACCTTCCTGAGACATCAAGCAACGTAACTGAATAGTTTTCCACGCGCATAGCACCTTGAATCGGTATACAGAATTCAGAATTTCTCATGTAATATGCATATTCGTGTTTTGATTCTTAGGCATTATCATTGCATTTTATTTATGGATTTGTGCTAATTAGACCTTTCTGAAGCTAACCAGATAATTTAATTGAGTTTTTGTGCACTATTGGAGATTTCACCATTGATACAGGTTAGGGTTACCAAGCTTCCAATTTGGGCGTTTCTTAATATGGTAAAATTGAGACACCATAATACCATGGTTGAATTCAGCGTGCTTGGACGAACACAACACGCCCCTCGCGCCTAATTTATGTGACGCCAGGAGCTAGTCGCTATTTTCCAGAATGGTGTATAGGGGGACGGTTCAAAACCGTTGCTAATTCTTGTTTATGTTTCAGGAAAATACAAACCATGAAGAAGATGATGAAGTGTAAGGCAGCGATTGGTCCATTTAAATTTTCGCGCTAAAATCCCCTCTAACTATTGTTTTGTCATATATTATTTGTTTGTTATTATCTAAACAAGACGCGCGTTTGGAGCAGTTGGTAAGGCATAATGCTGGAAATCCCTGGGACCTGGGTTCGAACCCCAGGTCCCCCACCCCTTCAATACTATTTTTCTATTAATGATTCTGTGCAGTTTCAACACTAAGGAACACCATACAACCCTTGATCCAACTATGCCACGCGCCCACTGGAGACAATCTGAGAGCCCAGATCTGAAGAACATCATGGGCCTTAGTCAACCATGCATATGGGAACGTGGAAAAGTCAAATAAGGCCTTAAGAACTTTGGGCCAGCCATGCTAACAAGACCTCCAAATGGGGACAGACCCCCCATGGTTTGAATTTTCATTCTTTTCTTTATTTTGTTTATTTCAATTATTGTTTTTTTTAATTAATTTCTTTAATTTAAATATTTTCATAAAAACATAAAAACAATATAAAATCAGAAAAAAGACAAAAAAAGTATTTTTTTTAATTAATATATCTTTTGTAAATAAATATTATTCATTAATTGTAGCTATTAAATTAGGTTTAATTCAAGCATTTTTTTAATTAACTTAGAAATTTGTAGAAATTAGGTTTAATTATTTTAATTACTTTTATTCTTTTTTCACCATTATTAATAACTAAGTATTATTTATTTTCATAAATCAAGTTGCATGTAAATAATTAGATTAATTTAGGTTTAACTTTAAATACTTTTTTTTCTTAATAAATAAAAACTAGAATTAGGGTTAATATTCTTTTCATTTAATTCTCATTAAAATCATAAATACCAAAATCTCAAAAATAATTTCCTTTCATTTTAATTTTCATTAATTTAATCATTTAATTTAATTTCGTTAAAAAAAGGTCCAACGCCCTCGTTTCCAACCTTAATTCAATTCGCGCATTTATCTCGTTTCTTTTAATTATTTATGTACTTCTCCCAAAGCCGGGTAATATTTATCTTTCGCACTTTACTTTACTTATTTACTTTCTGTCAAATCGGGTCCTGGAAATTTTGGCGATGTGGACCCGCGCCTTTGTAATAGCTTAGAACTTTATATTTCTCGCAATTTTTAAACTATTAATAATGACATGCAAGAATGAATGATAAAATAAAAACAAACGCATAAATCACTTTGACAAAAGACAAAAATAAATGAAAACGACACACAAATCACACACCACCCCTAGGGTACGCCTCACTGTTGCCTTGCCTCGAAAGGTGATCGTCGAGTAGAGGATGTCTTAGTAAGTCCTCATGATCTGGGAACCTGGCATGAGGGTAGCTTCTAAGGTGTCTTCCCATTGCTCTGGTGATCACCATGTCCCGAACCTCGAATTGACCCGAACACCTCCAACGGTGGTGCTACCTACCTCTCAATGGTGGGATGACACTACTTTAAAGGACATTTACACAGACGAATTCCTTAGGGTAGGTAGACGACTCTAGATACTTGCTCTAACTTCAAAAAAACAAACTCAAAAATACTTTTCACACCGACACCTGTTCAAAAGCTTTCGAAAGCAATTTTTTAAACACTCTTGAGGACCGATACAAGAGTCGAACTGAAATTTTCAAAGAAACTTTTTAAAACCCACAGTTGAAAAGCAAACAAACATTTTTGAAAACACCAATGAGAAAGTATCTAAGAGCCCATGGATAACCATGGATAGAAAGGGTGCTAACACCTTCCCTTTCTATAACCTACCTCCCGAACCGAGAGCAATCTCTTTAAGGAATTTTTCTGTGCTTTTGTCCTTTCCATTTGGAGAAAATAAAAGACGGTGGCGACTCTTGCTTCCGCGACATTTCGTGAACCAGCGTTAAACAGTCAGTTCCAGATCCACCGATCACAGAACTGGCGACTCTGCTGGGGAAATTTTTAAAGTGAGGTGTACCTTAGGGTTAGTTCATAACTGTGTTTTCAATTGTATTGACTTGTCTGCTTTAAATTTGTGGGTTGCATGGGAGTTACATAGATCCTAACCCGGATCTGGGGATACCCTGTTTAGGTAGCATAAGCTGTGAGGGACCTGTCCGGCGTAGACCGACACGGGTGAAGCAGTGGCTACGTTGGTGTGGCACCTTGGTCTATACCGATATCCCGTGTGTCGCAACGAGGAGAATATGGGTCTTCTGAGGAGTCATTAAGCACCAACAACCTTAGAACCTTAAATGACACAACTTGGCCATTAGAACAATAGCAGTATGCTACGCCCATTGAGGCTAAACTCTCGCGATGGTTCTGGTTACAAGAAAAGATTGCGATGCTGGAGTTATGACCGATTGAGGGTAGTCAATGATATTGGGATCCTCTAAGAACCCGGTTACTTTGATAGGACAGGTTTGAGCCCACCAACTTCAAGAGGGTAATACCCAGACCTCATGCTGGCCTAAACTCTAAGGGTCTCTCTTGTGTGACTTGTGTGCCTTCGTACTTGACTACTTGAATGCTTGTTATCTGACATACGAACTACTTGCAGGTTTTGTTTATAGTCCTCAATTGGGACTCATAACAGAGGTTACTAAGTTTCTTGCAGGTTTTGTTTATAGTCCCTAATTGAGACTCATAACAGGGTTACTAAGTTTCCTGCAGGTTTTGTTTATAGTCCTTAATAGGGACTCATAACAGGGTTACTCACATTACCCCATGCATACCATAACATCATACCATTGCATACATCCTAACCCATTTCAAGGATCTCAAGGGCTTGTGATGCAGGTCATGGTGAATCAACTATCCCAGCAAGGGGCAAAGAGGATTTATTTTCCTCTAGACAGAGTTGTCAGGGGCTATGACCCACTTGATATGGTGAGCTTTGACTCCTGAAGAAGGTTCCCCTAGCCAAGGTTGTTTGGAAAGTAAAATAAGGTTGATGACTTAAGTCAGGGGCTATGACCCACTTGATATGGTGAGCCTTTGACCCTTGGAAGAAAAGCTCTCAACAAATATGAAATTCTTTCAATCAAGCTACCGGATCCAAATGCTAACAGTCTTCTTGTTTATCCCGCGAGGTCCTTGAAAACATTGCATGCATACATACACATCATAACAGGTATCCTTGTTGCAGGTCACTTACCTCTCTCGCTGT
The DNA here is from genome assembly GCA_948472305.1 of Vicia faba. Lineage (NCBI taxonomy): Eukaryota > Viridiplantae > Streptophyta > Magnoliopsida > Fabales > Fabaceae > Vicia > Vicia faba. Next base: position 1,182,294,165 of record OX451736.1, read on the forward strand.
TTATTTCAGCAATGGCTTCCCAACAAGATAACCAGGACCTTCTTACTCAAGAGACTCGGTTCGGGGAAATCCTCCTGAATCTATCCAAGGGGCAGGAGGAGCTAAGGACACTTCTCATAGAGACTTTTGTCAAGAACAGTGCTGAGGATGAAAGGCTGAAACACCTGCAAGCTGAAATGGATACAATGAAAGCCCAGATGCTGGGGCAGGTGACTGTCATTCAAGGCTTAGCTCAAAGACAAGAAGAGCTCGGAGTTCTCGTCAACCAATTGCTTCGGGGTAACCAACTGGGGCAGACATCTAAGGGTAAAGAGCCAGTCATCATTCAACCATCTTTGAGACAAGGAGATAAGGGGAGATCTCCTCAAATGGCTCTAGTGTCACAAATTCAGCATCAACCTCACCAACTTCAGCCAGACAAGCCCAGGAGGCAATTCACTTAGCTCAACATGTCGCTGTTTCAAGCTTTACAACGCCTGTTGAGATTGAATCTGATCACATTAAGGGCTCATCCCCGGAACCCCAACACAGCATCTCCTATCTATGATCCCAATAAAAGGTGTGCCTACCACTCTGCCAGCCCAGGACATGATACAAATGAGTGTTGGGCTCTGAAGAACAAGATCCAGGACCTGATTGATGAAGGAGCATTGGAGTTCACACAAGATGGTCAGGCTGAGTTTTTCTACCATCCCTCCAAGGCTCACCATTTGAAGTGACAAGCCCTGAGATGAAAAAGCTTTTGTTCATTCGAATGTTCAAGTTGTGTTGTTCTTTGATTGTTTAGACATTTATTCATGTTAAACATTGTTATTTCATTAATGCATCGCTTATGTCTGTTTTGAAGCAATATATTCGTATTCACTATACGCAAATTATTTTCATATTTTTTCTGATGATCAACGCTCGATTAATAATTCTAAGCCTATTGAGGGAGGATGACGAAAACGATACCACGACAATTACAGTATGCTTTTGAACAGACCCCGCTGATGAGGTACAGGCATTGTTTCAAATCCCTAAACACTGGAGTTATAAGGAAGATAATCCCTCGTCAACCCCTCTGAGCCAAAGAAGTAGGAGTTTTTCTTTTCGAAAATTAAAACCCTTTATCATAACCTGGGGCAGGGTAGTTCTCTCAGTTGATCCAAGCGCATAACGAATGGCACCAAAGAGGTCCTTACCAAGCAAAGAAAGACAGTGATGGTTCCGAATAATCAATAAGGAAAGGCAGTCATTATCTTTCAAAATAAACACCTAATAAGTCAAAACCCATGAAGGAGACTTACAAAACTGGGGCATCCCGCTGACTGTAATTCCAAAAAAGGAAACAGTTCAGGCAAAAAAGAAAGAAAGGGATAACAAAAATCAGACAAGAAAGAGGTCTTACAAACCCTCAACAAAAAAGGAATGACTGCCTATTCAAAATAAGTTATCAACATCCGAATCATCACCGGAAAATCAGAACAAAGACTCAAACAAGGTCTAACGCATGATCAACTGAGCTTAGGTTTGAAGAACATCACGAAGAATGGGTGGGTACAAATAATTTGAGCCTTTATCCTTTGTTTCTTAAACCGTGAACCAGGCCACGTTATAACCCTTAAAAGTCCTAATTGAAGCATGGGTTAGTTCGAAAGCATACTGTTACGAAAGGTATCCTGACTCCTTAAGGCCTACGGTAAATATGGAGTTGACATCATGTTTTACAAACATTCACTTGTTTTATGAAAAAAGAATGCATTTTCAAAATCTTCAAGACAGACATAAGCTTTGCATTTTTAACATGACTTTGTTTGCATATGACTTTTTGTTTGAACAACAGGAAATTCGCACGATGAATACCTAGTGAACAAAAGCACTTCCAATCAAGGGGCATGGCATGACTATTGTCCATCATCTGGGGCAGTTAAGTCAAGATTCGGAGAATCTCTCAAAGGCCAAATAGCCTGGGGCAGATCTCCGCCTGAGTCACTTGGGGCATTCCAACAAAGAATCTTGCCTGATCAAATACCTTCTGGTGGCATGACAAAACACTCATAACAGGGGCAACTCCCTACATTCTGAAAGCATGGACATAGTCAAAAAATACTGCGCATAATCAAAGACCCGCTAGATTGACGTACCTAGGCAAAAATAAGGGCTTCCCGGCGAACCAAAAGGGTTCGGGCAAAAATAAGGGATGAAATGAAAAAATCTGTACACCCGGCAAGTCGAAAACCTGAAAAGGCGGCTTGGGTAAAAATGGGTATCCCGGTGGACCGAAAACCCGAAAGGGCGGTCCAGGCAAAAGTTAGGGATCAAAGCGTACGACTATGTCCTGTCATCTTGTCACCTGCCTACCAGAAGAAGGTTTGTCCATCCACAACTATCAGCACCTCACAGGTCTTCCTCTCCCACCTCAGAAACAGGGGCAATAATGAGTTGCCCAAGCAATCTAATTGTTCTATCCTCCAAGGTACCAAGGTAGGTTCAGCTGGAGAACATAACCAGATATCTCAATTCCCCAGAGAGTGAGCCAGCAAGTCAGCAATACTCTCTCCAAATAAAGCTATACAGTCAAACCTTAAGGAAGTTGGGTATCCTCCAGCAGATCTCAACATTCCCCAGCAGCATATATGCACTCTTAACAGGCATCCCCGGCAGTCTTGGTCTAAAGATTGTTCCCCGGCGGTATACCAAACATTCAGTGGAGTTACTTCCAATACATCTCAAAACTTCCCCCCAGAGAGTCCAATCTAGTTCCCCAGGAAATTTGGAATTCATCTCCCCAAGCAGTAAGCTTATCCCCAGTAGATTCTGGAAGCTTATCCTCGCAGAGCACGAACGCGTCTCCCGGCTTTATTCAAAGAGTTATTTCCTTACCAGGATATAACTAGGTTATCCTCAGCCAAAAGCCATGGAGAAATCGTCCTCGGCAAAGTCTTCTTACCCCCAGCGAAGTCTATCAACACTTCCAACACAACAAGGGTATCCCCAGCAAGTTATCATCAAACTCAGCGAAGTATTCCTCTCCCCAAGGAGTATTCCCCGCAGAGTAAGCCATTCGCCAAGTTTATTCCCCAACGGAGTTATCTTCTCCTTCCGGTATGCTTGCAACTATCATCCCCAGCGGAAGCAAAATCTATTCTTCAACACCAGCCCATGAGTTAACTTCCCGGCACCCGTCAAGGACTCATTTTCCTAAGACGAAAATACATTCATGAACATTACATCTTCATACATTATAGCATGCATATGCATCATACTACACGAATCTCATCAGTTTTGAGGACATCCTGAAATCATGCAGTTCATGCATCATGATCTTGCATACAACTGATGCTTTACCTTTTCAGGAAAGGTCAATACAAAGATGATTACTATCAACTATCGCAACTTTTTCTAAGACATAGTTCAGATGTGAACCAGATATGGCAACGTTCTGATACTTCTTCCAGATTTCCTTCTAGATATAGTTCAGATGTGAACCAGATATGGCGACGTTCTGATACTTCTTCCAGATTTCCTTCTAGATATAGTTCAGATGTGAACCAGATATGGCGACGTTCTGATACTTCTTCCAGATTTCCTTCTAGACATAGTTCAGATGTGAACCAGATATGGCAATGTTCTGATACTTCTTCCAGATTTCCTTCTAGATATAGTTCAGATGTGAACCAGATATGGCAACGTTCTGATACTTCTTCCAGATTTCCTTCTAGATATAGTTCAGATGTGAACCAGATATGGCGACATTCTGATACTTCTTCCAGATTTCCTTCTAGATATAGTTCAGATGTGAACCAGATATGGCGACGTTCTGATACTTCTTCCAGATTTCCTTCTAGACATAGTTCAGATGTGAACCAGATATGGCGACGTTCTGATACTTCTTCCAGATTTCCTTCCAGATATGGTTCGGATGTGACCCAGGCATGGCGACGTTCTGACACTTATTCCAGTTGAAGATTTCAAGACCTAGACCGGTTCAGTTAAATCGACCCTAAGATTTCTCTGTTTCTTATCTAGTCCAAGGCCTTCTCTAGTCCAGCTAAATCGACCCCAAACAGATTTTCCTGATAAAGACTCAGTAGAAGATATCCAAGATTCTCTCAATGATTGCTATTGAGGTTGTAGTCGCCTATGGTTCTCTCCCCGATACTGCGGAGGTAGTAATCATCCCCAGATTCGCTCAATGATACTGTTGAAGTCGAAGTCGCCCAAGATTCTCTCAATGATTGTTGTTGAGGTTGTAGTCGCCTATGGTTCTCTCCCTGATACTGCGGAGGTAATAATCATCCCCAGATTCGCTCAATGATACTGTTGAAGTCGAAGTCACCCAAGATTCTCTCAATGATTGCTGTTGAGGTTGTAGTCGCCTGTGGTTCTCTCCCCGATACTGCGGAGGTAGTAATCATCCCCAGATTCGCTCAATGATACTGTTGAAGTCGAAGTCGCCCAAGATTCTCTCAATGATTGCTGTTGAGGTTGTAGAAGCCTGTGGTTCTCTCCCCGATACTGCGGAGGTAGTAATCATCCCAAGATTCGCTCAACGATTGTTGTTGAGGTTGAATTCGTCCAAGATTCTCTCAATGATTGCTGTTGAGGTTGTAGTCGCCTGTGGTTCTCTCCCCGATACTGCGGAGGTAGTAATCATCCCCAGATTCGCTCAATGATACTGTTGAAGTCGAAGTCGCCCAAGATTCTCTCAATGATTGCTGTTGAGGTTGTAGTCGCCTGTGGTTCTCTCCCCGATACTGCGGAGGTAGTAATCATCCCAAGATTCGCTCAACGATTGCTGTTGAGGTTGAATTCGTCCAAGGTTCTCTCAATGATTGCTGTTGAGGTTGTAGTCGCCTATGGTTCTCTCCCCGATACTGCGGAGGTAGTAATCGTCCCTAGATTTTCTCAGTGTTACTGTTGAGGTTGAAGTCGTTCAAGATTCTCTCAGTGTTCCTGTTGAGGTAGTAATCATCCAAGGTTCTCTCACCGCTCCTGTTGAGGCAGTAACCATCCCTGGTTCATTCATCACCGTTTGAAGCTCCAGATCCAGCTCCAGTAACCAGTCAGGACACATCCTACACAAGAGTTTGAAAACCAGCTCCTGCAACAGGTCAGGTAATCATTTTTCTTTTGCAGGTACGCAAGTTCTCGCTAAGGAATCTCTTATGCGATCAACATCCAGATGGCATCTGTAAGCCCATCCATCTTCCATCATCTCTTTGCATGGCATCTATAAGCCCATCATCATATTCATCAATCTCCAAATGGCATCTGTAAGCCCATTCCGCCATCACACTGCTACTAGGTGAGCGCAAATTTCTGGGCACTCTAGTGTTCAATCATCTTCCACCTTCGGATTACGAAAGGCACGTCAGCCGATCTGCATCCTCAGGTCTAAGAAGATTGAACAGGAGCAACTGTTGTACCCCAAAATTTTCCCTCCCATATTCTTCAAAATTTGCCAAATCAAAGCTTCAAAATTTTCCCAAGGGTTGCACAGTTCAAGGGCCTCCTAACAGTAAAAAATTAGGGTTTTGGTTCTGACAAAGAAAATGAAGTTTCCAAGGGTCCAATCAAGTCCCACATGCTTATAAACATGGTCAATCATCCTCATACCAAGTTTCAAGACTTACAGCACAAAATTGCACAGTCAAAAAACCTAATTGCACTACAGTCAACTGTAGGGGCAAAATGGTCATTTGACAGTCAAAAGTCCAAATTTTTGGTAAACATCTCATTTTGAAGCCACAAACATCATTTGATCAATGCTTGATCATGATTCTCAAAGCTTGGCTCAAAAATCATCAAGATGCAAAAGTTCCATATTTGGACAGTTGAAAAAGTCAACTGTAACTTGACCAGGGCATAACTTTCACATGGATTATCAGAAAAATTCCATCCAAATCTCATTTTTAAGAGAAAGACATTTCCTACAACTCCTCTTCATACTTCAAGTCCAAGAAATTCTCTCACAAAAGGTTATCAATTTCAACATTATAGGTCATTTTCAAAAGTCAACAAAAAGGGACTTTAAGTCAAAGGCCATAACTTGAGATTGGTAAATCAAAATGACATGGGACCAAAGACATTGGTTAGAGGACTCAAAGAACTTTCCAAAATGTCCAAGAACATGAGCAAAGCTTAAAAATTGAGCAAGTTGTGCCTTGTGGAAGTTGGGAAATATTTGGATATTTTGAAAAGTCAACATTGATTCAAATGTCTTAAAAATGCTAATGGGCCTCTTTTTCTTCCACAATTCATCATCCAAGGCATGTGCACGACCATTTGGCCCAAAGGGAAGTTTTTTATCATTTTTATTTATTTATTTGGATTTTTAATTATTAATAATTCATTTAATTAAAATAAATAGGTGAAAAATATTAAACCTAATGTTTTAAATCTTTTTGTGCAAGACAATGACTCATGATTCACTAAAGATTTCGTGCCTATCAAAAGTGGAAAGAATTGGTGCAAATTGTGATGGTTCTTCATGAAGAAATATTTGAAAAGATCCTTAAGAATCAAATCTTGAAAATCATGAATGCAAAGGTTTTTGTTTGGTTTCTTTGACCTAAATCATTCACACATAAATACATAGTGTAAACCTAATGCAAAGAAGGTCCCAGCTGCGCCATACCTCCATAGCCAAACTTGCACTTTTGCCTAAAATTTTCAAAACTGAAAACAGAGTTCCAAGAGGTTTCAAGCCAAAATAATTATCTCATCACCTTCCTGAGACATCAAGCAACGTAACTGAATAGTTTTCCACGCGCATAGCACCTTGAATCGGTATATAGAATTCAGAATTTCTCATGTAATATGCATATTCGTGTTTTGATTCTTAGGCATTATCATTGCATTTTATTTATGGATTTGTGCTAATTAGACCTTTCTGAAGCTAATCAGATAATTTAATTGAGTTTTTGTGCACTATTGGAGATTTCACCATTGATACAGGTTAGGGTTACCAAGCTTTCAATTTGGGCGTTTCTAAATATGGTAAAATTGAGACACCATAATACCATGGTTGAATTCAGCGTGCTTGGACGAACACAACACGCCCCTCGCGCCTAATTTATGTGACGCCAGGAGCTAGTCGCTATTTTCCAGAATGGTGTATAGGGGGACGGTTCAAAACCGTTGCTAATTCTTGTTTATGTTTCAGGAAAATACAAACCATGAAGAAGATGATGAAGTGTAAGGCAGCGATTGGTCCATTTAAATTTTCGCGCTAAAAGCCCCTCTAACTATTGTTTTGTCATATATTATTTGTTTGTTATTATCTAAACAAGATGCGCGTTTGGAGCAGTTGGTAAGGCATAATGCTGGAAATCCCTGGGACCTGGGTTCGAACCCCAGGTCCCCCACCCCTTCAATACTATTTTTCTATTAATGATTCTGTGCAGTTTCAACACTAAGGAACACCATACAACCCTTGATCCAACTATGCCACGCGCCCACTGGAGACAATCTGAGAGCCCAGATCTGAAGAACATCATGGGCCTTAGTCAACCATGCATATGGGAACGTGGAAAAGTCAAATAAGGCCTTAAGAACTTTGGGCCAGCCATGCTAACAAGACCTCCAAATGGGGACAGACCCCCCCATGGTTTGAATTTTCATTCTTTTCTTTATTTTGTTTATTTCAATTATTGTTTTTTTTAATTAATTTCTTTAATTTAAATATTTTCATAAAAACATAAAAACAATATAAAATCAGAAAAAAGACAAAAAAAGTATTTTTTTTAATTAATATATCTTTTGTAAATAAATATTATTCATTAATTGTAGCTATTAAATTAGGTTTAATTCAAGCATTTTTTTAATTAACTTAGAAATTTGTAGAAATTAGGTTTAATTATTTTAATTACTTTTATTCTTTTTTCACCATTATTAATAACTAAGTATTATTTATTTTCATAAATCAAGTTGCATGTAAATAATTAGATTAATCTAGGTTTAACTTTAAATACTTTTTTTTCTTAATAAATAAAAACTAGAATTAGGGTTAATATTATTTTCATTTAATTCTCATTAAAATCATAAATACCAAAATCTCAAAAATAATTTCCTTTCATTTTAATTTTCATTAATTTAATCATTTAATTTAATTTCGTTAAAAAAAGGTCCAACGCCCTCGTTTCCAACCTTAATTCAATTCGCGCATTTATCTCGTTTCTTTTAATTATTTATGTACTTCTCCCAAAGCCGTGTAATATTTATCTTTCGCACTTTACTTTACTTATTTACTTTCTGTCAAATCGGGTCCTGGAAATTTTGGCGATGTGGACCCGCGCCTTTGTAATAGCTTAGAACTTTATATTTCTCGCAATTTTTAAACTATTAATAATGACATGCAAGAATGAATGATAAAATAAAAACAAACGCATAGATCACTTTGACAAAAGACAAAAATAAATGAAAACGGCACACAAATCACACACCACCCCTAGGGTACGCCTCACTGTTGCCTTGCCTCGAAAGGTGATCGTCGAGTAGAGGATGTCTTAGTAAGTCCTCATGATCCGGGAACCTGGCATGAGGGTAGCTTCTAAGGTGTCTTCCCATTGCTCTGGTGATCACCATGTCCCGAACCTCGAATTGACCCGAACACCTCCAACGGTGGTGCTACCTACCTCTCAATGGTGGGATGGCACTACTTTAAAGGACATTTACACAGACGAATTCCTTAGGGTAGGTAGACGACTCTAGATACTTGCTCTAACTTCAAAAAAACAAACTCAAAAATACTTTTCACACCGACACCTGTTCAAAAGCTTTCGAAAGCAATTTTTCAAACACTCTTGAGGACCGATACAAGAGTCGAACTGAAATTTTCAAAGAAACTTTTTAAAACCCACAGTTGAAAAGCAAACAAACATTTTTGAAAACACCAATGAGCAAGTATCTAAGAGCCCATGGATAACCATGGATAGAAAGGGTGCTAACACCTTCCCTTTCTATAACCTACCTCCCGAACCGAGAGCAATCTCTTTAAGGAATTTTTCTGTGCTTTTGTCCTTTCCATTTGGAGAAAATAAAAGACGGTGGCGACTCTTGCTTCCGCGACATTTCGCGAACCAGCGTTAAACAGTCAGTTCCAGATCCACCGATCACATTGGTGAAATTCCATGAGGTTACCTATAGTCTTTTGAGTTTTTGAGGCATCATCTAACCATTTTTAAGCTTTGAATATAAAAGAAAAGTCGAAGTTCACATTATTATGATCATTGTGGAAAAGAATGGGATCAAGGAGATATAAATTGATCAAGTTATGACTTTTTGAAGTCACATAAGGGAATTTAATGGCCCATCTAGAGGACTTGTAATCTTTATTCATCATTAGGAATTTCCCACACAAGATTTGCTTGAAACTTTTTAATTGATTAGTTTATAACCCTTTAAAGAGAAGCATATCTTTGGAATCACTCAAAAATCTCAAAATATGAACAAGATATATCCCTTAGAAGTTCAAAACCCTAGCTCCTAGAGCACCAAAATGACTTGGAAACCCCTTTCAATTTTTACAATCTTTCTTACATAATCACTTTTTCCTTGTGAATAGAAGTTGTTGTTGATGATAATAATAACCCATAGAAACAATAACCACATCCAAATATTAAGAATTGAGAGAGTTATGCACTTGTAATCAAGGAATCAAGAACTTGTCTAATTAGGTCAAACCTCTTCAATCAATTCTTGCATATTTTGACTTCCTTTGACAAATTGAGGCATGATGAATCATAGTAGAACTTGTCATGATATTACTTTAAAGCACTCTCAATGATGAAGTTTGAATCTCAATGAAGCTTTGTTGAAGAAGGCATGGAAATAAACTCATAAACCTATGAATCAACCTGAGGAAATATGTTATGCCCTCACCTATAGTATCATCATTTAGAGCAAACATTCATTGTATTTGTTAGTTAAAAGTTATTCCACACAAGACATATATGATCACAATATACAAATCAAAGTGCTTGGTTATCCCTCTTGAGTAATCCTAGAGATAGGGAGAAGAACCAAACCCAAGTGTAATCCTGATATGATTGAGTTAATATGAGATGATAATGGAATATTAGGGGAAAATTAGGGTATAACAGCTGCCCTTATTTAAGTGTCTTCTATCCGGAGATACGAAGGTTAAAATCTTTGTGTTGACGTGATTGAAGATGCTTAAATATAAAACAAGCCCTATTTTTGGACCTAAGATGCCATGCAATGCTTATGATTGTGCATGAAAACAAACAAATCCAAAGGTGACACATGAAACCATTGGGGAATCAGAAAATAAAGTAAATGATCAAAAGAAAATCCAACCAGGAAAATAAATCAATGGTGAACAGAAAACTTGACTCTACTGGGGTAAATCCAAAGGAGGAGATAAAGCATTATTAATTCAAATATTTAGGAAAAAGTAATGGATGACAAAGATCAACAAATAACTGTGAACTACTCACTCACAGAGAAGATAGCAAAAAAAGTAACGTCTACTCATAGGAAAAAGAAATGGTAAGATAATACCGGTAAATACCAATATTAGGTTAGGTCACAAATGATTAGCATCAGTACTTATGACTGGAAACATATGAATTATTTAGAGCAAAGTGAATCTCAACGGTGAACTATCATCCATAATGACGAGACTACAATTCATCGGGGTAACAAATCTCAATAACAAACTATCTCCCATAATGACAAGACTACCATTCATCAGAGTAACAAATCTCAACAACAAACTATCTCCCATAATGACGAGACTACCATTCATCAGAGTAACAAATCTCAACAATAAACTATATCCCGTAATGAAGAGACTACCATTCATCGGAGTAACAAATATCAACAACGAACTATCTCCCATAATGATGAGACTACCATTCATCGGAGTAATAAATCTCAACAACAAACTATCTCCCATAATGACCAGACTACCATTCATCGGAGTAACAAATCTCAATAACAAACTATCTCCCATAATAATGATACTACCATTCATCAGAGTAACAAATATCAACAACGAACTGTCTCCTATAATGACGAGACTACCATTCATCAGAGTGACAAATCTCAATAAGGAACTATCTCCCATAATGATGACACTACCATTCATCGGAGTAACAATTCTTAACAACAAACTATCTCATATTGACGAGACTACCATTCATCAGAGTAACAAATCTCAACAATGAACTATCTCCCATAATGACGAGACTACCATTCATCGGAGTAATAAATCTCAACAACAAACTATCTCCCATAATGACAAGACTACCATTCATCGGAGTAACGAATCTCAACAACGAACTATCTCCCATAATGACGAGACTACCATTCATCGGAGTAACAAATCTCAACAATGACCTATCTTTCATAATGACGAGACTACCATTTATCGGAGTAACTCAACAACGAACTATCTCCCATAATGACAAGACTACCATTCATCAGAGTAATAAATATCAACAACGAACTACCTCCCATAATGACGAGACTACCATTCATCGGAGTAAAAATGAAACTTCTCGGGGAACTAACAGACTTACTGGGGAAGAATAGGTTGCTCAAATAAAGATACCGCCACTTGCTGCTATGAGAAGGAAATGCAATAATGCTGTTGGGAAATGAATCTTGGCTTCTCTAGGGATATGCCAACATAGTCCTTCTTAGGAGATGAATTCTTCTCATGTAAAAAAATATTCACATTCTCAAACCAGGGATCAAAGCATGCAGAAAACATAATAATAATGTTGCTGGGAACCATAGATCCAAACTAGAAATAAACATGAGCAAAACAATCAACCAAGATAGCACCTGATGAGAAACAAACTCAAAAGGGGCCCACAAATCTAACCAGATAATGAGCCGAATAAGAAGGCTAAAGTATAATTTTTCCACGAGGGATAACTCAGTGGGGCAATTGAAATAATTTACAGTTTCTGCTTAAGGTTGACACTCTATTGGAGAGAGAGTAACATAACTCTACAAAAAATAAGGTAATATGCCAACGAAATAATAATGAATGCAGATGAGGAATGAATTTTAAATTCATCTATGCATGATGTATGTATGAATGTATGAATGTATGAATGTATGAATGTTATCATGTATATGTTGACAACACAGACACACAACACTGAGAATAACTAGACAAAGCCAACTTGGGTGAAGTCAACACTGGGCTAAATCACATCCAGGATGAAAATTTCATAAGAAAGTAAGCACCAACTGAGGAAAAAAATTCCTATTTCACGTCTTAACTCCTCTGGAAAGAAACATAATCCAAAAAAAATCAAGTAAAAATAGTAAATCAAAATAGATACAAGGATGTAACATCCTTATCCAGGCTTCATCCAGGAATGTCACACAGACTTTGATTGGGAAAACAATGTTTCAACGTCTAGATTTCCACTGCAGATTTTAATACTGACTTCTCTAGGGAAGATGAAAACCTCATCATCGAGATATCAACCAGGGATCTCGTGCTGACTTCATTGGGGAGGACAATACCACATCGTCAGGGGGGGCCCAAAACACATTCTTCAATACCAAGAGTTATGATTACACCAACTTCCTTGGGGAGAAATTATGAAACCACATGAGGATAATAACTTTCAGAGAGAAACATTATCTCAGCTTTAGTTGGGGATTTAAGAAGTCAAACAATACAGAAAGAAATCAAAATTATGGGGATTTTAAATCAAACCCAGCACTTTGCGGGAGAAAACCAAAAAAAAATGACAATTGTTTCAACACTTCTTAGAAAAGATACTTCCCTTGTCTAGTTGCCTGGGAAACAAACAACAATAATAATTCCATTATAGAAAAGGGCGATGTTTTTCAAATGATTCTACCTTAGCACACAAAGGGAGAAGGGAATTTCATCATATGAGCGAAGACCTTATTGGGGGATATGGGATAGAAGCTTCAGACCATGCAAACCCGAAATCAAAATAATCAACCTGGAGAAGGAAAACTGAACCAAGACTTGACTGGGGGAAAATAGGATTACAAATCCAACACCCCACCATACATCAATTGGTATCATCTCCAACTATTTGAGAAACGCAAAGAGATCATGCGCATATCAGCAAGAGTGGCCTGGGAGAACTTTTCTGGGGAATATACATTTCCAAAATTTCAGAGTTCGCCCATCCTCGGAATCACTATTTTTTTTTCTTGAATCACGAAATCTAAAGTAAAAAGTAATTTGTAAATTCTTTTCAAAAACAATTTTATTGTTAAATCTCTTTGTTTTGAAAATTACTATCTGTGATCGGTGGAAATAGAACTGATTGTTTTGGAATGCTGGTTCGCGAAATGTCGCGGTAAGTAAGAGTCTCCACCGTCTTTTATTTTCTCCAACAAGGAAAGGACAAAAGCACAGCAAAATTCCTTTTCGAGATGTTTCTCGGTTCGGGAGGTAGATTATAGAAAGGGAAGGTGTTAGCACCCTTTCTATCCGTGGTTATCCACGGGCTCTTAGGTACTTGCTCACTATGTTTTCAAAAATGTTTTGCTTTTCTTGTGTTTGTGGGTTTTGAAAAAGTTTGTTTGAAAACTTCGATTTAACTCTTGTATCTGTCCTCAAGAGTATATGAAGTGTTTGTTTGAAAACTTTTGTCAGAAAAGTGTAGGTGCGAAAAGTATTTTTGTTTTGAAAGAGAAAGTACCTGAGAACCTCTACCTACTCAAAAGAAATTAAGCTGTGTAAATGTCCTTTAGACAATACTATCCCACTATTGAGAAGTAGGTAGCACCGTCGTTGGAGTTTTTCGGCTCAATTCGATTATAGGGACATGTGGTCACCAAAGCAATAGTAGGACGCCTTAGAGGTAACCCTAATGTCTCAGATCATTTTTTATCGAGGCAACCGTTTCGAGGCAACTTTGATCTTTAGACAGGAGGGCGACCTCTAAAACACCCTATACTCAATGACCACGTCGAGGCAACAAAATGAGGCGTACCCTAGGAGTGGCATGTGCAAGTGTGTCAGGATTCAGTTAAGTTATCTTTGCACATGTTATGGTGAGCTACGGGTTGATTTTATTTTAAGAGAAGTCTTGTCATGCATAGCCTAGTTAACATACATCTAGCAGTTAAATGTTGCGGAAAATAAATCTAAGCTATTACAAGGCGTCGGGTATTTACATCGCCAAAAACAACCCTTGAAAAATAAATGCGGGAATTTAAAGAAAGCGATAAAAAGTCCTAATTAAAGCTATTACATCCTCGGAACAATGACATAATATGGATCAAAAATACGAATAAAAAAGAATATGCGCGAGAAAAATTGAATTGGAGAAGTTCCTAGGGTTTTGACCCTTTTTTGAGAAAGAAAGAAATTTTTTTTATTTGGCATTTAATTAAATTAATCCTAAAACTAATTAATTAATAAAAAGAAATATTTTTGGTTTTTTAATGTCTCAAGGAAATAAATATAAAATAGTCAAAAGTTAGTAAAAACCCTAATTCTATGTTAATTTTATTTATTGTAAAAAAAGGTTAAAATTAACCCTAATTAAACTAGATTAATGATGTTAGTATTTATTTACAAAATAATAAAGGGTGAAATTAATAAATAATAATAATAAAAATATTATGTTTTAGTTTTCTGAATTTAATATGAAAAATTAATTTGTTAGTGAAAATAATAATTATAATAAATAATTAATGAAAGAAATAAAAAAGAAAAGAAAAAAAAAGAAGAAAAGAAATAAACTTGTGGGGGTGATGGCCCAAATCAGGAGGTATGTTATGCAATTCTCAGGCCCAACAATATTCCAGCCACGTTGACTATGGCCATCCCATGCATAGGCGTTGACTGGAGACTATGGTGATCTCCCACTCACGCCCATTGGATTTCAGTTTGATGACATCTGGCGCCTGGAATTTGGAAGCGTATGGTGGACATCCCCTTGAAACCTGCATGTGATCATGTGAAACAAAATAGAATAAATGTTTTGGGGGGGACCTGGGATTCGAACCCAGGTCCCAGTGCTCATAGGCCAATACGCTCAACCACTCCAACCACCTGCTTTAGTTGTTATTAGGATAATAAACAATCAATATATTAATAAACACACAAATATGCTGTACAAAAGAAAAACGCGCGTGTTTTCAAATTTCCCAATGGTATGCTAACACCTCATCATATTCTATGTTGTATCTGCAAAAAGAATATTAGATAGCGGGGGTTTTTAACCCCCACTAACCATTGCAACGAAAAATAGCGAACAGAAGCCTGATGAACATAAATATTTCGCGATGGGTTAGTTTTGTTCGTCTTGTTCTAACGATTCCAACCATGGGTCTCACAAGTCTTAATTTTTCCTGGATTGCAAAGCCCCAATTTCAAAGCTTAATAACCCTAGAAATCGTTCATGGCATCTTGTGATTCAGGGAGTTATAGTTCAATTAAGTGATACCATTAGCTTCGTATGGTCCCTAGCAACATAAATCAACCACAAAAACATGTTAAATATGCATGAATCAAGATATATGATTATGGATAAAAGCTGCAAACCGTGATTCTGTATATGGTGATTCTTTGAGCTTTAAGGCCTGAATTTGATTGCCACACGTTCCTGGAACCTCCTACAGTGTATTAGAATCAACAAAAGTCCTTAAATCTCCCTAGAATGCAAAAACCAGTTTGCAATTTTCTTGAATTTTCTCAATATGCTATGGCTTTTTTCTGTAGCTTTCTCACGTTTTTTAGGTTAGGATTTTCTTGCATATATATAGGACAACTGAATTAGGTCAAGAGCTGGGCAAAAATCCATTGCATTGGTGATTGAATCTTTGATTGGAAATCAAATCTTTTTGATTTTTCATGATTGGAAAATGTTGCCAAATTTGGAGATTTTGTATCTTTGACTTGGTGCTCGAATTTTCCAGCATGCTGAGGTCCTATTTGCTTCACAAAAAGATTGAAAAAATCAAATCTTCTATTTTCCTACAATTTAAATTAATTAAATGAATTAATATTAATTAAAAATCCAATTAATCAATAAAAATAAGAAAATAAATTCCATTAAGCTTGATGGGTCGTGCATAGGTTATGGATGAAGTTTCAAGAAGTGATTTGAGGCCCATTAGCAAAAATAAGGTGTTTTGAGCAAAGTTGACTTTTGCAAATTCATAAAAATTTCCCAACTTCTCCAATGCACATCTTGCTCAATATTGATCATATGAACATGTTCTTGGACATTTTGGAAAGCTCTTGAAGTCCTCTAACCAATGCCTTTGATCCCATGTCATTTGGATTTACCAATCTCAAGTTATGGCCTTTGACTTAAAGTGCACTTTTGTTCACTTTTGAAATTGACTTATAATGTAGAAATTGATAACTTCTTGTGAGAGCATTTCTTGAACTTGGAGTGTGAAGATGGATTGTAGGAAATTAAATCCCCTTCACAATGAGAATTGGATGGGATTTTTTCTAATGAACCGTGAAAAAGTTATGCCCTGGTCAAGATACAGTTGACTTTTCTACTGTCCAAAAATAGTAACTTTTTGCATCTTGATGATTTTGAGCTATCCTTGTGGAATCATGATCAAGACTTGATCAAATGATGATTGTGGACTCAAAATAAGATGTTGACCAAAAATTCTGACTTTTGACTGCAAAATGACCATTTTGCCCTTGCAGTTGACTGTAGATCAAATGGAGCTTTTGACTGTGCAAATTGGTACTGTGAGTCTTGAAACTTGGTATGTAGGTGCTTGAGAATGTATAGAGGCCTATGAGACTTGATTGAACCCTTGAAAACCTCAAATTCTTTGAAAGAACCAAAACCCTAATTTCAGCTGGCTTAGGAGGTGGTTTGAACTGTACAACTCTTGAGAAATCTTGAACAATTTGAAGATCATTCTTGACAAATCTTGAGGAATATAGGAGGGAAAATTTTGGGGTACAACACTATCAATAATAAATGGAATCTTTGCAAACAGAATAGAATAAGAATTATAAAGAATTGTATAAAAGCTCAAACTTTATTAATAGAATGGTAGTCTGCGAATGGCGAGACCCCATAGATGATTACAAAGTTTGGAAAATGGTAATATATTAGAAAAGATACATTGAAATACAATGACCACTATTCTCCCTAAAAACATTGAATTCCTAAGAAGCGACTTCTGTTGAAGTGTGGTGAGTATCCAAGAAGATTGTTGCTTCAATGATCAAGTCTTGTCTGACGCAGTTACTTTCCAAGAAATCTCTAACTTTTTCCTAGGTTGCCCTTACGGGTTTTCAACCTAGCAGGAAAATTTATTCTGCTTGTGTCTCATACTTTTGCCTAGACCGCCCTTTCGGGTTTTTAGCCTACCGAGACACTCTTTTTTGCCTAAGCCGCCCTTTTGGGTTTTCGACTTAATGAGTTGTTCTTTTATTTATTTAGGAAAAGTATTTCTTGATTGCATCAGCATTCATAGGATGTGGGAACTCCTCGCCATCCATAGTTTCAAGAATCAATGCACCACCAGAGAAGGCTTTCTTGACAACATATGGGACTTCAAAATTGGGAGTCCACCTTCCCCTAGAATCAGTGTTAAAAGACATG
The DNA here is from genome assembly GCA_948472305.1 of Vicia faba. Taxonomy (NCBI): domain Eukaryota; kingdom Viridiplantae; phylum Streptophyta; class Magnoliopsida; order Fabales; family Fabaceae; genus Vicia; species Vicia faba. Next base: position 1,182,311,717 of record OX451736.1, read on the forward strand.
ATTTTTCTGAGCACGAGGTCGCCTTCTCTGAATTCACGAGGTTTGACCTTCTTATCAAAAGCTTTATTCATTCTCTTCTGGTATAAATGGCCATGACACAAGGTTGTCATTCTCTTTTCTTTAATCAAGCTCAATTGGTCAAACCTGTTCTGGTCCCATTTAGCCTATGACAATTTGGTTTCCATTATCACACGTAGAGAGGGAATCTCAACCTCAACGGGGAGCACTGCTTCCGTACCATACACAAGAGAGAACATAGTTGCCCCTGTTGAAGTTCAGATGGATGTATGATACCCATGCAAAGTAAAAGGGAGCATCTCATGCCAATCTTTATAGGTAACAACCATCTTCTGAATGATCTTCTTAATGTTTTTGTAAGCAGCTTCAACAACCCCATTCATATTTTGCCTGTAAGGATATGAATTGTGACAGACAATCTTGAATTCTTCACAAAGTTCTGTCATCATCTTGTTATTCAGATTCGAGCCATTGTCAGTGATAATCCTGCTTGGAAAACCATACCGACATATAAGATTGTTCTTGATAAAGTGAACTACCACCTGCTTGGTGACATTAGCATACGAAGCTGCTTCCACCCATTTGGTGAAAGCGATTCCAGTTTAGAAAACAAGAATATTTTGAAAAAGGAGGGAGAATATTTTTGAAATAAAAGAAGATGGGAGGAGATGAAGGGACTATCCTAAAGCATAAGGTAAAAGCTAGGGAAAAGAACCGTTTAACCAACAAGAAGCAAACACTTAACACAATGAGCCAATTTAGAATCCCCAGCCTTTAGATTGAAACCAAACAAGAAAAGATAATAAATCTCTTAAGAATACCAAACTTCAAATGCATTAAGTCTTCACAAAAATTTGGTAGAGTAACAGCTGTATACAAATGAATTCCCAGTCATAGACAAAGCATATAATCAGAATAACCTGCACACAAAGAAAAAACAGCCCAATGTCTTAGGGTAAACCCTAAGAACTCCAGACAAAATAACAACAGAAGTCACCAAGGTCTCAAGGGTAGTCAAGGTCTCAATTCCTAAGTCCAAGAAGTCCATAACTCCAAAATGCTAAGGATATAACCAAATAGTCCAAGCAACCTTAAAGTTTTTTATTGTCCAAGTTTGTTATTAGGTATCTTCAAAAAGAAAATGAAAGCTCAAGTTAGCAAAATAAAAATGACATAAAGATAAATGCTCAAGTGAGCAAAGATGAAAATATCATGAAATGAAAATGCTAAAATAAAAGGTGCGTAAAAGTAAAGGCGTAAAGTAAAAGCATAAAATAAAGTCAATTGTTAATGAGTTAGAAATTAGAGGTTAGTTGAATGACCATCTTGAATCTTGCATTTGAAAACTCATTACAAGATTGATAAAATAAAAGCCTCTCAACAAAAAATTTCATTTTCTTTTTGTCAAGTATATCATTCATTTCAAATTCTAGAGGCAACAACAAATAATCAACGATGTTTAAATGATTCACTTAGAGAAAAATTTATGATGATTCATTAGAGGATTGATAAGTCTAAAGCTTCCTAACAATGAACCTTAAGGTTATTGAATCAAAGGTTTCAAATTAAAAATACTTTGGCTTGCAAACATAGGTTTCGGCCACGTATGATCATTTCTCGAATCGGGACAAAATTTAGCGCTATGTTAAGCAATCGCAAGTGGACTTATGTAGAAGTCGCGCCTATTTTAAGGACGGTCTATGATACGGTGGCATAACCGAATGTTTAATACTGGTTTGCATTTTTTGTTCTCAAATGTGATGCGGTGTATTTGCAAGTGTATGAATCGCGTCAGAGTAATATAAAAGATTATCGATCCACAAAGACCAACCATCAATATATCATTTCCTATTTGTAACGGTGTTTAGCTAAGTCAATATTAAACAGGGAATTGAGCATGCAAGAAAGTAGATTGCGGAGAAATAAACTTCAGATATAAAAGCAGGGTCGATTGTAATTCACATAGTCAGATGATATTCGCAATGCTTCGAAATAGAACTACTTATAGGGAAATATTTTCTACTAAAGAAAAGAACTAATTTAACAGGAACTGTCGCTTTCGCGTAATCAGAACCGAGTTTACTCTCTAATCAGACCTTCTTATTGTCACTTATAAAAAGGAGCGCATTGCGTTCAAGTAATAAACCTATTTTTAAGAAATAAAGTACTTGACCAAGTTGAAAAGTATTTTGATTTGGAATTTCTAATAAAAAGGGGACCTAACTTTAACCCTATAAACGCGTCCGAAAATAGTTTCAAAATTGATTTCTTTGATAATAAAAATCCCTAACTAACCGGACAAAGTGCTTTCGCTTCCTTTGACGAGTTAGAACTAACTGAGTTTAACAAAGGATTGAATGAATTTCGATCTTACCCAACAATAATAAAGTACAATAAACTCGTATTAAAAACCAAAATAGCCCATAAGCATTTCTATTGACACATTATTTGGAATATCGATCTAACTAGTTCCTTACATTCTAGCCTAGTAAGGTTCAGCCTGACATGGGAATGTAAACAGACATGTTAAAATAAATCATGCGAGAAAGTAAATAATTTAAAGTGCGGTGCGGGAAATAAACAAAGTAAAAGCAGTGCAGAAAATAAACAAAGTAAAAGTAGGTGCGGGAAATAAACAAAGTAAAAGCAGGTGCGGGAAATAAACAAAGTAAAAGCAGGTGCGGGAAATAAACAAAGTAAAAGCAGGTGCGGGAAATATAAATAGAAACCTACTACAAACGGGGAGGTTTTAAATATGGTACAAAATGGAAGTAAAATGCGACTGGAAATAAACAGCAGTTGAAAATAAATGTGGCAGGATAAACTTCTGCCGAAGTTCTCCAAACTCGATTAAGGACTCAATCTATGAACTCGATCACAGACTCAATCAACAGTGCAATAATTCCCTTATGTGTAGAATTACCGCTTTACAATGGTGAAATTATATGGCTTAAGTTCGCAACTATGGTTGGATCAAGTTTGCAACTAAGCTTGGATGAATTGAAATGAAATCAGGAACTTCTATTTATAGAGGATGAAGAATGCAGGAAATCACAGGAATGCCCTCCAACTCCTTTTGGGGGGGAAAACATCGTCCAAAGGTGGCGCCCGCCATGGAAGCCATGGCGCCTGCCATGAGTGTAAATGAAAGGAAGTGGGGAATGTGGCAGTTGAGGTTAGCAGGAGGTGGTCCACGTCATGGCCTACCCTATGGCTGGCGCCATGGTGGATGCCATGAGTGCAAATTTGACCTAAACTCCTGTTTTTCAGCCTGTTTTCCTTCATTTCTTCAGGGGAGCTCTGGATAATTGAAATACCTGAAAAGGAAACAAAAGATAGGCATAATACGGGAAAAATAATAAAAAACCTAAATAACATGTGAAATCAGAGTAAAAAACAAGTGTAAAGTAAGTGTTATCAAATTCTCCAACACTTAAACCTTTGCTTGTCCTCAAGAAAAAACTCTAAATATATTAAGAAGAAAAATGGTGTTAGTGAACAAGTTGGGCAGCAAGGGGCCTCTGGAATTAAAACAGGGATGTATTAATAGGTACTGACTGATTCAAACCAAGGATATCATAGTGACACTCTTCCGTAAAACGGACATAAGCTTCGTTCTTTTACGAACCAATCCATATCATGCCATTATGCTTAGGCCTATATTTTTATTTTTTTCAAATCCTTTTTCATTCAGGCGCAATCACATTAAGCCCGTTATTCGTACATGCTCATAGTAAAGTGACTGGGTAGTGATTCTGATCATAAAACGCAAGGCTCTAGTACAAAAAGTTGGCGTAACCCCTTTTATTGACCCATTTATAGTTGCGGGGGATCGGATCATAATCCGCCCTACCAAGTTCAGCACCAGATACCTCTGAACCAACTAAAGATGGGTAAAAAAGATTTCTTTTTCTTTTTCTTCTTCATTTTCTTTTGCTTTTGCTTTATTTTTCAACATACAACTTTTGTTGAGTTAAATGACTTTGTGAGGGTCACCTATCCCGGGGTTGTAGTTTATAATAAGAACATAGCATATAGATCATTCACTTCTCTTCGGTCCCCTACATAGAGCATGCTTAGACCGGAGCTGACTGCTAGGATAAACAATTCAAGGATTTAAGAATGAAAATTTTAAGGCCACGACATAGGGGGTATCGGGATCGAATTCCTAAATTTATAAAGCTTAAGGTGTAAAAACAATGATGATTCTTCAAAAGGTATTTCCCAAGTCATACTACATCCTATCTCAACCAGGTCTTATAGCCCAACTAAGTTCAAAACACAGTGTTTTTCTTAGAAAATTTTTTCGGTTAGGCTCAAGAAATGGGGGAGTGGACATACACTAGACCATACAGATATAGATGACTCTTCAAACACATGTATTATTTTTAAAAGAAAGCAAACAAGCAAACTAAAGCAAATAAAGAAGTAAAATAACGAGAAGGAAAATGCAGGAAAGGAAAAATAAAGCGAGAAAAATAAAGCGAGTAAATCTCCTCCCACACTTAAATCGAACATTGTCCCCAATGTTATGAAATAAGATAAGGAAAGACTCACCTGGTAAAGTACTAAGGTTGGATGGGTCCCTCACCATCCTGCGGTGAATTTCTAGGATGACGGGATCGACTGTAACGACGATTGCTCTGAGAATCCTCGAACTGGACGAATCTGGCGGACAAGGCAATCTGTGAACTCTGAATCTCGCGAAGTTTGCCTAAAAGGGAACCTTGAGTGGCCTCTATGAGGGCGGAGTGCCTTTGAAACTGGGCTTGTTGCCTATGTTGCTCGCGGGATATCCCAATTGAGATTCCATAAGACTTTGAAAAGAGCGGTCCGTCTGCTGTCGTGACGCCTCCATAAAACTCATGTTATCTGCCAGCTGCTGTTGGATGGCAGAAAGTAAACCATCTTTTCTCTCCTCTCGGGCTAGATGGACACGCCACATCTCTTCAGTAATGTAGAAGCCAGGAGCCGTACCTGAAAAAGTGTTAGAAGTAGAAGGTGCAGTGTGTGGGGTGAAGCATGGTGGGGGGACACAGGTGGGGCATGAGGTTTATCCCTCTGCTCGTATTCTTCATCAGTCTCGTGTCCGTCCCCAAGTGGAACATTAGGAGGTAATAGACCCGTAAAAGGTGGAGCATCTAGATCGCAGGTCTAGTTCCTCACAATTCTTACATTAGTACGTCTAGTGCAAGGCAGAATGACTAATGGGATAGCGACACCCCGAACCATAAGTTCAAAGCCACCCGCTCTCCTCACCTTGCACAATTTCATATCTTTTAGAAATTTCAAATTAATTGTGTGGGAGGTGCTAGGGTAGCTATCTCAATGTCGAGGTGCAGAGCTCTAGCAATAGATGTAACTAGTCCTCCAAAAGCTATGGTCCCTGTGTGTCTCAGGACAACAATCATGTGAGCAATCATAAACGGGACTGAATTAATTGTTCTATTAGTGAGACTACCTTGCAAAAATAGAAGTTCTCTAGCATTTACCTTGTTTGGATTCTCTCGGCCAAAAATAGTACAGGCGAGCATATATCGGAAAATTCGAATAGCCGGGTAATGGATCAATGATGCTAAAATTCCTTCAAAAGAATTTATATAAGAGTTTGACAATTGACGCCAAAAGGAAAATGCATCAGTGAACCATTCAGAATTCAAAGGGGTCTCACAAATAGTGCCATCACCATGAGGAATACCCAACAAAGCTGCTAGTTCGTCGGTGCTATATTCATATTCAACATTAAACAGACGGAATTTAACCGTACCGACGGTACTAGTAGTGTCGGGGCGAACCAAATAAATTAGGGAACTTAAGAATTCCCGAGTTAGCCTATCAAAGGTGGGCTCTTTTCTAGTTAAAATCTCGTGCAATCCTAGGATGTCAGGTAAATGAAAAAACTATGATAAAGTCCTAAAGTATACATACAGTCTTCATCGACATACCTGGTTGAGATAATTTCTCGTCCTTGCAATTTTTCAAGGATTTTTCGTTGTCGGTCTTCGGGTTTGCCTTCACGAAGAACGTATTACTTGAACTCCATTGTTGCTCCTTTGGAAGAAAATTGAAAAAAAAAGGGTTTCAAAATGGGTGTTGGAGATTGGGAGGAGGAATTTGAATTTTTATGAAGGTTAGAAAAATGGATGTTGGAGTGGTTAATGGGGTAGTAGGTGGTTGATAAAATGAGAGTTTTTGGGGTTGAAAATGGAGAAAGTGGGAAGTTTTTGAAAATCTGCCCGTTATAGTCCCAGACCCCATGGCGGGCGCCATGGTCTTGGTGGCGGGCGCCATGCTTGGAATTTGGGTTGGGCTTAAATTTCTTTGTTTTGTTGGTTTGGGCTTCTTATTCCAGTTTCTTCTTGTAGGTGCAAACAACAATTCTTCATTTGGTGCTTCCAAGAATTGGTATATTGAATTTTTTTATTTTATGTTTATAACTTGAAAATAATAAACTCATAAAAATAAAATAAACAATTAATTAAAGAGAAAAAAATGATAAAATAGAAATATACTTAATTATGGTAAGTCACGAAAAATAAAAAATAAAAATAAAGTAAAATGCAAGAGTTAGGCATAAAAATAAATAAGTCTGAAAAAGGAAACAACATGATAAAAGAAACAACAAAACAACAAAACAGTGCAGATATGAATCAAGATCATCAAGGAGTAGTAGGGTCCTTGGTCGACTCAGAACCATGAGTTGCAGCTAACTTACTGCAAAGATCATTAATTTCCTGCTGTAGGAGTGCTGCCTCAGTAGAGTGAGTAGCATATGAAACCATAAACTGAAGAGAGAGGTCTTCAACTGTCTGACGAAGTTGGGCTACCTCTATACACAGCTCAGCAACCTGTGCATAGATTTCGGGTTGCTGCAAAGATAAATTATTAGAGAATACAGTGGTCCTTTCTGGCGATGGACATGGATGATACTCAGGTACTGGAGGTGATTTTTGCTCGTCCATGGTCTCTCCAAGACCTTCTAAGGCATATGTCAAATTGGAAGGGTTATGGACATTGGTCATCATGGGATCAGGCAAGGTAAAATAGTGAATAGTTTTATTATCAATCAGGAGTCTATACTGGTTGGGATTAAAGTAGACTCTTATCATCAGCCCACGATCCAAACAAAAATCAATGTCCATTATAGTATATCTATAGTAGGAGGTAAGGTGAGCTAACTTACTTGTATGACCCAAAGCAGAAGCAATCTGAGTCACTGTCCCTCCCACATGGAGGATACCTTCAGCAGACTTAGAAGTCATCATGAGATTCCGCAGCAGAAAATTTCCATAGGCTACAGGGTGAGACTGGGTCGCACAGTAGAGGAAAAAGATCTCCTCCTTGCTAACATGGGTATCAGTGTCGACCTTTTCTAGGAAAGTGTTAGCAATAACCATCTGAAAATACCTGGAAGCGGGGTTACGAATAACAGGGGATAGCTGAGTGGAAGGATCAAGGCTCCCTCCAGCAGTAATATCTCTCCAAAATTTCTCTATGTCCCTAGTCATGAAATAGCCAACTGGTAGCTCAGGTATAGCATTGGGTGTGGTCTGGAAGCCTAGCAAGTCGCCAAACTCCCTCTGGGTAAAACAGTATTCTATCCTGAATAGTCTGAAAGTGAGATATCCATCCTGGCAATTATAGGGCTCAAACTCGAATGAACTGAGGAATTCTAAGTTGAGGTTCCTGTAGGTCACATTTAGGTCATCTGCATACTCGTCCCACTTTAGCTGGTTGCATAGATGTTTGATACTGACTTCAAAGCCAAGAGCTTCCATGCAAATCTGGTCTGGATATCTGGTCGGTGCCATGGGTAGTTGTGAAAGGACCGCATAGTGTTGTCTCTAAGTGTCATCTCGGAAGGAAACATGCATGTCATCGAAATGCTCCATCCTAAAAAAAGTAGTTAGCAAAGACGGCTAGCAGGTGATGCCTGAAATCATAAATTTTGCAACTATTAGTATAAAGATAAAAATAAAATTTGATAAATTAAAAAGTAAATAAATGCAAAAAATAAAAATAAACCCATGGGTTGCCTCCCATGCAACGCTTGTTTAAAGTTGTTAGCTTGACGAGTAAACTTCATATATCGGAAACTGGTACTGGTGGATCAATCAGAGTGTGGCTGGAGTAGTTGGTGGGAATGTCACCTCCTTCGTAGTGCTTCAACCTCTGCCCATTGATGATGAATGGGATACAAGAATTGTTCTTGATCTTTACTGCTCAAGATCTTAGGATTCTAGAGACCTCAAAGGGACCAGTCTATCTTGAACGCAACTTGCCAGGAAAAAGTCGCAACCTGGAATTGAAAAGAAGAACAAGGTCGCCTATATTGAAATATTTCTTTACAATTCTTTTGTCATGCCAAGTTTTGGTTCTTTCTTTATATGTTATAGCATTCTCATAGGCAGACTGGCGGAATTCCTCCAATTTATGAATGTAAAGGATGCGCTTTTCACCAGCAGTCAAATATTCCAAATTCAGGGTCTTAATGGCCCAATAGGCTTTATGCTCTAACTCGAAGGGTTAATGACAAGATTTTCCATAGACTAATTGGTAAGGGGTGGTTCCAATAGGGGTTTTAAAAGCTGTTCTGTAGGCCCATAGTGTTTCATGTAGCTTCTGAGACCAATCTTTTCTGGAAATTGAAACGTTTTTTCTAAGATTTGTTTAATCTCCCTGTTAGATACTTCTACTTGGCCGTTAGTCTGTGGATGATAAGGTGTTGCTACTCTGTGCTTTACTCCATGCTTACTCAAGAGCTTATCAAAGATGCTGGATATGAAATGTGACCCTCCATCACTTATAATGAGACGTGGTGTTCCAAACCTCGGAAAAATGATATTCTTAAATAACTTGACTACCACTCTTGTGTCGTTTGTGGGTGATGCAATAGCCTCAATCCATTTAGACACGTAGTCCACAACTACCAAAATGTACCTATTTCTCATTGAAGGTGGAAATGGTCCCATAAAGTTTATACCCCAAACATCAAAGAGTTCAACTTCCTGGATATTCCTCATTGGCATCTCGTCACGTCTTGATATGTTCCTGGTGCATTGGCATCGATATCACTTAACAATATAGGCATAAACATCGCGCCATAAAGTTGGCCAATAGAGGCCTGCTTGAAGAATCTTGGCGTGCATTTTAGATATACCTGCATGTCCACCATAAGGTGCAGAATGACAATGTCTGATGATGTCTTCTATTTCCTCTTCTGGGACGCAACGCCTAAAAATATTATCTATTCCTCTCTTGAATAGGAGTGGTTCATCCCAGTAGAAATGTTTAATATCTTTGAAGAACTTCTTTTTCTGTTGGTAATTTAGATCAGGGGGTATGATATCTGCAGCTAGGTAGTTTACAAAATCAGCGTACCAAGGTATGCTCTTCATTATTGAAATTTTTTCAAAATATTTATCTCTGTAAGGCTCGAAATCATCAGTCTTAGCTATAAGTCTGTCATAGGTGAAATCATCATTTATAGGCAATAAGTCAGGTTTTAAGTGTTCTAATCTAGAGAGGTGGTCAACGACAACATTCTCTGTGCCTTTCTTATCCTTAATGTCTAGATCAAACTCTTGGAGTAACAGGATCCATATAAGTAATCTAGGTTTAGCGTCCTTTTTATTTAATAGATGACGTATGGCAGCATGATCAGTGTAAACAATGATCTTTGCTCCAACTAGGTAGGACCTAAACTTATCTATCACAAAAATTAATGCCAGTAATTCTTTCTTTGTTGTTGCATAGTTGAGATGAGAGGTATCTAGGGTTCTACTAGCATAATATATAACATGTAATTTCATGTCTTTTCGTTGTCCTAGAATAGCACCAATTGCATAATTGCTGGCATCGCACATGATTTCAAAAGGTTGTGTCCAATCTGGGGGTTGCATGATCAGAGCTGAAATCAGTGCTTGTTTCAAAAATTTAAAAGCTTCGAGACATTTCTCGTTTAAAACAAATTCAACGTCCTTCATTAGAAGATTAGTCAAAGGTTTTGTTATTTTAGAGAAGTCTTTTATAAAACGCCGATAAAAACCAGTATGCCCAAGAAAACTTCTAATCTCCCTAATGGTTTTAGGTGGGCTGAAGTTTTCTATAACTTCAATTTTGGCTCTATCGACCTCAATGCCTCTTTCAGAGACAATGTGTCCTAATACTAAACCTTCATTAACCATAAAATGGCATTTTTCCCAGTTTAGCACTAGGTTCACCTCTTTGCATCTTTCAAGGATTTTTCGAGGTTGGAGAGACAATCTTTAAAATTGAATCCACACACCGAGAAATCGTCCATGAAAACTTCCATTATTCCATCTAGGTAATCTGCAAATATAGACATCATACAACGTTGAAAAGTGGCAGGGGCATTACAGAGTCCGAAGGGCATTCGTCTATAGGCGAACGTTCCATAAGGACAGGTGAAGGTTGTTTTCTCTTGATCCTCAAGGTGAATAGGTATTTGGAAAAATCCTGAGTATCCTTCTAGATAACAAAATTGCGAGTGTTTGGCTAGACGTTCGAGCATTTGATCTATAAATGGAAGAGGGAAATGATCCTTCCTGGTTTCTTTGTTTAATTTTCTATAATCTATACACATACTATCTAATATTTGGTAAAATATACTAGCCTCTAGTAACTTAAGAACTTCTCTTTTAACAACATCGCTCATTATAGGGTTTATTCTTCTTTGATGTTCTCTTGAGGGTTTTGAGTTTTCCTCTAACAAGATCCGGTGCATGCACACCGATGGACTTATTCCTTTTAAATCAGAGATCTTATACCCTAAAGCTGAGGGATATTTTCGTAAGATCTCTAAGAGTTGAGTTGTCTCGTCTTGACTTAAAATAGCATTAACTATAACAGGATGATTCATCTCTTTATCTAAGAATTTGTATCTGAGGTTCTTGGGAAGTTCCTTCAGTTCTAAAGATGGTTTCAAAGGGTAAGGCATGGGATCGGAAGTAAGCGATAAACATTCATAGAGGTCGTCATCGACGTAAGGTTCTAAACTTTTAAATCCATCACCCTCCATAATGGGGGTCGAAGGTAACTTAATATTTTTGTTATATTCCTCTCGCTTAAGTTCCAATATACACTCGTCAATGACGTCGATGGCATAACAGGCATCTCCTTTGACTGGTGCTATTAAGAAATTTGAAAGAATAATATCTATCTTTTCATCACCCACCTCAAATGTAAATTTTCCTTTCTTAACGTCAATTATGGCTCTGGATGTTGATAAGAATGGTCTACCTAAGAGGATTGGGATTTCTTCGTCTTCTTTAATATCCATAACCACGAAATAAATTGGGATATATAGCTGACCAATCTTAACTGGTATGTCTTTAAGTATGTCTATATGATACTTAACTGATCTATCAGCCAACTGGAGAGACATTTTAGTCGGCTGCAATTCTCATAAGTTTAACCTTATACAAACTGCTAAAGGCATAAGGCTGACGCTAGCTCCTAGATCTAAGAAGGCTTTGTCAATAGTATGATTTCCTAAGATACAAGGAATGGAAAAACTTCCTGGATCCTTTTCTTTCTTGGAAAGTTTATTTTCTGAAATAAAATTCCATTTGATAGGTTTGGGATCATCAAGTCTACGCTTGTTGGTCAGGATGTCTTTTATGAATTTAGCATAAGATGGTATCTGAGTGATGGCTTCGGTGAAAGGAATCTCTACATGGAGTTTTTCTATAACTTTAACGAATCTCTGGTATTGATTGTCAAGTTTGGTTTGTTTAAGTCTTTGCGGAAATGGGACTAGGGGTTTGAACGGGGGTGGTGATTTATTAGTTTTATCTTTTAATTCTGGTTCTTTTTGCTTTTCGGGTTCCTCTGGTTCCTCCACTTGGTCTGTAGGAAAAACATTTGTCTTAGGTTGTGAGGGTGTACTCATGGCTGGATTCTTGGGTCCATCGTAAGTAGTCCCACTTCGTAAGGAAATGGCATTAGCTTGCCCTTTAGGATTTGGTTGAGGTTGTCTAGGGAATTGTCCTCCAGGTGTAGTTTGTGGGGCTTGTGTTTGGGCTATCTGCGATATCTGGGTTTTAAGCATCTTGTTATGCGTAATTATCTGATCAACCTTAGTTCATAATTGCGTGATTAGTTTGTTTACGTGAATATTCTGATTTAGGAACTCTTTGTTTTGCTAGGTTTGAGCTGAAATGAAATTTTCCATGATTTTCTCAAGGTTTGGTTTGGGTGCCACAGCTTGCATAGGTTGATTTGGTCTTTGGGCTTGGAAACCTGTAGGTCTCGGAGGTGCAGAGTTTTGTATTGGGATATTGTTTTTATAAGAAAAGTTTGGGTGATTCCTCCATCCGGGGTTGTAACTATTTGAAAATGGGTTTCCTTGGTCTGAGCAAGGCTCATTCAACAAGTTACATTCCGCAGGTTGATGTCCTTGGGTCCCACAAAGTTCGCATTCAGAAGCTACTGTGGCTACAGTATTAGGGTTTTGAGACATGTTTTGAACTTTTAAGGCAAGAGCGTCCATTTTAACTTGCATCATGTCTAGAGAACTTATCTCATGTTTTCCTCCTTGGGTCTCCTTTTTCTCTACCGAGCTCTTTCTGTTCCCCATTGGTAATGGTTTTGGGCCATGTCCTCAATGAGAGTGCAGTCTTCTAGGTAAGGTTTATTCATCAATGCGTCACCAGCGGCAACATCGATATACATCTTTGTGTTGTAATGGAGTCCATTATAGAAGGTGTGGATGATTAGCCATTGTTCTAGGCCATGGTGTGGACAAGCTCTTAACAGGTCCTTATATCTCTCCCATGCTTCAAAAAGTGATTCTCCCGGGTTTTGGTTAAATCTAGTGATTTGGTTTCTAAAGACAGCAATTTTGTTGGGCGGAAAATATGTTGCGAGAAATACTCTCCTAAGGTCTTCCTAGGTTGTTATTAAATTGGGTGGAAGGGAATCCAACCAATCTCGTGCTTTATCTCTGAGGGAAAAAGAGAATAATCTTAGTCGTATTGCCTTAGGCGAAGCACCATTGCATTTTAAAGTGTCTGCTAATTGTATAAAAGTTTTTAAGTGTTGATTCAGGTTCTCAGTAGCGAGACCACCAAATTGGTTTTGTTGCACCAATTGTAGCAATGAGGGTTTTAGTTCAAAATTATTTGTGGTTATAGCTGGGTTTGCGATACTTAAACTAGGTTCCTCATTTGACGGTTGGGCAAATTCCTTAAGGGGTCTTTGGTTACGATTCTCGGTCATAGTTTTCTAATTCTACAGAGAAAATGGATGTAACGTTCAGGTTCCACTAAAGGATTGAATAAGGTTACGGTGCTACGAGATCTTCGCATTAACCGAACTGTAAAACTTAGTCTAGACGGTGCGACTATAGGGTGCGGAATTTGACGAAATTGGTCCCCGGCAACGGCGCCAAAAACTTTATGCGGTGTATTCACAAGTGTACGAATCGCATCAGAGTAATATAAAAGATTATCGATCCACAGAGACTAATCATCAATCTATTGTTTCCTATTTGTTACGGTGTTTAGCTAAGTCAATATTAAACATGGAATTGAGCATGCAAGAAAGTAGATTGTGGTGAAATAAACTTCAGATATAAAAGCAGGGTCGAATGTAATTCACATAGTCAGATGATATTTGCAATGCTTCGGAATAGAACTACTTATAGGGCAATATTTTTACTAAAGATAAGAACTAATTTAATAGGAACTGTCGCTTTCGCATAATCAGAACCAAGTTTACTCTCTAATCAGACCTTCTTATCATCACTTATAAAAAGGCGTGCATTGCGTTAAAGTAATAAACCTATTTTTAGGAAATAAAGTACTTGACCAAGTTGAAAAGTATTTTGATCTGGAATTTCTAATAAAAAGGGGAACTAACTTTAACCCTATAAACGCGTCCGAAAATAGTTTCAAAATTGATTTCTTTGTTAATAAAAATTACTAACTAACCGGACAAAGCGCTTTCGCTTCCTTTGACCAGTTAGAACTAACCGAGTTTAACAAAGGGTTGGACGAATTTCGATCTTACCCAACAACAACAAAGTACAACAAACTCATATTAAAAACCAAAATATCCCATAAGCATTTCTATTGACACATTATTTGGAATATAAATCTAACTAGATTCCTTACATTCTAGCCCAGTAAGGTTCAACCTAACACGGGAATGTAAACAGACATGTTAAAATAAATCATGCGAGAAAGTAAATAATTTAAAGTGCGGTGCGGGAAATAAACAAAGTAAAAGCAGTGAAGAAAATAAATAAAGTAAAATCAGGTGCGGGAAATAAACAAAGTAAAAGCAGGTGCGGGAAATAATCAAAGTAAAAGCAGGTGCGGGAAATAAACAAAGTAAAAGCAGGTGCGAGAAATATAAATAAAAACCTGCTCCAAACAGGGAGGTTTTAAATTTGGTACAAACTAGAAGTAAAATGCGACTGGAAATAAACAGCAGTTGAAAGTAAATGTGGCAGGATAAACTTCTGCCGAAGTGCTCCAAACTCGATTACAAACTCAATATACGAACTCGATCACAGACTCAATTAACAGTGCAATAATTCCCCGATGTGAAGAATTATCTCTTTACAATGGTGAAATTATATGGCTTAAGTTCGCAACTATGGTTGGATCAAGTTTTCAACTAAGCTTGGGTGAATTGAGATGAAATCGGGAACTTCTATTTATAGAGGATGAAGAATGTAGGAAATCACAGGAATGCCCTCCAATTCCTTTTGGGGGGGAAAGCATCGTCCAAAGGTGGCACCTGCCATGGAGGACATGGCACCCGCCATGAGTGTAAATGAAAGGAAGTGGGGAACGTGGCAGTTGAGGTCACCAGGAGGTGGTCCACGTCATGGCCTACCCTATGGCTGGCGGCATGGTGGACGTTATGAGTGCAAATTTGACCTAAACTCCTCTTTTTTAGCCTGTTTTCCTTCATTTCATCAGGGGAGATCTGGATAATTGAAATATCTGAAAAGGAAACAAAAGATAGGCATAATACGAGAAAACAATAATAAAAAACCTAAATAACATGTGAAATTAGAGTAAAAAACAAGTGTAAAGTAAGTGTTATTAAAATGTCACGTTAAGCAAGAGTCTCCACCGACTTTTCTTTTATTTAAATTAAGAAAAGGATGAAAAGAACAGAAAAAGACCTTTTCGAGAGTTTTCTAAGTAAGGGGGATAGATTATCTGGATATCGTATTCGGTCAGGATAAGTTTCCATCTTGCTATTCTTCTGGATAGAACGGGCTTCTCGAAGATGTACTTGATTGGGTCCATCTTAAATATCAACAACGTAGTGTGGGTCAACATATACTGTCTCAGTCGGTGAGTATCCCATGCCAAAGTGCAACAAGTTTTCTCTAGCAGTGAGTATCTTGTTTCACAGCCGGTAAACTTTTTGCTAAGGTAGTATATCGCATGCTCTTTTCGACCGAACTCGTCATGCTGCCCCAGCACACACCCCATTGAGTTATCTAACACTGTCAAGTACATTACCAAAGGTCTTCCTTCAATCGGAGGCATCAAAATTGGAGGCTCTTGAAGGTATTCCTTGATTCTCTCGAAGGCGGTCTGGAATTCGTCATTCCACTTTACCACCTGATATTTCTTCAGGAGTTTGAATATTGGCTCACAAGTAGAAGTTAAATGGGAAATGAACCTGACGATGTAATTTAGGTGTCCCAAGAAACCTCTAACCTCCTTCTCAGTGGGAGGAGTCGATATCTCTTAGATAGCTTTTACCTTTGCAGGGTCCACCTGAATACCTTTGTCACTGATGATGAAACTTAGCAGTTTACACGACCTTACCCCGAAGGTGCACTTGTTCGGATTTAACCTCAGCTTGTACGTCTTCAACCTATCAAACAACTTTTGTAGATGATCAAGGTGCTCTTCCTCAGTTTGAGACCTGACTATCATGTCATTAACATAAACCTCTATCTCATGGTGAATCATGTCATGAAACAGAGCTACCATGGTTCGCTGATAGGTTGCCCCAGCATTCTTCAACCCAAACAACATCACTTTGTAGCAGAAAGTGGCCCATTGTATGACGAAGGTTGTCTTCTCCATGTCTTCGGGTGCCATTTTGATCTAATTGTAACCAGAGAAACTGTCCATGAAGGAAAAGATCTTATGCTGCGCCGTGTTGTCAACTAGAACGTCAATGTGGGGAAGCAGAGAGTCATCCTTGGGGCTTGCCCTGTTCAAATATTTGTAGTCCACACACATTCGTACCTTGCCGTCCTTTTTAGGCACCGGGACCACGTTAGCAACCCATTGGAGATAAGAAGTGACATTTAGGAACCCAGTGTTGAATTGTTTCATAACCTCTACTTTAATCTTCTCTGACATTTCAGGGCACATATGACAGACCTTCTTCTTTACCGGAGGGCAATATTCTTTAGTTGGCAGATGATGAACCATAATATCCGTGTCCAGTCCTGGCATGTCTTCATACGACCAGGCAAAGATCTCGACATAATCATGCAACACCTATATCAATTGCTGTTTGACAAGAAGCTCCAAATTTTCACCTATTTTGACCTCTTTTCTGTTCTCTTTTGTGCCCAAATTCACTGTCTCAACCGGCTCTTCATGAAGCTGTATAGCCCTTTCTTCTTGTTATAACAGTCTGGCAAGTTCTCCGGGTACCTCACAATCTTCCTCACCTTTGTCCTCGGCATGGTTGATTGGATTTTCAAAGATATAATCGGCAATAGCATAATTGTTATCAATGGGATCTAGAGTGGACATGGATCTGCAGTTTGATATGTGGGTGTGTGTAAGAGCATAACTTTATAGACAAAGTAAAAAGCAGAAAAGAAAAATAGAGAGTGCAAAATTTGTATGCATAAACGTCCAATGTTTTATTAATGCCATATGAAATTGAAATATGATATTCCTCACAAATAAACCATTGTGCCCCGGGTAAGACACATGGCCGTAAAGTTTATATTGTTTATTACATATCCAAAAACAAGAAATACAATTACTTATGAATAAAAGTAATTGGTACAAAGTCTTTTGTTGTTCAGTTACTGGGTCCACCATTAGTAGTAGGGAAGATCCAGCTATCCATGTCATAGTCATCATCAGCATCTTCCGTGGCAGAGAAAACATCAATAGCATTGATTCCCGGGCCATGCTTGGGTATGGGTGCATTTATGACGTTGGGAGTTTCCAGAGAATCGAATTCAATATCCTTTGCCTCGATCAGATCATGCACCTTGTTCTTCAAAGCCCACCAGTCGTTTGTATCATGACCTGGACTTTTCGAATGGTAAGCACAACAAGCATTTGATTTGTAATGGGGAGAGGCGGTATTGGGATTCTTCGGAGCTTCCCGCAAGGTTACCAGATTAGATTTCAACAAATGTGGCAAGACTTGAGACAGCGTTATATTCATCCAGGTAAACTGTCTTACTGGCCTTTCTGTTCTAGGTTGATTGTTCCTTTGTTGAGTAGGTGCAAGCTTATAGATTATGACAGCCCCGACCGGTGGACGGCGATCAGTTATGTCTTGATTCCTTTGATGGTACACAACACTAACCTCTTTCTTCCCAACAAATGTCTTCCTTACTGTACTGGAGGATGCATCCTTTTGAATCTTCCCACTCCTAATTCCAACTTCCACCTGTTCTCCTGTCAAAATCAATTCAGTGAAATCGGCTGAGGAACTTCCAATCAGATGATTGAAAAATGGACCAGACAGGGTCCTCAGAAACATATCCACTAGCTCCCTATCAGACAGGGGAGGCTGGACTCTTCCTGCTAAATCCCTCCACTTTTGAGCATAGTCTTTAAAGCCCTCACTCGAACCCATAGACATATTTTGGAGTTGTGTACGGGTGGGAGCAAGGTCTGCATTATACTGATACTACTTGCAGAAAGCAGCAGCCAGGTCTTCCCAATTACAGATATTGGCTCCCTCCAGCTGGTAAAACCATTCTAGTTGAGTTCCGGAGAGACTATCCTGAAAGAAGTGTACCCATAAGTCCTTGTCAGCAGTGTGAGGCTAGATCTTCCTCACATAAGATCGGAGGTGCATCTTGGGACATGAGACCCCATCATATTTGGAGAACACCGGCACCTTGAACTTTTGCGGGATGACAACCCCAGAGACCAAACCCAGCTCTTCAAAATCCAGACCCGGTACCTTCCGGACCTCCATTGCATTCAAACGATCCTCCAGCTGTTTATATTTTGTATCAGAAGGAGGATACTGTTCCTCATCATAGTCAGATTCATCATCAGATTCTTTTGGACTGGAGTCTTCCTATCTTGTTTCCTCCTCTTGATTGTTTCCTTCCTTTGATGAAGTTATCAATTCAGAGGCTCGCTGCACTAGTCCTATGATCCTTCTTCCCAGATTCACTAACCCAATTGGCTTCTTTGGCTTCTTCTTCTCTTTAACAAGCAAGGCTTTCATTTCTTCTTGCCCCTTGGTCAGAGCCATAATCATCTGTTGAAACTGAGCATTCCGATTCTATAGATCCTTCACTATTTGTTCTAGAGCCATTGTTGAAATAAAAAGCCGAGAAGATGAGAAACCTGCTATGAAACCTGTCCATGAAATGATATGTATGATATGCGTATGCAATGATTTCAAGGATTTCGGGAAATTTAAATTTGTGAACCAAAATGAGAGAAAGAAATAATTAGTAGAATTCGAAATACAATTTCCTCTTAGGTGTTCAATTGAAAATTCTAAACTAAGAAATCATGTCTCTTCTGAGTGCCTCATCTTCATGCCGAGATAGACATTAAGACCTCTTTCCTCGTGAATTTCTTCATGAGCTCCAAAATTTTCTTCTCATGGGCATAGAAATGATCTCTATAAGTATCCCACTCCTTCATCAGCTGAATCCAAGATCTCTGCGGTTCCTCAAGATCAGTGGGTATATCAGGATGAAGAACTGTATAGGGAACATCCCCTTAGGCAATGGGCTCCATGATCACTGGTAAGACGGCTATATATGACATCATAAGGTTCTGAGCTCGAGCTCGTACCCACTGGAGATAAGGTTCCAAAGGGATATAAGTCTTCGGCCCCAAAGTCTTGATGTCAAATATGTTTACCATGCCCCAGGCTCGTATGAACCTCTAACGATACCATTAAACATCATCCTCATAGCTAAAATAATGCCCTGGATAAGCATCTCGTGAGGACCATCCCTTCGAGCGTAACCAAATTATCACAATGCCATAGAAGGATTATAGGTTATACCTCCCCTAATGCCGAGTAGTGGGACATTAGGGAACTCCCCGCAGCGGTCAATAATAGAAATATCTTCCATAGATCGGGAATACCAGAGAATATCCGCGTGAGAAAGTGATATTATCCTTTGCGACCAAACCAAACCTTCTTCATTCTTTAGTACTGTTTTGGGGAGGTGAGGAATAAACCACCTTGAAAGTAATGGCACACAGCATATAAGAATCCCTCTTTGCTTCGTGGTACGAGTGTGGAAGGTATGCAAGATGTCTCCAAGTAAAGTGGGCACAGGGTTGCGAGAGGGGAATATCTTGATAGCATTCACATCTATGAGTGAGTCTAGATTAGGGAATAATACTAACCATAGATTAGAAGGGCCAAGACCTCCTCAAAAGCCAGGAAGTCCAAATCATCCCAAAACAGCTGAGCCTTCTCTATTAGGAACTATGCTAGAAAACCCTGAATTCTGCTTTTTGTTTCCTAGTTGGATATAATGTCGAACCGTTCCAGGTGCAAAGCTACTGCAATAATCTCTGGCTTTGGAGCTTCTTCCAAACTGGTTAATGGCAACTGATCCAAGATAGGTATACCCAATATCTAAGAGAACTCTTCCATGGTGGGTACCAACTGATAGTCCAGAAAGGTGAAGCAATGATGCTTAGATTAAGGAGTCGACCATTGTTCTTGGTAAATGAGAAGTTTCTGAAACCCTTGACGCTAACTCTTTGAGTTGAAGAGGTATTCTTACAAAGTTGATTCGAACGATATTTCTACCAGCAGAAGCCATGATTTGCAAAACAGAGTAAAGATAAATTCCCCTAATCCTTGAAATAGTCAGTGTAATGAAGAATAAATGTTTATGATGTATGATGTCAGGTTTAAGCAAACTAAATCACACACAAGCAAAGCACACAATAGTCCTTAGGTTCAAAATCTTGCATGAGGTTTAAGGTAAGTACCCTCTTGAAGTTTAGTCGGTTTTAAACCTGTCCTAAAAATAGTAACTTGGTTCTACGGAGTCTCAATATCACTGATCTTTCTTTATCGACTTATTTCAACTTATTAATCTTTTCTTGCGGCCGAAACAACTCGAAAGTCCGATCTCAATGAGTGTAGCATCGAGTATCAACAATCCCCAGCTTCCCATCGAGGCCGGCTATCTTACTACTTTCTAATGGCCAAGTTTGTTCAACTAAGGTTCTAAGGTTCATTAGTGCTTCACGACACCATGCGGAGGCCCCGTATTCTCCTCGATTAAACACAAGGGATACTGGTACCAATCAAAGTGTCACACCAATAGAACCATCACTTCAACCATATCGATCTACGCCACACAGTCTCCATGATCTATTGCTGTTTACCTAAAAAGATGCCCTAGATCCAGGTGTAGGATCTATAGTAACAACCCAAAAAACCCTCCAAGGATAAAGCATACAAAGCGAAAAAAGCAGTTAAATAATGAACTAACTCTAAGGTAACCCTACTTTATTATTCTTCCCCAGCAGAGTCTCCAGTTCTGTGATACGGTGGCAGAAAGTATTTTTAAAATAATTAAAATAAGGCAAACAATACAACAATTATGAAAAATATCAAACATTAAAATAGAAATATAAAAAAAATTCACTAAGTCCGAAATAATTCAAAGTATTTTTTGAATATTTTTTTCAGAATTTTTGGATAAAAAATAAGAGAGTTATGAATTTTTGAAATTAAAACAAATTTTAAACAAATTTTGTAAAAATAAATTAAATTAGAAATAATGTAAGGCGTTGGATCCGGTTCATTAAAACACACTGGCACATCTAATGGCTCAAAAGTGATGATGTATGGTGATCCATGGTCATCAAGCACACACTGAAGTCACGATAGTCAGACCAATCACAACATTTCAAATGTCCTGCTCTCGTTGGTTGAAGAAGCCACATAGGTCATATTCAACCTCCAGCTACCTTGCAACTAGGACGAGATCATGATTCTTAAATCTGTAATTTTAGACGCTCATAGTGGTATCATCAGACATGTCTCTTCAAGACGACCACAACCATATCCTCGCGCAAAATTTATATAAAACACAACTTACTCGATTTGAAAAAAACCAAAGATGGTTTGAAAAATTTGAAATCGAAAACAGAAGCATCAAATGCATTAATTCACCAAAATTGAGTTAATAGCAAGTGTCAGTGAACATCATAAACCATTCTAGTAATTCGAGTTAGAAGATTTGGTGCCTTAAACTACCTGAACGATGTCAGATGAATCTGATCTGCAATTGGACTTGGCTAGCACGATTTAGGGCACCTTAAGACTTGGTTCTTCTTCTGTTAGCTTCAGTGAAGTTCAAGGATAAAGAATCAACAAAGAAATTGGATTGAAAAGTGGAGAAAAGATGAATTCTAAAACTCAGAAAAGTGATTTATGGAGGGAGTTTAATAGGGTGATTTTGACTGTTGAAGCTTACGAAAATGAGTGTAATAGAGTCTGTATTTATAGGATGAGTGAATCGAATCAATAGGATGGGTGAATGATGCAATTTCAATTGAATTCGTGCACACCTGTGTTCACGAGCAAAGTGTGCTCATATGTGCATCAAAACTCATCTAAATGATGCGTTTTGTCACTATAAATAATCTAAATATCTTTGTTGATCATGTTTAAGTGAAAACCACATGGTAATTTGGTGATTAGAAGTCATATTATGGAAATTGCAATCTGACTGCAAGTGAAACTTCATTTCCAAGGTACCAACTTTGAATGTATGGTGTTCACAGCTCAAAAGATCTTAGGGAATAATTCTTGAAGCATTTTGAAAGATAAGGTCACAATCTTTACAATGTGCAAAGAGAGAGAAAATTTGGATGCTTGATCTAGAATTTGTGTTTGGTCAAAATCATAAAAAAATGCGTTGACTTTTGTACTTAGAAAAATTCTAAGTTTTCCCCAAAAAATGTCTTATAATGTTTTGACTCCAAACAAGGTCTTCCTTCAAAATTGAGCTTTGATCATTGATGTCAGCTTGAAGTGGACTCCTTAAAGAGTATTATGAAACTTGTTTCACTAAAAAATTCCAAATATTGAACAAGTTATGATCCTTTGAATTTGGTGAAAATCCATGAGGTGACCTATAATCTTTTGAGTTTTTTAGGCATCTTCTAACCATTTTCAAGCTTTTCACATAAAATAAAAGTTGAAGTTCACATTATTAAGATCATTTTGGAAAAATAATGGCCTCAAGGAGATAAAAAATGATCAAGTTATGACTTTTTGAAGTCACATAAGTGAATTTGATGGCCTATCTAGTGGACTTGTAATCTTTATCCATCATTAGGAATCTCCCACACAAAATTTGCTTTAAACTTATGAAGTGATTGGTTCATAACCCTTTAAAGAGAAGCGTATCTTTGGAGTCACTCAAAAATCTCAAAATATGAACAAGATATAGCCTTAGAAGTTCAAAACCCTAGCTCCTAAAGCACCAAAATGACTTGGAAACCCCTTTCAATTTTGACAATCTTTCTTACACAATCATTTTTTCTATGTGAATAGAAGTTGTTGTGGATGATAATAAGAACCCATAGCAATAATAACCACTTCCAAATATTAAGAATTGAGAGAGTTATGCACTTGTGATCAAGGAATCAAGAACTTGTCCAATTAGGTCAAACCTCTTCAATCAATTCTTGCATCTTTTGACTTCCTTTAACAAATTAAGGCATGATGAATCATAGTAGACCTTGTCATGATATTACTTTAAGGCACTCTCAATGATGAATTTTGAATCTCAATGAAGCTTTGTTGAAGAAGGCATGGAAATAAACTCAGGAACCTATGAATCAACCTGATGAAATATGTTGTGCCCTCACCTATAGTATCATCATTTAGAGAAAACATTCATTGTATTTGTTAGTTAAAAGTTAATCCATACAAGACATATATGATCATAATATACAAATAAGAGTGCTTGGTGATCCCTCATGAGCAATCCTAGAGATAGGGAGAAGTACCAAACCCAAGTGTAATCTTGATATGATTGAGTTGATATGAGTTGATAGAGGAATCTTAGAGGGAAAATGGGGGTATAATAGCGGTCCCCGATGGAATTTACGTCGAGCATTATGGAAGGTTTTTCGATGCTCGATCGAGGGAGGATTTCTTGGATAACTGATTTGTTTCTACCTTTTTTCCTCGTGCTCGCAAGCTTCGACATGATATTCGCTCGGGTATTGTGCTCATGAAGGACGTGTGTGACTTCAACAGAAGCAAGTTGTTTCATTTTTTCCTTCACCAAAGTTAAGTACTCGATGAGGTTGTCGTTCTTGGCTTGGTACTCTCCTCGTACCTAGGAGGTGACGTGCTGAGAATCTATGACGATTTTTACTTCCTGTACGCCTAAGTCCTTGACCAGCCGTATTCCTACGAGCAAAGCTTTGTATTTGACTTGGTTGTTTGATGTCTAGAATGACAGAGCGAGGGAGACCTCAATTAGGATGTCATCCTCGTTCTCGAGAATGATGCCAACTGTTGCACTCGAAAAATTTTCCTCTTATTTTTACCTTATATGGCTTATGTTTCATCATACCTATTCATGCATTTTTATAGGATTAAGGTACTTTAGTTCTCATGTTATTCTACAAGCTATAAAAGGTTGGTTGTGTTGATAATCAATTCCAAAAGGGTCTCATAGCCTCACTCTTTAGGTAACTCATGATACAAGGATTTCTCATACCTCAAGACATCTCAATTGTATCCTTGGTTCATCAGAATATTAAAGATTGCAAAAGTATTAAAGTGAATCACATTTCTCCTATCTATCTCTTAAAATTAGGGTTTTTGCCAAATGAAGTGTGTGGTGATTGTATGAGCCAATTTGTTTAAGTAATACCCTCTCATCATCATATGAGACATATTTGTTCAAGAAGTTCTTCATCATTCTCCATGAAACTTTGGTTTTGAGGCTTGATCATCTTCTCCTAACACAAGTGACCAAAATTAGGGTTTGTGTTTAAAACATGATATCTCTGTCTTTTTGAGCAACACTTGATTCCATGCTTCTCAACATGTTTCTAAGCACCTATGATGTAATACTTGAGCATCAATTTTGATTGGAAGAGATTCAATTAGTCAATTGGGGGTAAAATAAGCTTTTTAACAAAAGTCAACCAAAGTCAAAGTTGACCAAGTGATATTTTGGTCAACTAAGAGGCCAATACTCATATTTTAATGTTACATGGACAAGTGTGAGAGAAAAACAATAAGAATGGTTGATTTTAAAGTTGACTTATCAAAGAAGCTATCTTTATAACTTAGAAAGTTTTCTAAGTTATAATATTTTTCATGTTCATTCACCACTCTTTGAAACATCATAACTTTCTCATCTTTGATTCAATTTGTGCAAACTTTATATCCATGGAAATAGTAGAAAAAGTTCTTTAACTTTTTCCTTGTGAGTTCAATTCCAAAAAATGAAAGGAGAAGAAGTTATGTGGCTTGGAAGTTATGCACATTTTGGACACTTAAAGAAAATTATAGGTTATGCATGCCAAAACTGGAATTTTCGTGCTCACTTTTGAGGTTCTTAAAGCTTCCAAATTCAAATGTCATCAACATGAAAGTTGAAGATTGAATATTTATCTTCAATTTTGGTTCAAATATTTTTTTCATTTGGTGCATTTTAAAGAGAGATATTGAGATAAGGTTTTTGATGCTTGAAGTTGTAAATTTGCCAGCATGACAAGAAACTCACGCACAAGAAGCCTGGCCAACCATCATGACCATCTTTTCATTCCAATTTTTGAGAGGGTTACAAGTTCCATGTTCATTTTCTTTCAAAATTAATCTTGTACCTTTTATCGTAAGCTTTATATAGAATCCAAGTTTATGGCAAAAGATCGAGAATTAAGGGAGAAATAGAGAAATGGCTGGGGCAGATTGGATTTTTCTCGACTACAGCCCGTATATTGGTCATTTGATGATTTTGGACAAAAGGGTGAGAATTTTCTGCAAATGTTTGGTGTACACCTTAGTCACACGCTCCTCACTCTCTTCCATTACTTTATTTGGCTAGACATAACCCACACACCTCATGCACATGATAGTGCAAATTTTGCCAAATATGGCAATTTGCAATTTAACATATTTCTCTTCCCATGTGTGTTTTCTTTCCACTCACTCTCTCACACATTTTTGATGACTTCACTCATCAACTAAAACGCACAATAAGCTGACCATTTCTCACTCAAAATGCAAGGCACCATGTTATCCTTCTCATTTTATCAGAATTACCAAGACTGCCCTCTAACGGTCTCATGAGCTCAAAGACATTTGTACGCTCACATTCTCACTCTTTATAAGCTTCTCACTCTCTCCATTCACTCATACATTTCACACAAAGCTCAAAAATCAGATCTGATACTTTTCCTCTCTCTCCATGGTTTCCTTCGAATTTCTTATTTCCCATGAGCTCTCTCTATTTCTTCACTCATTTCCAGCTTATTGAAGGTAGTAGAACAAGATCAGGGGGTTTATTTAGCTTGTAACTTAAAGAACCTGTGGATTTATTTTCCACTTGAAGTAAGTTTCCTCAACTTCCAATCTCACTCATGCTAGAATTTTGTTGTTTAGAAACTTGCTCATTCATACTTAGTTGAGCCAAAAAATAGGTTTGAGATGTTTGTTGGGTTGCATTTTGGTTAAATGGTGTTTTATGAACTTCTGAGTTTTGTGCAATTTCATTTGTGCTGTGACTTTCAACCCTTTTCCTTCTGATTCATCCCTCACTTTTGAAATTTATTGATCCTATAATGTTCCTTGATGTTTGAACTTGAACAATGTTTGGATCGTAAGTTTTCATTGAGATATGGATGAGTTATGAAGCTTTGAATGTGTGAATAAAAACTAAAAAACACGTTAGGTTTTGTTCTAACAACAGGGATGATGAGTTATCTGTTTCTATTGAACGTGTTTAAAGGATTTTTGCAGCGCTTTTAAGATATAATATGTGTACATCTTCTGGAAAGTACTTCTCTAGGAATTCCACCTCTTTCTTCCCATACACATATTCTGAAAAGTACTTCTCCAAGAAAGCATCATGGAAAAGAGCCCAAGTAACCACAATACCATCATCATCAAACCTCTGAACAGTGTTGTTTCACCAATCCTCGGCTTCCTTCTCAAGCTTATGAGTACCAAACTGCAGCTTATGTGCATTAATACAACTCATGAATCGATAGATCTTCTGAATCTACTTCAACCAAGCTTTCGCCTTGTCAGGTTCATGCTATCCCTCAAAGATTGGAGGATTGTTCCTCTAGAATTTCCCCAAAGCACAAAACTCATCATCTTCATTTTTGTTACCAACATTCACTTATGGAATCTATCCAAGAGATCCAGCCAACATCCTCAATTCCTCAACAATAGCATCATCATTCCTTCTTGCGACCATCGTCCTAATACATCCAACAAACAGCAGACAGACAATATATATCGCGTCAGATACATAAATTAAATACAAAGGGAATAAAGACATTAATAAAATTGCCAACTGGCCAACCAGGGTCTGATACCACTAATATAACACCCCTTTCTAACCCCAAGCAATTTAAAACATAATCAGAGTAAGATAGTATGCATAACATCAAAAGGGCGTCACATGTGCTTACAAAAACAACAAAACAATGCAAACATACACCTGGTCATAATTATACACATATTTAAACTTCATGTTTCATCAAACTATGCATATCACATCGGAATAATTCTTTTCTCAAATGTTATTAATGATTCCCATACTATAATCATATATCCACATACCACATCTCATATCAAAATAAGGTATATAACTCAAGCATTAGGCACCAAGGCCACTCAACATACAAATAACAAATACGAGAGTTTAACAATATCTCTCAACAACAAAGATGAGTTCAAAATATCCCCTCAGTGTTACATGACTAGAGCATTGAATCACCACCTAATCGAGTAGATAAACCAAACTAAGCTCCTTAACTATCCTCGTGTCAAGCGCCACTATCTTCGAGCGATGTCGCATAGAACATCATTTCAACAAATGGGTGAGAATTCATATCATTATCGAAATGTATAATAAGAAGTAATTCATAACGAACATTCATCAGAAGAACTCCCCACACTTCATAAAATCATCTATATAGAATAAATCGATGATTCAAGTACCAAAGTAATCATTATACAAGCATTAAAAGTATATCAATATACACATTTATCGCATATAGTAAAATTACCACAAATGTCACATCCATGTAACAATTAACCAATTATCACATATTGAAAATCAAAGCAAGCATCACATAATGACTTATGAGACTCCAATGCACTCAATGCGACTTATGCATGTGGGACCAACGTGAACATCTAGCTCATCTCACTCTCGATTCCATATCTAAAATCAAAGCGACGCTTCCGATCCGGACTATGATCAAAGCCCAAATATGAACATATAGTCCACCGCTTCCGATCCAGACAAGGAACAAAGCCAATAAATAAAGTACAATCTCCCCATGAATCCATGTGAAATTACCAACAAACATATGCAATTAAGACCATCTCACAATCTTAATTATCCAAGCATATCATAATAATTCGACACATTGAATCATCCACCAACAATTGCATGAAACATGATGTATCATATAATCTTCATTAACAATGCTTTTGCATAGCATTAATCATCATTATAACTCACAATTAACATATAGCGTATAAGCCAACCAATGTTATTTTCAATGACCACCAAAACACAACATACCTATACTAAAAATCAAGTATCATGTTCCTCATCAAAACTCATTCAAAACCAATCTAAAATACATCGAATAAATTATTAAAATTCATATAAAATAATGGTAAATCATAAGAATTCAAACCCCTAATCCATTCATGCAAAATCAGAAATTATGATCCCAGGCACCCGCACTAAGCACCCTCACCTGCGCTAAGCAGCCTTCGAGTTATACAGAAAAATCTACTGCGAACAGCTTCTGTCCAATCATAAAAATCCAACTTAGACCATGTCCTAATGTCCATTTTTCACCAAATAAATGTATTCTAGCATGTATCTATCACATATCAACTATATATAACATAAAAACATGATTTCCAAACATCAATCTGGGATTCTAATTTCAACTTAAGTGAATCAAAAACCTAGAAATTTAAATACCCAATCCTAGATCATGTTACTAATCATCACCTAATCATATACAAACCCATAATAACAAAGATCCCCCCCCCCCCCCCCCCCCTTACCTTGATTGTAGCCACCTTAGGGTTCTTCCTCATTCTTCTATTCTTTTCTCCTTTTTTTTGTCTTTTCTTCTCTTCTCTTCTTTTGTTATATTTTCCAATACTAACTGTAATTCTCTAATTCCTCTTCTTACTACTCTATTTCATTAATGGGCATAACTCACGTACTCATTCTACTGGGACATCAAGCCCAATCCTAATTAATTTTTATTCTTACTCATAAACCAAATTATTCAAATAACACATATATTCAAATATTAAAGAATTATCATATCATATAACAACTAAATAAATAAATAACTAATAAAATAGCTAATAAAAATCGGGATGTTACACATAGTCAGCTGATGGAAGATGACCTCGGGGTCGAGTCTGAGCATCTCAGTAGTGCTCCACGCGAACATATCCACGTTCTCCCTCAAGCATGCTTTGAGCTGCTTCCTCCCCAGGTCGGGAAGCCTGTCCCAATCTTCACACCTTTGTCTGGATCGTTGCCGAGGAGGATGACTTGAAAATCTCCATCTGGGATGGGCACACAGTGTTATACCCTAATTTTTGCCCCTAAGGTCTCTCATTATCTTATATTATCAATACAATAAGATCACACACTAGGGTTGGTTCTCCCTTCTACTTCATCCTATCTTTAAGTTTTCTCTTGAGGGATCACCAAGCACCTTGAATTTTGTATCTTGTACATGTGTT
Organism: Vicia faba; assembly: GCA_948472305.1. Taxonomy (NCBI): domain Eukaryota; kingdom Viridiplantae; phylum Streptophyta; class Magnoliopsida; order Fabales; family Fabaceae; genus Vicia; species Vicia faba. The sequence continues at coordinate 1,182,340,943 of OX451736.1, forward strand.
TTTTTTAGTTGGATTAACTTTTAAATAACATCAAAATATGTATATATGTTTCTTTGAATGTTCATATTGTAGGTGATAGCACAACTGCATCAATCTCACCATCTAAACTAGGGTTTTGAGGGATGGACCTCAGTCAAATGGTTCTTTAATGGATTGAAAGATTTAAGCTTCAAGGATATGTCTATGATATCAAAGTTTTTTGGTTCAAATAGCTCTCTCACTTTATTTAGGTCAAGTTTTCCTCAAGGTTGGTGGTGGCATTCATCAAGAAGATTCATAGGTTCATGTGTTTATTTTTGTGCCTTCTTTAACAAGTTCCATTGAGACTTAAACTCCACCTTTGAGTGTGCTTCAATATAACATCATTTCAAGGTCTAATGTGATTTATCATGCTTTATTTTACAAAGAAGGTTCAAAATATTCAAGGTTGGTTCAACAAGTTTGGCCTAATTGAGCAAGTTCTTAATTCAGTTATCACAAGTGCATATATCTCTCAATTTTCAATATTTTTAGTTTGTTCTTTTTTCTATGGTTTCTTGTCATCATCTACAATAACTTCTCTTCACATGACAAGATCCAGTTGTGAAAGAAAAATCATCAAAAGTTGAAAGGGGTTCCAAGTCATTTTGACACTCTCTGAGCTAGGGTTTGCTGACTTCCAAGGACCATATATTGCTCATATTTTGAGATTTTTGATTGACTCCAAAGCCATTATTCTCTTTGATGGGTCCTAAACAAGTTATCTTCAAGGGTTTAAGGCTAATTTTGAGTGGAAGATCACTAATGTTTGAAGAATAATATAAGTCCTTTGAAAAGGCTATCAAATTCTCTTGTGTGACTTCAAAGGATCATACCTTGATCTTCTTTTATCTCCTTGATCTCATTATTTTTCTACAATAATATTTGGGAGGTCTACTACAACTTTGGTTCAATATGCAAGACTTGAAAATTCTTGAAAAGTTGTTTAAGAATTAAAAAGATTATATGTCTTTTGTGAATTTCCCCGAATTTGTTCATCATCTTCCAAAGACTATAACTCTTTCAATTTTTATGAGTTTTGAGTGATCTCAATTCCAAAATTCAATTCAAAAGGTATACTTCATTTTATCTTCAAGGGTCAAAAGCTAATTTTGAATGGAAGGACATGTAATTTTGAAGAAAATTATAGGTCATTTTAAAGCTCAACACATTGAAATATTTCTAAGTACAAAAATCCGTGTGTTTTTCTTGATTTCAAAGTTGAATAACTTTTTTCTCAAACATCCAAATAAAAACTTTCAAAGAAAATTGTCAATATCGACCATTCAACTTTCCAAAGAATCCAAGATTGCACCATAAAGGTCCCTGAGTTGCTTGCACCACGGCTGCAAACTATAAATAAGGGACACATTCCACTCATTTCCTCGATCTTGGATAGCCAAAGAAGCTCTGCCCGAACCTCACAAAACCTCTGAAATTTGTGTATTCAATTTCTCCTTTATAGGCTCTTTCATTCGTTTCTTTTGATTCAATTAGCTTCATTGAACTTCTCTGAAGCCAACCATACTCTTACCACCAAGAATCAGCACTGAATTAAGCTCACCAAGTCCAGCTTTATAGCTCTGAAGTTGAGTTTCAATAGGTAAATTCCTCCATCAATTCTCTTCAAACTTGTTACTATAATGTAGAACTCATCACTCTGATACTCACAAAATCATTGGTTTTTAACTGGAAGTGAGTTTTGCTCATGAATTTTGAAATCCCTTTTCGATTTTTTCTTCTGGTTTTTTCCAAATCGACTAAGCTATGGTTAATATAAATTTTTCGCGAGGGTACCATTGGAATCGTCTTGAAGAAACAAAGAGAATAACACCGATCTCAGCCTCTAATTTTACAGTTTGAGAAAATGGTTTTGAGGTTGGCTAGAGGTTGAAGAAGACCATGTTGGCGTCTTCAACCAATGAGGAATTGCCACACGTTTTTTAAAAATCTGTTCTAAATAAATGATCTAGTGTGATATTCATTGATGACCATATCGTGCACAGTGCGTCAGATAACTTGTATTTGCTTACTAATGCGTTTTGACAATGGTCTAATGCTCCACATTTTTTAGTTTTATTTTTATTTTCTAATTTTTGTTTTAATTGTTTTAAACTTCAAAAATTCATAAAAAATTCATTTTTGACTTGAAAATTATGAAAAAATTTACAATTTTTTTTTCAAATACCATCTTTCTTATTCTTATTTTTTCACTATTTTATTTTTTGATTTGGTATTTTTATGATTTTTCACTTTATTTGACTTGTTTTAATTGTTTAAAAATACTTTTCTTGATTTTAAAATTCTTAAAAAAATATGGAAGGATCCAATGACTTTTTTCAAATATTGGTGAACTCATTTTATTTTTATTTTTGATTTTACTATTTTTCACAAATTTTGATTTATTTTGTTTATTTCTTTATATTTTAAAAATAGTTTATGACTTTAAAAAATTCTAAAAATTTTGTCAACACTTTTTATCTCATGTTTGACCTCTGATATTATTTTAGGATTTTAATTTAGTGTTTTAATAAATGTTGTGTATTTTACCAATTATATATTTGTTTTAAATCATTTAAATCATGTTTTACATTAAATATATTTTATTACTTTTTGATTGGTCCTGATTTGGAGACACTTAGTGTTATTTTGGGACAAGTTCTTCAACCTCATTGGATTTTGGGTGTTGATAGGCTGAGAAACAAAATCCACCAAAATGGATGAATGATGTTGATGATATTTGAAACCCTAATTCCATTTGATACACTAGTTATACTATCATTCCTCTTCCTCTTCATCTTATCCCTTTCTTGTTTTTACTTGTGCTACATGTTTTTGGAGAATGATCCATATATCATCTCTCTAACGTGTATAGTATATAAATTGCTATTGATCTGCCTCAAAATAGGTGTGACTTCTATATAAGTCCACTTACAATTTCTTAACATAGCACTAAATTGGTCCCGATTCAAAAAATGATCACTTTGTGGCCTAAAAATATGTTTGCAAGCCCAAGTATGTTTAATTTGAAACCTTGGATTCAATAACTTTGAAGTTCATTGTTAGGAGCTTTGATTATATCAATCCTCTAATGAACTTCATGAATTTTGGTCTAAGTGAATCATTTGAACATCGTTGATCACATGTGGTTGCTTTGAGCACTTGAAATGAATGATATACTTGACAAAAAGCAAATGAAACTTTTTGTTGAGAGGCTTTGAATTTATCGATCTTCTAATGAGTTTTAAAAAGTAAGCTTCAAGATAGTAATTCAACTAACCTTTTGCTATATTTGACCTCTAACTTCTAATTCACTAACAATTAATTTTACTTTATGTCTTTATTTTGTGCCATAATTTTTGTGTACCATTTATTTTTTAGCATTTACATCTCATGCTATTTTCCTTTTGCTCACTTGAGCATTTATCTTTATGTCATTTTATCTTTGCTCATTTGAGCTTTTATTTTATTTTGAAGACACTTAATAATCAACTTGAACATTAAAAGCTTTAAGGTTACTTGGACTATCTGGTTACTATGGTTATCACTATGGAGTTGTGGATTCTTGTAACTTAGGATTAGAAGCCTTGAGACCTTGGAACTCTATGATCTTTGGTTGATTTTTTGGTGAAGATCTTCTGAAATCCTTTGGGGTTTACTCCAAGGCATTGGTTTGAATTCTTTTTATGCGTGAAAGTTATTCTGATTTTCATGCTTTGTCTATGGTTGAGAATTCCTCTGTATAGTTGTTACTCTGGCCAATTTTTGTCAATGAAGACTTTGCTTGGTTCTTAATTCATCTGAATCTTGGTATTTCTCAGAGGTTTAGTATTTTTGCTTGCTTGGTTTCAATCCAAAGGATGAGAATTCTACATTGACTTCTTATGTCAAGTGTGGGCTTCTTGTTTGTTAGACAATTATTTTCCTTAGCTTTTACTTTATGCTTTAAGGTAGTCCCTTCATCTCCTCCTATCTTCTTTAATTTCAAAAATCTTTTCCCTCATTTTCAAAACTCTTCTTGTTTTCTAACTTGAACCGCTTTCATAATAAGCTTGGACTTAGGTCCATACATTTTCAAAAATATTTTCTTAATTAAACTTTAATCAATTTAACCATACTTTGACATCTTTTGAAAGTCTAAAAGTCATTAACCTCACTCAAACCATTTTTCCACTTTGGCTTTTTTCTTTAACACATTTTCTCAAAAGATTATACTCTTGTCGATTCTTTTAGTGATGCGAGCTACTATACTTCTACGATATATAGTGAAGAGAGTTATTTTCCACTTGGGTGTTCAATGATGGATTTTAAATCCAATTTATATCCTCCACTTTTAGATGACATAAATTCCCCTTTCTCATAATTATGGGTAGTAAGTATGTTTTCCACTCGGATACAACGATTATGTTTCTTCTCTTAAAATTAATCAACACACATTTGTTTTAAAATTTTTGCGGTGAACTACGAGTACCCTGATCCCCTATTGCACAGAAGGTGGTACGTAAGCACTAAAGGTTCACAACTACGATAGGTGCCAAATTGGTAAAAATACTCCTTTCTCATCTCCACCATCTATTTTTGTATACACCTTTTATATCCAAAATACACAGATTTTCAAAGATGTTCCTACGAAGTACCGTAGATGTTTAGGGTTCTAATACTTCCCTTTGCATAACCAACCCCTGTACCTAGATTTTCTCCCTTTTTTTGGGTTTATTCTCTCTTTTCTCATTTCCTTTGGAAACAATAAAGCACAGTGGAGATTTTTATTTGATCTGTACGAGTTAAATCAATCCAATGGCTTAGTCTCAACATTTCTACCACTACACATGGGATGGAGAGGCTCCCTATTGTCAGTGGGTCATGCACCTCCTTCGTCCCTCTTTTCCTCCTTCAGCTCATCTCTGGTGAAGTGGGTGTCAAGGTCCATTGAACTTACGTGAAATGACAGTGTCTGTTTTGTTGTTCGAGCTATCTTGTCGTCCACTGGTTGGGCTTGTTTGTTGGACAAGGACTACGGCAACACGTCGATTGAGTTTCGTCCCCTAGCGTCTACTCAGAAACATCTTCTCGTGGCCTTAATATCCACGTGCCTGGTGATGACGTGAGCTCTCTTTGTATAGTACTTCATCTTTAAATGGACCGTGGATGGTACAAAAATCAACTCGACCAGAGTTGACTTCCAAGGATGCATTTGTACATAGACAGGCACCCAGTAACTAATAAGTAGATTGTAACTTGTTTGGTTGTTACTTCTTCCTTGAAGGTGACGAGTATCTCGATTTAACCCCAAGGCCTGTCAGTCATGCCATTTAAACTCTATAGGTCAGAGCCCATATATGATGTCAAGTGGGTATGGTTGAGCTGGAGAGTCGTGAATAGGTGCGCGTACATTATATCAACGGAGCTCCCTTTGTCGACCAAAATTCGGTGGACGTCAAAGTTCGCCATCTTTGCCTTTTCCAGTAGAAGGATGCTGGAGTTTGGTTCCCCACCTGGAAGTTCTTCAAGATAAATGGTGGGCTCAGATTTTCCTCGGAACTTGTCAAGAGTTGTGTTCCAAGTGGAGCTCGCGTCGATCAGCTCCTCAAACTTTCTTTTCATCGACCCAATGGTGACTTTGTCAAATCCCCCACCGGTTATTACCATGGCGATGGAGAATATTTCCCAGGTACTGTGAGCAGATATGGGTAGGTCATCCTTCTTGGGGATGGAGAATTCCTCAGGTCGACAGACGCACTGAGTGGCCTGTATATTGGGAGCATCGTCGGAGGGTGGTGTCTCTTCCTCGACCCTCTTTGTTTTGTGAATTTCCTATCGGGGAGGATCGCTCCTCCTGGTGTACTACCTCAGACGACCCTCCTTGATGAGGGTTTCAATTGAATCCTTGAGGTGTACATAATCTTCAGTGACACGGTCATGACTTTTGTGAAAATGATAGTACTTGGTCTTATCAACCACATGTTTAGAAATTGAAGGCTTGGGAAACCGAATGCCACCTTGTCTGAATTTAGAGTTGATACACTCGGCGAATATGCACTCGCGGGGAGCGGGAAACAAAGTGTATTCGATAAAACGGCTTGTCGGACCTCTATGTTCGTGGGAGTCGCAAGGTTTATCGCTTATTCTTTTATCCCAACCTCGACGGGGAGCCCCAGTATCATCGTGCTTCTGCATTCTGGTGTTCTCCCATTTCCTTAAGTCCCAGGCGTTATTGGTCGCCTCTTTCTCCTCGTAGGTGATGTAGGACTGGGCCTTGTAGAGGATATCCTCCCAGAACTTGGGAGTCTCGACACCGACTGCTTTTCTGAAATCGCTTCCAGGACACAACCTTTTCTTGAGCATATACCTCTTCATACAGTCAGTCGTACGTACTTGGATAGTGTGATACAGTGGGAAAGAACTGACCGTTTTTGGAATGCTGGTTCACGTTTTGCGTTTATTTTCGCAAAATGTCGCGGTAAGGAAGAGTCGCCACTGTCTTTTATTTTATCCAACAAGGAAAGGAAAAAAGCACAGAAAATTTCCTTTTTCGAGATGTTTCTCGGGTCCGGGGGTAGATTATAGAAAGGGAAGGTGTTAGCACCCTTTCTATCCGTGGTTATCCACGGGCTCTTAGGTACTTGCTCAAAGTGTTTTCAAAAATTTTCTTTTCTTTGTGTTTGTGGGTTTGAAAAGAGTTTTTATTTGAAAGGTGTAAGTGCGAAAAGTTTTGTTTTGTTTTTGAAAGGAGCAAGTACTTAAGAACCATCTACCTACTCGACAAAGGAATCAATTTATGCTAATGTCCTTTAGACAATGCTATCCTACTATTGATGAGTAGGTAGCGTCGTCGTTGGAGTTTTAATGGTCAATTCGATTAAGGGATGTGTGGTCACTAAAGCAATGTTAGGACGCCTTAGCGGTAACCCTAATGTCTTAGATCATTTTTCCGAGGCAACCGTTTCGAGGCAACTATGATCTTTGGACAAGAGGGCGACCACTAAAACTTCCTATACTTAATGACCACGTTCGAAGGCAACCAAGCGAGGTGTACCCTAAGAGTGCGCATGTGCGAGTGTGTTGTTTTTCAGTTATTTATCTTGGTACATGTCAATGGTTATCTATGTTGATTTTAGGTTTAAACATTTGATCTTGTCATGCATTCCCTATTACCAAACATCTAACAGTTTATAAGTTGCGAAAATTAAATTGCGGAAATTAAATCTAACTATTACAAGGCGTCGGGTATTTACATCGCCAAAAGCAACCCTTGAAATTAAAATGCGGAAAATAAATAAAGCGATAAAATAATTTAAAGTCCTATTAAACTATTACATTCCGGGAAACAGATACAATAATATGATAAAATGGATCGCGTGCGGGAAAATTAAATCGGGCGCATTCTAGGGTTTTGACCCTTTTTGAAAGAAAGTATTTTTTTGTTATTTTGAATTAAAAGAAATTAGACCTAAATTAATTATTAAATTAAATAAGATAATTAATTAAATAATGAAAATGATATTTTTGGATTTTTTTTATATTAAAAGAAATAAAATAAATTTGATCAAAGTTAGTAAAACCTAATTATCTTCATTAATTTTAATTATTGCAAAAGATATTAAAGTTAATTCTTAATTAGACTAAATTAATTAAATTTATATTTATTTACAAAAATAAAGTGCTGAATTTAATTTTAATAAATAAAATATATTTTTTTGTTTTTTTGATTTTATTAAGAAAAAAGCTTGATTGGTTAATTAAATTAAAAATAATAACAATAATTAAATGAAATAATAAAAAATAAATAAAGAGAGTTAGAAATAATATGGGCCTGATTTTGGGAGGTCTGGATAGCAAGTTCAAGGCCCATTTGTGCAAGCCTGCATTGACTTTCATGATTTAGTGCGCGCCCATTGACTCAACCCCATGATGGACATTCAACCTGAGTCACCATATCTGGCCTTGGGCCATCTGGTGCTTTGATAATTGATGGTGTATGGTAGTCCACAATTCTTGAAATACAATGGAATATCTGTGGAAAAATAATACAAAGCATATGGGGACCTGGGATTCGAACCCAAGTCCTGCAGGCCAATGCATACACGCCTTTGCCACTGGACCAATGCGCGTTAGTTGTTATGATATTGGATAATAATAATAATATAGAAAACAAGTTAACATGCCAGAAAATATAAAAATAAAGCGCGAATTATTTGAATGGGCGAATTGGGAAGGGCCACGTCTTCGTCTTCTCCGTTTGACCCTGGTTATTTACCTGCGGATTTATATCCGCAGCTAAATCCGTAGGTCGATCCTAACATTAGTTCTAGGGAATAAAAACACAATCTAAGCCGATGGTCATGTTCGTCTTCCTCCACTGATCATGCCTATGTCCATCAATTGCATTGATATTACCTGAAAATAAAACGCCCAAAAACACAAACCAAGAACCCTAGATTCGACTAGGGGGTTACAGGCTATATAAATGCAATCAAATAATGCAGAAAGTTTGTAAATTGAACAAGGATCAAGAATATGTTAATGATTTGCCAAGAAAATGCAAGAATATGGAGTTATGAATTTGACTACAGGGCGGTAAAACGCGAAGCTTACAGTGCGATTGAGAGGGTATCAGAGCTTGTTAGGGATTGGTTTTGCTTCAAGGATGGTCCAACAATGGATTAGCATTGAGATTTGGTTTTGAAACTGCCTCTAAGCACGATTTCAGTTTCAAGCTTTTTTGACAATTTTTCCAAGTTTTCTTTTTGTGATTCTGCAGCCTCTACCCTCTAATTCGTGTGCCTTTGCATTGTATATGTAATGAGCAATGTATTAGGTCAAATCTTGTGGACTCAATCCTTGCGCATCAATGCTTGAAGATATAATTTGATCCTCCATTCAAAACGTTCCAATTTTGTCCAAAATCCATCTTTTTGTTCATGATATGGTGAGATACGAGTTTGATCATGTCCATGATGACAATTAAGACCTATAACAATAAAAAAGATCCTAAGTGATCAATATTTGGATTTTATTTGATTTAAATTGATTTAAAATGAATTAATTCAATAAAAAATAGAAAAAAATAGAAAAATTAATAAATGGACACAAGGCTGAAGCTAGGACACGTGTGTAGTGTGACAAGATAAAATCAAGTGGAAAAGAATGGGCCCATTTGACAAAATTTGAAGTTTTGGGGATAGTTGACTTTTGGCAATTTTGCAAAAATGCCCAACTTCAACAATGCATAACTTCTTCAATTTTGCACTTTTGGAAGTGTTCTTGGATTTTTTATAAATCTTGAGATGTCCTCTAACCAACCCTTTTGGTATCATCTCATTTTGATGCTCAAGTTATAAGCTTTGGAAAAAAAGGTGTTTTTGTTGACTTTCAAAAATGACCTATAATGTCCAAATTTGTAACTTTTTGTGAGTGCATTTCTTGATCTTGGGGTGTGAAGATGGATTGTAGTAAATTTCATTCCCTTTCAAAATGAGCTTTGGATGGGTCATTTCGCATAAAGTATCAGAAAGTTATGCTTGGTCAAAGTTGAGTTGACTTTTCCTACAAAACCCTAATTTAGCAACTTTTGAGTCTTGATGAATTTTGAGCAAACCTTGATGAATCATGATCAACCCTTGATCAAATGATGAATTATCCTTCAAAATGATAATTTTGACAAAAAAATCTTGAAGTTTGACTGTTTATAGGTCACAGTTGACTTTTGCCCTAGCATAGTCGATTTTTGGACCCTTTGAGCAATTGACTGACCAAACTTCCTCTGCAAGGCTTGAAATTTGACATGTATGAACTTGAAAACATATTAGGACATTAGGGATCATTTTAAGTCATTTGGATGCAAGGACCTTGATGCAACACAAAACCCTAATTTGAGGTTGACTACCTTAGGAGATGACTTGACTGTCCAACACTTGAGCAATCTTGAGCCACTTGGAGATTTTTCTTGCCTTGTTTTGAGAAATATGAGAGGGAAAATTTTGGGGTACAACAGATAGACTTGTGATTGAATTGCTCAATATATGCTCGGGGGGCTCATCATTCCTCTGAATGATGGCCTCGAGGGACGCCTCCGTTTTAGGGTTTCGCCGAGAGCCCGTAAAGTTCCTGCTAAGCTGAGTTTTTAGAACCTTCCATGAAGTAATTGACTCTAGGGCAAGACTTTAGTACCATGTCATGGAACTTTTCCTCAGAGTCGTGGAGAATAGTTTGCACCTGATGGCTCCCCCTACATTGTGGTAGTTGAAAATTGCTTCGAAGCCCTCGACGTGATCGTCGCGGTCCGTAACGACATCGTAAGTGGCCAAGGGCGATGGTTTTTCCATATCGGTGGGAATTGGGGTCTCCATGATCGCCCGAGATAGAGGATCGTGGGGTCGTCTTCATCACTTTGGTTAGGGGAGCACGATGGGGAGGATTCAAACCGAGGTTTTTTATGGCATCGTGAATGTATTGGTCGACTCCTGTATTTCTTTAGATGCCCGCCGACCTTTTTCATCTTGGGAACTGGGGATCTCCTTTCTTTGCACAGTGGGGTGCGATCACGCTTCTTGATGACTTCAAGTTGGGGTCTCTCCAATCGTGGGCATAGCCCGATTCAACGAGGAGAGATTCTCTGGGATTCATCCCATTAATGTCTCTGCGGGGGAGAATGGAAATAGGTATCTTGTTGGTGTGTTTTAGTGAGGGAGTGTGACGGTGGGTCCTCTCTAGTATTCTGATCCATTTTCCCTGCTAGAAGATCAGGTAGTTGGTCTGGTTGATCGCCGCAAACAAGGCCACCATGGTGGGATGAGCATTAGGAAACACATGGATTTTGTAGTACATTGCAGGCTCCTTGACCTATCAGTGAGGGTTGTTAAGAGGATGTGAATTGGTGGAGGAGGACGTAGTCATTCCATTCTTGAGGTCATGTTATTCGTGAGAGATGACATCATTGTTGTTGAGGTTGCCAACGTCGACGAAGTGGACAATCTCATTGTTGTTGTTGTTGTTGTTGGGTTAGCTAGCCATGCTGATTAGTAGACATTGATGAGTTTGCTTTGGTATTTAGTTTTGGAAAAAGAAGGGGAAGCAAAGGTTTTCCATAGACGGTGCCACTGATCTTACTGGGATCAGAAAGATCTTTGTGGCCTACAACACTTGGACTTCTGTTATGATGAAGGATAAGTGGGGGGGTACCTTCAAGAGACTCTGATGCCAAAGTAAGGTTCGGAGCGAAAGTGAAAGTAAGAAAGAGTGAATATAATAGTGTACCTGACGCGCTAGTGAAAAAGGGTATTTTTAGCCCCAAGCGCTGGACCAAGGTCCCCATTTTGGGTCGGATGCCCTGGCCCAAAGTGGAGACTCCCAGGATCCTACGTGGGTAGAGGAGACCATTTCATGGTCTCTATTCCGGTTCAACTTACTCATGATTCTCAAAGGGTGAAGATATGTTATTTTTGGGAGCAGGATGACTCCGTGATATTTGGAGGAACGTTGGCCACATATCTTTGGCGGGCATATGGAGGAGACGTATTTCTCGGGCACGTGGAGGAGATATCTTGGACGGGCATATGGAGGAGGAGGTCCTCGATGGGCAAGCGTAAGAGACATTCACTATGTTCACATGTTAAGGAGGAGGTCCTTGATGGGCACGTGTGAGAGACGTTCCCCAACAATCATAGCAATATTGGCTACAGTAGCGGGCCTTCTCCGTAGTAGAGTTGGGACGTGCATATGTGATTGTTGCCATTATGCTAAACAAACTAAATTATCTTTTCCTTTAAGTACTATTAAAACAACTACTATCTTTGAACTAATCCACATGAATATATGGGGACCTTTCTCTCCTTCATCTATCCATTGTCATTCTTATTTTCTAACAATTGTAGATGACTACTCAAGGCATACTTGGATTTTTCTTATGAAATCCAAAACTGAGACAAGACCACTCATCATGCAATTCGTTAACATAGTGTAACTTTAAGTCAACACTTTTGTAAAACAAATTCGATCTGACAATGGAAAAGAATTCCTCATGCATGACTACTAAGAAAACAAAGGAATCCTTCATCAATGGACATGCATTGAAACACCTGAAAAAAATATTGTGGCTGAACGCAAGCACAGACATCTTTTGAATGTTACTCGTGCCATCATGTTTCATTCACACTTACCAATTTTTTTTTGGAACTTTTGTATCAACCATGTAGTTTTTCTTATCAATCGACTTCCTTCTTCTATTACTCATGCTAAACCACCCTATTATCTCCTACATGGTACTGAACTAGACTACAACAACATAAATGTTTTTGGATGCCTTATCTTTTCTTCTACAATTATGCAATGTAGACAGAAGTTCGTGCTTCCAAGTGTATTTTTCTTGTATATAAACATGGCGTGAAAGGTTTCATTGTAATGAATCTTACAACACATGAAATATTTATGAACCGCAATGTCTCATTTTATGAACATGTATTCCCTTTTATCTCACCTTTTAACATCAACTCTCCTACACCTTCCAAGATCCTTCACTACACTTTTCTTCTTTTTTTGACACCTCTGATGATCCCATACCCAACTCTACATCATTGCAACCTCAAACCTCCTCTACCATCACACCTGATTCCCCCACACCTCTTGACACAACATCTCCTACTAATACATCACCTCCTACACAACACACTCCTCCTCCAACACCAATTGTCCCTTCTCGTGTCCCCCAACATATTACTCAAAAACCAAAACATTTGGCAGATTTTATATGCAACACCATTTCTTCTTCTTATTCACACATATCTATACCCTCTATCCTTTATCTTATACACAATTACACTAACACTAATCAACTCCCTCCAGGATCTTCATATTTACTTCAAACTATCATCACTGAAACCGAACCCACCATATTCAAACAAGCTTCCTAACATGATTGTTGTAACCAAGCTATGCTCCTTGAACTCCAAGCCCTACAACAGAATAAAACATGGAGCATGACACCTTTACCTCCTAACAAGAAAACCATAGGTTGTGGATGGGTATACAAAATAAAATGACATGCTGATGGAACTATCAAAAGATATAAAGCACGCCTCATGGCTAAAGGCTACACGCAGACATAAGAAGTTGATTATCTCGATACTTTTCACTTATCACCAAAATGACAACAGTTCGTCTACTATTGGCCATAACTACTTCTCAAAATTGGCATCTTGTCCAATTAGACGTTAACAACTCCTTACATGGGGACCTCAATGAAGACATTTATATGACACCTCCTCCTGGCTTAACCCCTCCAGATGCTACTCTTGTTTGAAAACTTTAAAAGTCTCTCTATGGGTTAAAACATGCTAGTCGACAATGGTTCTCCAAACTCTCTTCTCTTCTTATTTCCTTTCAATACAAACAATTTCCCTTTGATCATTATGTCATCATGATAAATGTGTTATACTTCTAATTTATGTTAATGATCTCATTCTCTCTGGCAATGATATTGATTCCATTCAAAAATTCAAACACATCCTTGACACCCATTTCAAAATAAAAGACCTTGGAAACCTTCATTTCTTCCTTGGTCTCGAAGTAATTTGTTCTCCTAAAGGTATAGCAATTTTCAATGCAAATATACCCTGGAGCTACTCCACAAAACTGGATTTCCTACTGCAAAACCTTCTCCCACTCCCATGTGTTATACCCTGATTTCCCCATAAGATCCCTCATCATCTCATATTATTACAATGCATTAAATTCACACATTTGGGTTGGCTATCACTTCTACTCTCTCCTGTCTTTAGGTTTGTTCTTGAGGCTTCACCAATCACCTTGAATTGTGTATCTTTTCAATGTGTATCTTATGTTTAATAACCTTTAACTAAAATCCAAAAAGAGATATTCCTTATTTTGAATATTGTAGGTATAGATCCAAGTGCATCTCTCTTACCTCATAAGCTAGGGTTTTTGAAGATTGATCCTAATTCAACTGGATAGTCATTGGAATTTAAAAGTTATAACTTTAAGGCTATGATTCTAGCATCAAAGTTCCATGGTTTGAGAACTCTCTCAACTTCATTTGATCAAATTTGTCTCAAATTTAGTGGTTGGATTCATCAAGGAACTTCATAGGTTCATGTGTTTATTTTCTTTCCTTCTTCAATAATTTTCATCATGACATGAGTAGTTTCATCAAGTGTGCTTCAAGACAATATCATATCAAGGTCATATGTGATTCATCATGCCTTATTTTCAAGAAAATATCAAAAGATGCAAAATTGATTCAACTGGTTTGACCTAATTTGATAAGTTCTTGATTCTATGGTCACAAGAGCATAATTTTCTTAATTTTAAATATTTTGAAGTGGTTCTTTTTGATATGGACTATTCTCATCATATACAACAATTTCTCTACACATTAGAAGAGCCAATTATGCTTGGAGAATCATCAAAAGTTTTAAAAGATTACAAGTCCTTTGAGAAACCATTGAAATTTTTACTTGACTTGTCAAGACCATAACTTGCTCAATTTTTGAGATTTTGAGGTGATCCCAAAACCATAGTTCTCTTCAAAGGTTATTTTCAATTCCTCTTCAAGGATCAAGAGCTACTTTTGAGTGGAAGTCCATGTAAGTTTTCAAAGCATTATAGGTCATCCATGGAATTTTCAAGCAACTTTCATAAACTTCCAAAGGCCATAACTTGATCAATTTTTAACATTTTTGGATGATCTTAAAACCATGTTTCTCTTTAAGGAGTTTACTTCATTTCATATTCAATGATCAAGAGTTAAATTGGAGTGGAAGGTCATGTAACTTTGCAAAACATTATAGGTCATTTTGAGATTCTATACCTAGAAATTTTTTGAAGTATGAATTTCAGTGAGTTTTTCCCAATTTCAAAGAGACATAACTTTGTGCTCAAATGTCCAAATGGAAACTTTCTTGGCACATTGTAAAGTTTGTGAGAAATTCTTTGCATTTCAAAAAGAATGAGATCATAAAGCTTCCTATAGAGCATGCCCCATGGATTTGAATATGGTTGTTTGAACCTGAGTTTTTTGCCATGATCAAAATTTTGAACATTGCAAATTCAAATTATTAGCCAATTTAAGGCTCCGCTTCGTGCCTAATCATGTTTAGAAACATTCCAAAATATATTTTGATAATTGAAACGCACAATTAGCTTGAGTTTTGGTCATGTGAAGTCACACTTTTATCATGAATCGGGCTCACACGAATTCTCTCAATTTATCATCATCTCACATGCTCTAGCTTACCATTCTTTTCAGCTATAAATAAGGATCATGTTCCACTCATTTCCATAAGCTTTTGATAGCCAATTGAGCTCTGCCAAGATCTCGTTTGAACTATTGAGCTTGAATTTTGTTTTCTTCTTTCCACCCTCCAAACACCCAAAAGATCCTCACGGTTAGCTTCATTGAAATTCACTAAAGCTGACCAGACCTTTAGCAAGAAGAATCGTCCCACAAATCAAGCTCATGAAGTCGGAGTTTAGCATAAATTTTCTCTACTTTGTTCAGGTATAATTCTTCACCAAATTAACTCAAACTTGTTGTCATGATGTAGCTCATGGTTCTCTGATGCTCATAGGATCGTTGGTTTTCTTTAATAGATCAATTTGATAGGTCTATTTTTGAATTTTTTTCAGTTGAAAACTTGTCGTGTATTTTCCAAATCGACTAAGTTGTGCTTCATAAAATATTCCGCGAGCATATGGTTGGTATTCTCTTAAATAGACGTGTCTAATGATACCACTATGAAAGCGTAAATTTACAGTTTAAGAAATCTCATCTTTACCCTAGTTGCAAGCATCTGGAGGTTAAATATGACCAACGTGTCATCTTCAACCAATGAGGGTGTGCCAATTGAAATGTTTTCATTGGCTTGACTTTTTTGTGTTTCCTGCACGCACTTTGACTCCTGACTACCATACATTATCACTTCTGAGCCACTTGATGTGCTAGCGTGTTTTAATGAATTAGATCTAACGCTCCATGTTATTTCTGATTTATTTTATTTTACAAACTTATTTTCTAAATTTATTTTATCTTTATAAATTCATAACTCCTTTATTTTTCCCCCAAAAAAATATGAAAAAATTCACAAAAATAATTTCGATTATTTATGACTTTGTGAATATTTTTTCAAATTTTTATTTTGAAGTTTTCTATTTCTTAAATCATTTTTGGTTTATTTTATTTTTTTTAATTGGTTTAAAAATATTTTTAATACTTTTAAAATTTTGTGAAAGTTATGGAATGATCAAATAATAGTTTGACAAATTATGGTGACTTTATTTCATTTTTTCTTACTTTGCTATTTTGTGAGATTTTAGGTTTATTTAACTTTATTTTGTATATTTAAAAATTAGTTTCTGATTTCTGAAATTGTGAAAATTTTTGTCAACACTTGTTGACTTATATTTGACCTCTGGTAATTTTTTGGGAATTTTATTTCGTGTTTTGATACACTTTGAGTATTTCGTCAATAAAGTCCAATTAACTAACCATTTAAAAATTGTTTTTATTTGTTTTTTAATTGTTTTAATTGCATTTTATTTTTCCTTTTTGTGATTGGTTCTGACTATATGATAATTGGTCATACCTTGGGTCAATTTCCTCAACCTCATTGGATCTTGGTTGTTAATAGGTTGAAAACCAAATCCACCAAAATAGATGAATGATGTTGATGATAATTGAATCCATTTCTTGATTTATTTTGAGTGCATGGTTCCATTGTGACATATCCCCCATCCCTGCCTCATCTCTTTCTTCTTTCCCTTTGAATTGATCATTAATGGTTCAAACTTTATGTTTGATATCCCAAGTATGGTTTATTATTGAGCTATGGTTCAATACCTTTGAAGCTTATTGTTAGGAGGCTTTGGTTTTATCAATCCTCTAATGAGTCTTCATCAACTTTGACCTAATTTCATTATTCAATCATCATTGATCTTTCATTATGGATTCTACCTCCTTCATCTCTTTCTTCCTCTTTTTTTTCTTTGAATGATCATTTGTGGTTCAAACTTAGGTTTGAAAGTCCAAGTATGATTGATCATTGAGATATGGTTCAATACCTTTAAAGCTTATTTTTAGGGGGCTTTAATTTTATCAATCCTCTAATTAGTCTTCATCAACTTTGACCAAAGTTAATTATTCAATCATCATTGATCACCCCTTCTAACCACTAATCATTAACTACTAATTTCTAACTTCTAACTTATGACTTTATTTTTATGCCTCTTTTATTATTTTATGCTTTATATTACTTTGTGCTTTACTCATCATTAATTCTCATATTTATGTTTATGCCATTTTTCTTTTGTCCACTTGGGAGTTTAATTTTGCTTATGTACTTTTCTTTTGTCCATTTGGACTTTTATTTTGTTCTTAAAACATTAATAATCCAACTTGAACATTAAAAGACTTAAGGCTCTTTATATACTATTGGTTACTATCCTTGGCATATTGGAGTTGTTGATCTCTTGGACTTAGGATTAGAATCCTTAATACTTTGATACCTTGAGACCTTTGGATCTTGTGTTACTTCATTGTTATATTGCTTGTGTATTAGGAAATCTTCTGTGTGCATGTGTTGCTATGTTGGCCCTAAGTGATCTATATGGAACATGGCTCAATATTGAAGACCTTGCTTTGGGGTTTTAACACCTTTGGTTTGTTTGATACTTCTTTTCTTGTAATTTATTTTCACATTGATGATTGATATGCTCTTGTTATATTCTATGGTTGTGGCTTTAATCCAAATAATGGGAATTCTACATTGACTTCATTGGGTGAAGTGTTAACTTCTTTTTGGTTAGATTTTTCTTTACCCTAGATTTTACTTTATTCTTTAGGATATTCTCTTCATCTCCTTTTATTCTTCTTTATTTTCAAAATGTTCTCCCTTTTTCAAAGGATTCTTGTTTTTAAACTTGAACCACTTTCATAATAAACTTGGACTTAGGTCCATGCTTTTTTAAAACTCTTTTCTTTTTCTTAATCAAAACCTTAATCCATTTAAACATACTTTGATATCTTTCAAACGACTAAAAGTCATTAACCTCACTCAAAATCTTTGTGCCTTCGTGCATTTTTTTCTTTAAACCTTTTCCAAAAGTATAAGATATAAGTCTTTTCTTTGAGTATTTGCAAACTTCAGTAGTTTAACAAACATAGTAATATTGAAGTAACTTTCCACTTGTATGATGAGACTTGCACTGTTGAGTTGGTCCAGACAGTAAGCTCCATATTTAAGTTGAAGCAACTTCTTTTTTACCATGATTATCATAGTTATTTGATTTTCCACTCAGATAAGACGAAATGACTTTTACATTAAAATTACTCATAACAAACCATTTTGGTCTTTTTTACCGGAACTACATGGGTTTTGATTTCAACATTGCACATTGTTGGTATGTAGGCCCAGTGCTCATTGGAATCTTTTTCAAATCAAAAATTGTAAAAAAATACTTCTTTTCTCATCTCCATAATCTAGTTTATAAATACTTTCTTTTAGCCAAATACACAAATTTTCAAAGAGGTTCCTGCAGAGTACCGTAGATGTTTGGGGTGCTAACACCTTCCATTTGCATAACCAACCCCCTTACCTTGATATCTATCTTATTTTGTGTTTTATTCACTCTTTCCTCATTCCTTTGGAAAAATAAAGTGCGGTGACGACTTTCACTTTGTGAGTTAAGTCAATCAATGGCTTAGTCTCAACTTTTTGTCGCAACAAAAAAATGGCGACTTCACTTGGGAATACATCTCTAAGTCGGTTGAGCCTATCTCTATTTATCTGTGTATATGCTATTATTTTTCGTTGTATATGCCTATTTGTCTGGATTTTTCTGGTTTTCAGGGTGCTTTGTGATCTCTTGGAAGTCCTATACCTAGACTTGGGGAAACTTAAGTTTAGGATGGGTGGTATAGCCATGTTGAATTTGAAGGAGTAGTCTTGAATAAGTTGTAATGAGAATCCCCCGCTCAGTGGAGGCCCCCTTGACTGTAGTATTTGATTACCAATAAATTAGGACAACATTGTTGCTTTCGACCTGGGGGCCAGAGAAGTTGAGGATCGTAAAACCCTTAACCCATATTGGCCTTTTAGGATGTAGTGTCGAAACTATGAAGGAGTAATCCTAAAATAGTTGTCACACGATACTACACTCAAACGAGTTTCTCTTGAGAATATTACTAATTACCGAGCAAATTGGGAAGTTCGTAATATCTAAAAGAGGGTCGTAGATTCTAGGAACTTTTAGAACCTTGTTCTACAGGTGGTTTAAACTCTTAGTCCATACCTTGTGGGTAGTAAACTTTGAATTCTTGCTCGTGACATCGAACCTATGAACGCCCATGTTTGTGATTTTGTGTGTGATTGTTACATCATCATGCATTCATGCACTCATGAGCATTCTTTAACCAAATTTTTCAAGGAACTTAAAGACTTCTCTTTGAAAATATATTTGGTATCCTTTTGACCATGGAATTTGGAAGGAGAAAGACTCAGAAGTACAGTTTCATGATTCCTAAGATAGAAGAGCTGAAGGGTTTGGGTTCTTTGGTTGACAATCCTGAGGCTTTCAGAAAAAAGTATGAAGCGCTTTTATCTCTTTTGAGTGTCAACATGAAGGATGGTATTCTCACTACATTGGTCAAGTTTTATAATCTGTTGTACCAATGCTTCACCTTTCCGGATTATCAACTTATGCCTACACTAGAGGAATACTCTTATTTGCTTGATCGACCTATTAATGATCTTGTTCCTTTATCTGTTTTGGAAGAAGAGCATAAATGTAATACAGTGGGAGAATTGACTTTATTGGTTTTGCGTGTGTATCGCAAATGTTGCAGTTAGCAAGAGTCGCCACCGACTTTTATTTTATCCAATAAAGGAAAGGGTGAAAAGAACAGGAAAGACCTTTCGAGAATTTTTTTGAGTAAGGGTGGTAGGTTATGAAAAGGGAAGGTGTTAGCACCCTTTTCATCCGTAGTTATCTACGGGCTCTTAGTTGTTAGCTAACTTTGAAAATACTTTTTCTGTAAGTGTATTTTGAAAATATTTTGAAAAGATGCCTTAGTGCGACAAACTTTGTAATGATTCTCGTATCGTTGAGAATGCATACAAATTTTTTATCTTTGAAAATATTTAGAAAAAGAGAGTGTATGTGTGAGAAATTGTTTTGTTTTGCGAGCAAGCAACTACAAGCTATCTACCTACTAAAAAAGATCTTTGTTCTTTTCCTCTTTTCCTTTAGATAGTGTTGTCCTACCATTAGTTAGTAGGTATCCCTATCATTGGATGTTTGAGGGATAATCGAGGGTCATTGTACAGTCACGAAGGCAACCCGTAAGATGCTTTAGCAATTATCCTAAGGTACTAAGGTCATTTACCGAGGCGGCATCGAAGGGTCATCGAGGGAATATGATCTATTAACCAAAGGGTCTTTGCTAAAACTTCTCATGTTCGAGAGACGTGACTGTTGTTTTCCGAAGGCAACAAGCGGGGGTACCTTAGAGGTGCGCGTGTGTGAAGTGTGTTGTGTTTCAGGTATGTTTATCTTGGATGTTAGATTTTTCTACCGTTTTCTTTTAAGTCTTTCCATGCACGCCTATTTAATCTAGCAATTAGATATATACATAAGAGCAAAAATTAAAAGTGTAGGAAGTAAACTACGCTATTAAATCGCTTCGGGGATGGAGGAATACAAACAAAAAAAATGCGGGATAAAAAAGGTAAAGGTCCTAATTAGCTATTACAAACTATGGAAAATTACAATATTATTGAAAATAATGCGAAAATAAATAAATGCGCGAAAATAAAAGAGGGAAAATATCTAAAACCCTAAAAAAAATTCTAAGTAAGAAAATATTTTTGGTGTTTTTGAATAGAAAAATAATTTATGATAATTAAAGCCTGGTTCTAATTAAATTAAAATTAACAAAAATAACCTTAAAGTGATTAAATTAATTAATTTGTATTGTGAAAATAAAGCTAATTAATTAAATCCTAAACTTAATTTTTTATTTCATTTATTTATTTATTTTTTGAATTTATCTGAAAATTAGTTATTAAAAAAAGGAAAAGAATTAAATCAAAATAAAATAATAAAAAAAATCTATGGGCTGCATTATGAAAAGAAAATGGGGGGTGCGCTTCAGAATTCTCTACGCCCATGTCAAGGAGGCCCAGGATGCGCTGCATGATCCCCTATGGTGGCCTTCTGAGTGGTGCATCATGGTCATGCTGATTTTGGAGCGCTGAATGTAGGATTTAGAGATCTGATGGCCCAGATGGGAGACATACCACGCGCGCTAGCCTTACAAGCACTGGATCTGTAGTGGAAATCAAGAAAAAATAAAATGTCCAGCGCCTGGAACGAACCCAGGACCAGGCGCATATGAGACTTTAAGTGCATGTGTGTTGCCACTGGGGTGGCGTGATTCATCCGATAGTATAACGCAAACGAATGAATATATGATAAAACTCAATTATATTTTCCATTTTAAAACGCGTGCGCCCAAGTGGACTTGAATGGACCAATCAGGTGATGGCATCTTGGCTAAAAGAGTCAGCATGCCATAGTCAACCTTCTGGTTGTCTTCTCCAGTCGCTTCAAAATACAAACCTGCAAAAATGGCTCAAATAATAAAAACAAAATATCCAGGTCCACTAATATGGACCTTGCAGATCTGATGGTAAAGTTGATTTGGCATGAAAATGGTTAGATTTAGAGATTCGAAGCTCCTTTGAGATCCTTCCCTAACAATGGCACGATCTCATCCATGCGTCTAAACTTGCATGTAACACGTTAGTTTTAATCAAGATATCACAAATAACATGCATGTATGCGTAACATGGATTTAAATTACATGATTTAAAGAATTTGAGATTCAAATCTTTACCAAACTGGAGGGATGGTGTAAAGGAATTATGGGATGTGTTGGGCTCAGTTTTGGACTCCGGGGGACTCCTGGGAACCTGAAGAACAGTTTGATGGTTGTTGTTTGGATTGATATGGTCTAGGGATGCAGCTGCGAATTTTTACAACTTTTGGAATTTTTGAGAATTATGGGGAGCTTTCTTATGCAGTGGTCTCATGTCTTGGCATGGCTTGGCTTGCATATATATAGAGAAGGGAAGTGAATCCACAAATATGGAGCAAAATCAAGCCATGATGACCTTTAATCAAAGCAAAATAAAACACTTTGAATTTTTCCATTTTGAGATATTCTCTTCCTTTTCGAACCTTGCATGGAATTGGCATGTTGACAGGCTTGCATGAGTTCATAATGAGCTTGAAATGGACTGAGTTCAAAAGGCCCAAGTCCTTACACATTTATCTCATATTTTATTTTGATTTTATTTGGTTTTAAATGAATAAAAAATCCAAATAAAAGAAATGAAATCATGAAAATATGTGGATGGGTTTAGAGGTCCTATATCATCTTATGAACATGTTTGAATGTCAAAAGTTAGGCCCACTAGTTTAAAATCTCAAGTTTGCTCATTTTGCATTTCATGAATTTTCTCAAAATTACCCAACTTGTGCAACTCATAACTAGCTCAATTTTCATCTTTTGAAGGTGATCTAGGACTTTTTGGAAAGCTCAAGATGTCCTCTACACTTTATCGTTTTTTCATTTTTGCATTTAAAGACATTATCTTGAAGTAAGTTTCCTTGAAAAAAAGTGTCTTTTGTTGAATTTTGAAAATGACCTATAATGTATTAGCTCATATCTTTCAAATGAAGCATTTTTTCGACTTGTGCACAAAAACAAAGTTGTAGAGAATTTAATTTTCTTCAAAATGGGCTTTGGTTGGGGAAAATTTGATGAAGCATGTGAAATTTATGCTTGGTCAAAGTTCAGTTGACTTCTCATAAGGAAACTCTAATTTGGAAATTCTTGAATTTTGATGATTTGAGAGCTTTTCTTGGGAAATCATGATCAACCCTTGATCAAATAATGAATATTACTTCAAAATGTTGATGTTGACATAAAATCTTGAGGTTTGACTGTATGTTGATCATAGGTGACTTTTTGCACAATACAATTGATTTTTAATCATCTGAGTCATTGACTAAGAAAACTTGTGATGAAAGACTTTAAACATGACATTAACCTTGTTGAGGACCTATGATGAACCATGGAAACCACTTGAGACCTTTGCAACCCAAATTTCCTTGAGAAACTCAAAACCCCACTTGTAAACCTTTGGCTTAGTAGGAGCATTAGACTGATCATCCCTTGAGATTCTTGAGTATTTGAAAACCTTTGAAAGCATGTCTTGAGAATGTGGGAGGGAAAATTTTGGGGTACAACAGCTGCCCCTGTTCAATCTTCTTAAACCTGAAGAGTTAGATTGGCATGTCTGTCATTCGTAACTTGAAGGTAAAAGAGGATTGAACACTTAAGTGCCCAGAAATTTGCACTCGCCCGTGCAAGAAGTGATATTGTTGGTTGATTATGCAGAGAATGGGCTTATAGGTGCCATTTGGAAAGGTGACGGAGATTCATCGGAGATGGGCTTATAGATTCTCTTCGAAGTAATTGTTGACTTCAACTGGAAGAAGTATCAAAATAAATTTATGGTCAATTTAATCTGTAGCTAGAAGATGTCTATGCTGGTCTGCAATTGGAAGAAGTATCAGAATAAATCTATGGTTGATCTAATATGAGCCAGAAGCTATCGGTGACAGTCTTCAACTGAAAGAAGTATTAGAATAAATCTTTGTTCGATTTAATCTGATCCAGAAGAGGTCTCTTTCTCTTTAACTGGGAGAAGTATCAAAATAAATCTATGGTTGATTTAATCTGATCCAGAAGATATCCATGTTATTCTTTATCTAGAAGAAGTATCAAAATAAACCTATGGTTAATTTAAACTGAGACAAAATGTTTTTGATTGGAAGAAGTATCAGAATAAATCTATGGTCGATTTACCCTAAGCCAGAAGATGTTCATATCCGACTTCGAGTGGAAGAAGTATTAGAATAAATATTTGGTCGATTTAATCTGAGCCAAAAGAGGTCTCTTTGTATTTAACTGGAAGAAGCATCAGAACAAATCTTTGGCCGATTTAATCTGAGCCAGAAGCTATCTGTGACCGTCTTCAACTGGAAGAAGTATCAGAATAAATCTTTAATCGATTTAATCTGAGACAGGAGAGGTCTCTTTGTCTTGAAATGGAAGAAGTATTAGAATAAATCTTTGGTCGATTTAATCTGAGCCAGAAAAATATCTTCAACTAGAAGAAGTATCAGGATAAATCTATGCTTGATCTAAGCTGAGCCAAAAAAATGTCTACTGGAAGAGGTATCAAAATAAATACATGCTTGATTTAAATTGAGCCAGCAGATATTTATGCTTAAATTTAACTAGAAGAAGTATCAGAGTAAATCCATTCTTGATTTAATCTGAGCCAGAAAATGTCTACGGCCGTCTTCAACTGGGAGAAGTATCAAAATAAATCTATGGTTGATTTAATCTGAGCTAGAAGATATCCACGTTCATCTTCAAATAGGAAAAGTATCATAATAGATCTATGTTCGATCTAAACTGAGTCAGAAGATGTTGTCTTTGAGAAGACCGTGGGGTCAACCAGTAATTGATGATGTTTGCCTGTTGATTAACCTTTCCTTAAAAGGTAAAGAGTTAGTTTTATGCAATATCATGATATATGAAATGAATTGCGTAATGATGCTCTCAAGATAAATGAGATTGTGTTGTATGCATTTTGTATGTGTATGCTATGTTGTTCGCAAATTATGTATGAATACGAAATGTTGTTGAAGTGTTTTTGTAAACTCAAGCAGCATTTTTGTCTGGGGAAAATAAATCCCCGACTGTTGTTGGGGATGAAGAGTATGTGTATCTTCGATCTTCTGGGGATTGTTTCTATTATGGATTCCTGCTTTCTGTTTAAGGAAACTCTGCTAGGGAATGTTGATTTCTGCTTGGGAGAGAAGAGTTCAAAACTTTGGTTGTTCCTTGCTCTACTGGGGGTTATAGTTCTTGTATACCCTAACTGGGGATAAAAGATATGGATAACCTTTCGAATCATCTAGGGGTATAAAGTTGGCTGATATCTGGTCTGGTTTCAGATTTAGCAGCAACTCCCTAGGGATAGCAATCTGGGATGTCCTTTGCTGGAGGTGGAAATCATGTCGGTAATCTGTGGTAAAAGAAGACTTAAGCTGGGGAGATTGAACTTTGTTGGGGAAATAAATCCTGTTGGGGAAATAAACCCCATGGACGGCAATCTGAACTCGGCTGGGGAAGTGAATCCTGTTGACGGAGGAATACTCTACTGAGGGAAACTCCTTGTTGAGGAGAATGAGTTCTGCTTGAGAGAGGTAATCTGCAGGGGATTTTACAGTTTTGAAAACTCATATGGGGAAAATAATTTCCATAAATTGTAATGATTGGGATTCCGTAGATGGGAAATATTGTTGGGAAAAAGATCATGTTTCTTTATCCGCTAGAGCGATCTACCGGGGAAATTGAGAGGAATGTATGAACTTGCGATGATTACTTTGTAGGGATAATCTCATGGAAGTGGCTCTGTGGGGATTTGTGGATGGCTTGGACGTTATCCCAATTCCTAGAGTCTTGAGGCAATGCTTATTCATGTTTTTATGCATATATTTGTCAACCGTCAATTGTATTCATATGTATATGCTCATTCAATTTTAGTCATTGGACGTCTTGCAAACAAAATAGAAAAAGTAAAAATAAAGAGTTTGAATTTTGAAATTGTATTTCATTGATAGTTTGCCCATAAACGGGCGATTTTTTATAAAGAGACAGAGATCCCAATAAGGGGAAATCATTGTGAAATGAAATGAATACAAAGTGTAAACAAGATAACAGCTATGTGGAAGTGATCTCGTCGGGTTCCAACTCTTCTATTGCCCCTATGCCTTCAAGCATCTCATCCCTTGCTGTCGGAAGAAGTGGATTGAATTGATCTGTATGATTTGAACTTTTTGGTGATAAATCTTGATGTAGGTGATCCAATGGGGACATAGTCATACACTTTAATCCATAATTTTTGCCTGGACCGCCCTTTCGGATTTTCAGTCCACCGGTATACCCTTTTTTTGCCCAAGCCGCCTTTTCAGGTTTTCGAATTGCTAGGTGTACAGTCTTTTCATATATATCCCTATTTTTTGCCCGAACCCTTTTGGTTCGCTGGGATGCCCTTATTTTTTCCTAGGCCAGTCAACCTAGAGGGTCATTTTTATCTGTAGTATCTTTTGACTATGTACGCATAAGGGTGCAGGAAATCTTCACCGTCCATGGTGGTCAGTATCATAGCTCTTCCAGAAAATATTTTCTTGATTACAAATGGCCCTTCGTAAGTGGGAGTCCATTTTCCACTTGGATCACCCTGCGGAAGAATAATGCACTTTATTACCAAGTCACCAGCCTGATATACCCGATGCTTGAGCTTCTTATTGAATGCGTTGACCATACGTTTTTGGTACATCTGACCGTGACAGACAACCCCTAGCCTCTTCTCGCTGATTAGATTCAACTGATCCAACTTGTTCTGAATCCATTCGTCTTCGTCCAAGTATTCCTCTTTCATGATCCTTATAGAAGGAATCTGAACTTTGACAGGTAGGACAACTTCCATACAATAGACCAGAGAGAATGAGGTTGCCCCAGTTGATGTTCTAGCCAAAGTGTGGTAGCTGTGGAGATAAAATGGTAAAATCTCGTGTCAATCTTTGTATGTTACAACCATCTTCTGTATGATCTTCTTGATGTTCTTATTGGCGAGTTCTACTGTGCCATTCATCTTGGATCGATATGAAGAAGAGTTGTGATGCTTAATCTTGAACTGCGTCTAGAGCTCAGTAATCATCGTGTTATTGAGATTCGTACCATTGTATGTGATAATCCTCTCGGGGATGCCATACCGAAATATAAGGTTATGCTTTATGAACCGGGCGACTACATTTTTAGTAACAGGGGCGAATGAGTCTGCTTCTACCCATTTTGTAAAGTAATCAATGGCGACGAGGATGAAACGATGCCCGTTAGAGGTAGTAGGCTTAATTTCTCCGATCATATTAATGCCCCACATTACGAATGGCCAAGGAGCAATCATGACATTCAAAGGTACTGGAGGCACATGAACTTTATCAGCGTAAATTTGGCACTTATGACAAGTTCTTGAGTGGTGGTGACAGTTAGTTTCCATAGTCGACCAATAGTAACCAGCTCTCAAAATATTTTTAGCCATAGTATGCCCACTGGAGTGAGTATCGAAGACGCCTTCGTGCATATCTTGCATAATCTCTTTTGCTTCCTTCTTATCCATACAACGGAGCAGGGTTGAATCATGATCGTGTTTGTATATAATTCCATTGCTCAGGAAGAACTTAGTCGAGAACCTCCATAGGAATTTCTTGTCGTTGACTGATTCCCCTTCTGGGTATTCTTGAGCCTCAAGGTACCTTTTCACCTCATGAAACCAAGGTTTTTCCTCTACTCCATCAGTGTCAAGTTCATAGCAGTACGCCGGTTCATCGAATCTTTCAATGGTAGTTATGGGAGTCTCATTGTCCCATTTGAACTTGAACATGGATGACATGGTAGCGAATGTGTCTGCCAACTGATTCTCTTCTCTTGGTATGTGTTCAAAGGTAATCTCTTCGAAATACAAGAACAAGGTTAACACATGCTCTTTATAAGGAATGATATTTAGGTGTTTCGTATCCCAATATCCCTTAACCTGACTGATCACCAAGGCTGAGTCTCCATACACGCTTAAAAATTTGATTCTTAGGTCAATAGCAGCCCTAAGACCCCTGATGCAGGCTTCATATGCAGCCATATTATTTGTGCAGTCAAAGCAAAATCTGGCGGTGAAAGGCGTATGGCAACTTGCGGGGGAGATAATCACAACACCGACTCTGTTGCCAAGTGAATTGGAAGCTCCATCAAAATCATATTCCATCAGGGTACTGGCTTAGGTACTTCATATGATCCAGGCTCTTCGCAATATGCTACTAGCATAATGTTCTAGTCCGGGAATTCAAAGTTCATACACTTATAGTCATCTACTACCTCATGCGCCAAATGGTCGGCCAATACACTTCCTTTGATTTCCTTTTGAGTGGTGTACTAGATATTATATTCTGTTAAAACCATCTGCCATCGGGCTATTTTTCCAGAGAGAGCTGGCTTCTCGAATATGTACTTGATGGGATCCATTTTAGATATCAACAAGGTAGTATGGGTCAGCATATACTGTTTTAGTCGGTGAGCAGCCTATGCCAAAGCGCAATAAGTTTTCTCAAGAAGCGAATATCTTGTTTCACAGTCGGTAAACTTTTTTCTAAAGTAGTATATTGCATGCTCTTTTTGACCAGACTCATCATGCTGTCCCAATACACACCCCATTGAATTCTCTAGCACTGTTAAGTACATGATTAGAAGTCGTCCTTCAACTGGTGGCATTAGAATATGAGGTTCTTGTAGGTACTCCTTAATTTTATCAAAGGCTATTTGACAGTCGTCGTTCCATATTACTACTTGATCTTTCTTTAGCAGCTTGAAAATTGGCTCACAAGTAGCAGTCAAATGCAAAATGAAACAGGAAACGTAATTCAACTGTCCTAAGAAACCTCTGACTTCCTTCTCGATACGAGGAGTTGGAATTTCTTGTATGGCTTTAACTTTTTCAGGATCAACCTCAATACCTTTACCACTAACAACGAAACCCAAGAGTTTATCGGATCTTACCCCAAAGATGCACTTGTTCGGGTTTAACCTTAGCTTCACTTCCTGAGTCTTTCAAATAGCTTATGTAAATGATCGAGGTGCTCTTCTTCAGTTTGTGACTTAGCTATTATTTCGTCAACATTGACCTCTATTTCATGGTGAATCATGTCATGAAATAAAGCTACCATGGCACGCTGATAAGTTGCCCCGACGTTCTTCAACCCGAAAGGCATAACTTTGTAGCAGAAAGTGCCCCACGATGTGGCGAAGGTAGTTTTCTCCATGTCTTCAAAAGCCATATTGATATGATTATAACTTGAGAGGTCATCCATGAAGGAGAATACCTTGTGCTAAGCGGTGTTGTCGACCAAAACATTGACATGTGGTAGTGGGAAATCATCTTTGGGACTTGCCCTATTCAGGTCCCTGTAATCTACACACGTACGTACCTTGCCATATTTCTTTGGTACCAGAACAACATTAGCAACCCATTAAGGATATGAAGTCACTTCTAAGAACCCTGCATTGAATTGCTTTATAACCTCGACTTTGATTTTTCTGACATTTCACGATGCATGTGACGAATCTTCTATTTTATCAGAGCACAACCCTCTTTCATTGGTGGACGGTGAACCACAATATCAGTATCAATCCCTGGCATGTCTTCATATGACCAAGCAAAGATTTCAACATATTCATGCAACATTTGGATTAGTCTTCTCTTGACACTGCTCTCTAAGTTGGCGCCTATCTTGACCTCTTCCTTGTCTATCTCGGTACGCAAGTTGAAAACTTCGACCGACTCTTCATGTGGTTGGATAGCCTTTTATTCTTGTATCAAGAGTCTAGAAAGTTCACCAAGTATTTCACAATCTTCCTCATATTCTTCCTCGGCTTGGTAGATCGGATTTTTGAAGTCATATGCGGCAACAACAGCATTATCGTCAACGAGATCCAGAGTGGATAAGGATCTGCAATGTAGTGTGTAGGTGTGTGTAAGAACACATAGCTATTTTAAAAATGCAATAAGATAAAAGAAAAATATAGATCACAAAATTTGCATGCAAAACGTCCAATGTTTTTATTGAATGAACAAATGTTTATGAATTATCGACCCTTTTAACAAATGAACCATTGTGCCTTAGGTAAGACACAAGGTTTAAAGTCATTATTTATTACATAGCCAAAAACTTTTGAAAACAATAAGACAGGAATATAGCTATTACTCATAACTAAAGGAGATCGGAAAGATGTCTTCTGCCTTCCAGTTATCCATTCCATCACCAACGGTAGGGAATATCCAATTGTTGAAGTCATAATCACTGTCTGCATCCTCTATAGCATTGACCTCGTTATTGCTAATACTGAATGGAAGTTTCCCCGCATGAGCGCGAAGAACAACCCTCTAACCTTCTTCTTCAATAGTAGCCTTAGCATCCTTCAAGGAGGCCATCTTGTGAGGGGTCTTGGTGATCTTTGGAATGGCAGACACGTATTCAACACCAACAGGGGAAATCACATTGAAGGTCTGACAGGGTGTTTCAATAAATTCTCCGTCCATCTCTATGTATCAGAACGAATTGAGGTGGATGACCATATACTCTTCCTTTCCATACATAGTAACAACCTTCCCTTTTACTGGATATTTTAGCTTCTGGTGCAAGGTAGAGGTGACAGCACCTGCCCCATGAATCCAAGGACGTCCCAATAAACAAGAATAATCTGACCGGATGTCCATGACATAGAAAGTGGACTCAAATATCTGTGAACCCACCTTGATAGGGAGGTATACCTCTCCATGCACCATTCTCTTTGATTCGTCAAAGGCTCGAACTATGATATTGCTGGGCTTCAGCACAACCCTTTCACAATCTAGTTGGTCCAGAGTGCCATTTGGCATAACATTCAGAGAAGATCCCAATCAATTAACACATGGGACAATGTAGTTCCCCTGCATTCAATGGAGACATACAAGGCCCTATTGTGATTTCTCCCCTCCGGAGTCAAGTCAACATCGAAGAAACCCAAACCATTATCGATTGTCAGACTAGCCACAAAGCTTCCAAATTGATCAGCCGAAATCTCTTGCGGCATGTGGGCAGTCTTTAAGAACTTTACCAAAGCCTTCGCATGGGCTTTAGAACACAGCAGTAGTGACAACATATATATTTTAGATGGGGTCTGCCCCAGCTGTTTAACAATTTTATAATCACTTAAGTGAATGATCTTCAAAACTTCTTCCAAATCCTGTCCAGAGGTATCTTTGACCGGAGCTTCCTTTGGCGCCTCCATCCGGGCAGACTATATCACTGGCTCTTTACCCCGAGCCCTAGTAGTTGTCTTGGTAACTGTAACTTGAGCAGGCGGAGAGATTTCTGGGGAGAAAATCCTTTCGTTTCTAGTAATTTTTCTAGTCCCCACAATATTTACAATGCTGGGATCAACTTCTTCATTATCTTCATCGGACAAATCTTGCTTAACGCCTTGGTAATAGACGCCAGAACCATAATTCCATGGAATAGCCTTCTCCAAGGAATATGGGATATGCCCAAGCATTATAATAACCAAAGGAGAAGCTTTCGAATTGACGGTAATCCTTATAGGACCTTTGGAAGGGATCCTAAAAGCAGTACCAGAGATAACAACCAAATCTTGGCACAAATTCAAAATCTTCTCAATCAGAATCACGTGTTCATCCATCAGACATTGAACACCTTCCTTCAGCAACTCGCAGTCATTGGGTTGGATAGTGTAGAAATAACATCCTTCAACACAGCCTAGAAATAAACCGGTCTGTAACAAATTATTCTTGATTGTAGAGAGGGAAGTAACCATATCATTGACAGAGGTAATATACATCACATATTTAACAACACTTATGCCTTTGTCATGCTTGTGCATAGGTGAAGTAATCAAATTTGGAGTCTCTAGAGGATCAAACTCAATTTCTTTGTTATTGATCATGTCCCGAATCTTGCTCTTCAGAGCCCACCAATTGTTGGTGTCATAAACATGACTATTTGAATGATAAACACACCTTGCATTTGGATTATACTTTGGAGAGGAGGTGTTAGGATTTTGAGGAGGATCCCACAGTGAAATGAGTTCAGCTTTCAGCAGATGTTGTAATGCCTGAGATAAAGGCATGCCAATTTTGGTGAATTGCCTCGGCGGAGCATCTGGCCTTCGTCGGTTAACCTGTTGTTGTTGTTAAACAGGTGCCGAATTGGAAATAATACTGCTCCCACAGTCTGATGGCAGATACTTTTACTACGAATCTTCTGACCATACATAACATTGACTTCCTTCTTACCTCCAAATGGATTCTTCACAGCATTAAAAGATGTGGCCATCAGGATCTTCCCAATCTGGATACCACTTTTAATTCTTTCTCCTATCAAAATTATCTCTATAAAACCCGACGAAGAGCTTCCGATCAACAAATTAAAGAACGGGCCTCTCAGAGTGCCTATAAACATATCCACCATTTCCTTATCATTCAAGGGAGGTTGCACCCTTTCAGCCAAGTCCCTCCATTTCTGTTAATATTCCTTGAACCTGTCATTAGAGCCCATGAACATATTCTGCAATTGCACTCGAGTTGGTTCCAGGTCAGCATTATATTGATATTGCTTATAGAAAGCATCAACCAAGTCTTCCCACGTATGAATATTGGTTTCCTCCAACTGATAGAACCATTCCAGTTGAGTTCCAACCAAACTTTCTTGGAAGAAATGGAACCATAAATTTCGGTAAGCAGTATATGGTTGTATCTTCCGAGCATACAACCTCAAATGGAGCTTAGGATAAGAGACACCATCGTATTTGTAAAAGACAGGGACCTTGAACTTAGGTGGGATGACCACCCCCGGAACCATACCTAATTCACCAAAATCTAGTCCAGGCACCTTCTGGATTTCCACTGCCTTGAGTCTGTCCTCCAGTTGCTTAAATTTATCGTCCACAGGAGGATACTATTCGTCAGAAAAGTCAGTCTTCAGGAGTACTCTCATAACCCTGATTGTTCCTACCTTCATTTTTTATGCTTCTGCCATCTTCATCATGGTTGTCATCTTCTTCAGAGGAGATATCTTCAACTTGGATGGGTTGAGCAGGACCTTTGAACCTTATCCCCATATTGAGGATAACATCCAGCTTCTTGGTCTTCTTTTTCTTGGCAACGAGCGCCAACAACTCTTGTTGTCCCTGTGCCAGATTCATGAGAGTTTATAGGAATTGTGCATGCTGCGCCTGAAGATCCTTAATAATTTGTTCGAGGTCCATTTTTCTACTGAAATAAACAGCGAGAAAATGATAAACCTGTATGATAAACCTGTTATGAAATGATGTATGACATGTAAATGCAATGATTTCAAGGACCTTAGGAGATTCAACTTTGCTTAACCAAGGGGAAACAAAAACAAATATTTTATTAGTGAATTCAAAAATTACAAAATGCCTTTTTAGGCTTACAATAAGGTCTCAAAGAGATAACAAAATGAACTCCTAAAATCTAAGAATCAAGTCTCCCATGGAAGCTTCCTCTTTGTACTGATGTATGCATTAAGTCTCTACTCCTCATGAAGTTTCCTGGTGAGCTCCAACACTTTCTTCTCACATGCATAGAATTGAGTATCAAAGCTGTCCCGTTCATCCTTCAGTTGAATCCAAGATTTCTACAATTCTTCAAGGTCAGTAGGCATGTCTGGATGAAGGATGATACGAGAGATGTCTCCTTCGATAATAGGCTCCATGATCACTGGTAAGATAGCTGGATATGTCATCATAGGGATGGAATTCTTCTGCCCTAAGATCCTACTGTCAATCTTTCTAACCATGCCCCAAGCACGTATAAACCTCTGACGATAACCTTGAAGATCACTTTCATAATCAAACATAATACCCTGGATAAATGCGTCATGAGGATCGTCTCTTCGAGCGTTACCAAATTGACGTAGAACTAAGGAAGGGTTATAAGTAATACCTCCTCTAATGCCAAAGAGTGGAACATTAGGGAATTCCCCATAGTGATCAATGATAGTGGTGTCTTCATGAGATCGGGAACACCAGTAAATATCTGTATGAGAAAATGACATTATTCTTTGCGACCACCTCAAACCTTGTTCATTCTTCATTACCGAGTGAGAAAGGTGCGAAATAAACCACCTGGATAGAAGAGGAATACAACACATGAGAGTTCCTCGCCTCTTTTTAGTATGAGTGTGAAGGGAATGCATAATATCTCCGAGCAAGGTAGGAACAGGATTACGAGCGAGAAAAATCTTGAGGGCGTTCACATCATTGAGCTAGTTTAGATTAGGGAATAGTACCAATCCATAGATTAGAAGAGCCAAGATATTTTCAAAGGCCTGGAAACTCATATCATCTAGAAATAGTTGAGCTTTCTCCAACAAAAATTTAGCCAAAAAACCTTTGACTCCGCTTCTTGTTTCCCAGTTGGATATAATGTCGGACCGCTTCAGATGTAAGGCTGCTGCAATAACTTCTGGCTTCAGAGCTTCCTCTAAACTGGTGAAGAACATCTGATCAAGAACATGTAATCTCGGTAATTGAGAGAACTCTTCCATAGTGGGTACCAATTGGTAATAGGGAAAGGTGAAGCAATGATTTGCAGGGTCAAAGAATTGGAATAGGACACTCATCAAATCTTCCTCAAAACCTGGAGTAACCAAACTGAGCAGTCGACCATGCCTTTTGATAAATGAAGAACATTCGGGAACCTTTGAGACTAACTCTTTAAGTTGAGGAGGCACCCTTACAAAGTTGACCCGAGTAGTGTTTCTGCGAGCAGAGGCCATAGTTTGCAAAACAGAACAAAGATAAATTCCATGGTCCTTGAAATGGTTAGTAGAAATGAAATTGTATAAATTTTATGATGCATGATGTTATGTTTGAACAATTTAATCATACACAAGGCCTTAGGTTAAATCTTGCATGGAGTTATAGGTAAGTACCCTCTCGAAGTTTTAGTTGGCTTAACCTGTAAAAGAAAGTAACCAGGTCCTATGACTCTCAATATCACCGATATTTCTCTCGAGCATTGTTTAAGTTCAAGCATCGGATTTGCGACCGAAATATCCCGAGAGTCCGACCTCAATGAGTGTAGCATCGAGTATCAAACAACTTCAGTTTTCACCAAAGCCGACTATCTCGCTACCTTCTAATGGCTAAGTTATGTCAACTAAGGTTCTACGGTCAGTTAGTGCTTTATGACACCACGCGGTAGCCCAGCATTCTCCTTGACTTAACTCAAGGGACACTGGTACCAACCAATGTGTCAAACTAACGTAGCCATTTCTTCAACTGTATCGGAGTATGCTGTACAGTTTTCACGATCTATTCCTACTTACCTAAATTCCCCAGATCCGGGTATAGGATCTTTATAAGAATAACCCAAACAACCCTTAAACATAAATCAGGCAAGTATAACAATGAAAGCATTTAAATATGAAATATCCCTAAGGTAAACCCACTTTAGGTTAGTGTTCCCCAGCAGAGTCGCCAGTTACGTAATACGGTGGGACATATGACTTTACTGGTTTTGTGTTTTTATCGCAAATGTTGGGGTTAGCAAGAGTCGCCACCGGTTTTCTTTTATCCAATAAAGGAAAGGGTGAAAAGAACAGGAAAGACCTTTCGAGAATTTATTTGAGTAAGGGGGTAGGTTATGAAAAGGAAAGGTGTTAGCACCCTTTTCTTTCATAGTTACCTACGGGTTCTTAGTTGCTAGCTCACTTTGAAAATGCTTTTTGTGTAAGTGTATTTTGAAAATATTTTGAAAATATGCCTTAGTGCGGCAAACTTTGTAATGATTCTCGTATCGTTGAGAATGCATACAAAGTGTTTTATCTTTGAAAATATTTAGAAAAAGAGAGTGCATGTGTGAGAAATTGTTTTATTTTGCGAGCAAGCAACTACAAGCTATCTACCTACTCAAAAAGATCTTTGTTCTTTTCCCCTTTTCCTTTTGATAGTGTTTTCGTACCATTAGTTATTAGGTAGCCTTATCATTGAATGTTTGAGGGACATGCGAGGATCATCGTACAATCATGAAGGAAACTCGTAAGATGCTTTAGCAATTACCCTAAGGTACTAAGATCATTTACGGAGGAGGCGTTGAATGGTCATCGGGGGACTATGATCTTTTAACCAAAGGGCCTTTGCTAAAACTTCTCACGTTCGAGAGATGTGACTGTTGTTTTCTGAAACCAACAACCGTGGTTACCTTAGAGGTGCGTGTGTGTGAAGTGTGTTGTGTTTCAGGTATGTTTATCTTGGATGTTAGATTTTTCTACCGTTTTCTTTTAAGTCTTTCCATGCACGCCTATTTAATCTAGCAATTAGATATATACATAAGGGCAGAAAATAAAAGCGCGGGAAGTAAACTACACTATTACATTGCTTCGGGGATGGGGGAATACAAACCAAAAAAATTGGAGGATAGAAAAGGTAAAGGTTCTAATTAGCTATTACAAACTATGGACAATTACAATATTATGGAAAATAATGCGAAAATAAATAAATGCGCGGAAATGAAAGAGGAAAAATATCTAAAACCCTATTTTCCATTTTAAAACACGCGCACCCAGGTGGGCTTGAATGGACCAATCGGTGATGGCATCTGGGCTAATGCTGTCAGCACGCCGGATTCAACCTTCCGCTTGTCTCCTCCAATCGCTTCAAAACGCAAACTTGTAAAAATGGCTTAAATAATAAAAACAAAATATCCAGGTCCACTAATTTGGACCTTGCAGATCTGATGGTAAAGTTGATTTGGCCTGAAAATGGCTTGATTTAGAGATTCGAAGCTCCTTTGATATCTTTCCCTAACAATGACATGATCTCATCCTTGCATCCAAACTTGCATGTAACATGTTAGTTTTAATCCAGATATCACAAATAACATGATGTATGCGTAACATGGATTTAAATTATATGATTTAAAGAATTTGAGATTCAAATCTTTACCAAACCGGAGGGATGGTGTAAAGGAATTATGGGATGTGTTGGGCTCAGTTTTGGACTCCGGGGGACTCCTAGGAACCTCAAGAACTGTTTGATGGTTGTTGTTTGGATTGATATGGGATGGGGATGTAGCTACGAATTTTTACAACTTTTGGAATTTTTGAGAATTATGGGAAGCTTTCTTATGAAGTGGTCTCGTATCTTTGACATGGCTTGGCTTGCATATATATAGAGAAGGGAAGTGACTTCATAAATATGGAGCAAAATCAAGCCATGATGGCCTTTAATCAAAACAAAATAAAACACTTTGAATTTTTCCATTTTGAGATATTCTCTTCCTTTCTTAATCTTGCGTGGAATTGGCATGTTGACAGGATTGCATGAGTTAATAATGGGCTTGTAATGCACTGAAATCAAAAGGTCCAAGTCCTTACACATTTATCTCATATTTTATTTTGATTCTGTTTTCTTTTATATGAATAAAAATCCAAATAAAAGAAATAAAATCATGAAAAATATGTGGATGGGATTAGAGGTCCTATATCATCTTATGAACATGTTTGAATGTCAAAAGTTAGGTCCACTAGTTTAAAATCTCAAGTTTTCTCATTTTGCATTTCATGAATTTCCTCAAAATTGCCTAACTTGTGTAATTCATAACTTGCTCAATTTTCATATTTTGAAGGTGATCTATGACTTTTTGAAAAGCTCAATATAAACTTTATCTTTTGATTATTTTTTCATTTGGAGACATTATCTTGATGTAAGTTGCCTTGACAAAAAGTGTCTTTTGTTGACTTTTGAAAATGACCTATAATGTATTAGCTCATATCTTTCAAATGAAACATTTTTTGGACTTGAGAATTAAAACAAAGTTGTAGAGAATTGAATTTTCTTCAAATGGGATTTGGTTGGGGAAAAGATGATGAAGCATGTGAAAGTTATGCTTGGTCAATGTTTAGTTGACTTCTCCTAAGGAAACCCTATTTTGGCAATTCTTGACTTTTGATGATTTGAGAGATTTCTTTGGGGAATCATGATAAACCCTTGATCAAATGATGAATATCACTTCAAAATATTGATGTTGACCAAAAATCTTGAAGATTGACTGTATGTTGATCATAGTTGACTTTTTATTCATTATAGTTGATTTTCAATCATCTGAGTCATTGATTGAGAAACCTTGTGATGCAAGACTTGAAACTTGAAACGAACCTTGTTGAGGACCTATGATGAACCATGGAAACCACTTGATACCTTTCAACCCATATTTCCTTGAGAAACTCAAAACTCTAGTTCTAAACCTTTGGCTTAGGAGGAGCATTTGAATGACCATCCCTTGAGATTCTTGAGTATTTGAGAACCTTTTAAATCATGTCTTGAGAATGTGGGAGGGCAAATTTTGGGGTACAACACTAAGTCTCAAGATATTATAACATTTACTCACTTGAAAATGTCTAAGATTAAGGCTCATATGACCACAAAAGGATGTTTTAGGGGGTTGCCTACTAAGTTCTTGTTGGAGAAAGCTCGTTACTTTTCTAAGATGAAGAGTATGGACGTTTTTGAGGCCATATGTGCTCTACTCACCCATGGGTTATTCTTGTTCCCTAATGTCGACAATTTTGTTGATGTTAATGATATTAGGATATTCTTGATTAGGAATCCAGTCCCCACGATGTTTGGAGACTGTAATACGGTGGGAGAACTGACTTTACTGGTTTGGCATTTTATCGCAAATGTTGCGGTTAGCAAGAGTCGCCACCGAATTTTATTTTATCTAACAAAAGAAAGGGTGACAAGAATAGAAAAAACCTTTCGAGATTATTTTTTGAGTAAAGGGGGTAGTTTATGAAAAGGGAAGGTGTTAGCACCCTTTTCATCTGTAGTTATCTATGAGCTCTTAGTTGCTAGCTTGCTTTGAAAATGCTTTTTTGTGTAAGTGTATTTTTAAGATATTTTGAAAAGACACCTTAATGCGGAGAACATTGTAATGTTTCTCGTTTTAGCGAGAACGTATACAAAGTATTTTTGTCTTTGAAAATATTTGAGAAAAGAGTTTATGTATATCAAAAATTGTTTTGTTTGTTTGTGTGAGCAAGTAACTATGAGCTATCTACCTACTCGAAAGATTTATTCTTTTACTCATTTCCTTTAGACAGTGTTATCCTACTATTAGTCAGTAGGTAGCCCTATCGTTGGATGTGTTTGAGGGACAGGCGAGTGTCATCGTACAATCGCGAAAGTAAATCATAAGATACTTTAGTAATTACCCTAAGGTTTTAAGATCATATACCGAGGCAACATCGAAAGGGTCATCTAGGGACTTATGATTTTTAAACTAAGGGGTCACCACTAAAGTCTCTCACGTTCGAGAGTTGTGATTGTTTGTTTTGAAGGCAACAAGTGGAGGTACCTTACAGGTGCGTGTGCGCGAGTGTGTTGGGTTTCAGTTATTTATCTTTGGATGTTAGTTTTTCTACAATTTGCTTTTAATATTATCATACAATCCTATTAGCATTCATCTAACAATTAATATCAGTACGAAAAATAAAGTTCGAAATTTGAATCTACGCTATTACATGGCTTCAAAACAGGGGGAATACAAACCAAAATGAGGAAAGAAAAATGTAAAGAGTCCTAATTAAAACTATTACATCCTTTATGTAGTTACATAAAAAGATGTGAAAATAAATAACCGCGCGAAGATTGACGCGAGGTCAAAACTCTAAAAAAAAAACTCCTAAATGTTTAAGAGAATATTTTTTGTTGTTTTTATATTTTTTAGGAAAATACTTAAATTAAATTAAAAAAACCTAATTCTAACCAATTTTAAGTAACAAAATAAGCTCAGAAATGATTTTAATTAATTAATTTTTATTGTAAAAAATAATGTTAATTAATCATAAACCTAATTTTTGTTTGATTTTATGATTTTTATTTTTAAAAAAAGAAAAAATAATTATTAAAAGAAAAGAAACGAATAAAAAAAATGAAATAGTAAAAAAAATGCTAATGGTCCGTGCTAATTATTAAACGTTAAGCCCAATTTCCTAAACCCAGGCGCTGTAACAACATCAATTGGGGGGGTGCAGCTTGCAAAATCACTAGGCCCAAAGAAGGGAGGCCCAAACACTGGCTCGAGTTTGCGTCTTTCCATGCTTTTCTCCAGGGAGGGTTCACCATAGGCTGCATTTTTTAGAGCATTAGATTTGAATCCAAGAGTTGCAAAGCTGAAGGTCCATGGCTATTGGGTGATATGCGCTACACTGGATCTAAAATGAAATATTAGAAAAATAAAACTCCCTCACACCTGGATCGAACCCAGGACATGAGGGAGGTATGCCTTAAGCGCATGTATTCTACCACTGGGCCTGTTGTTCATTCATTGTTTCAAACACCAACGAGTATTAATATTATGAAAACACAAATATTTAAAAAAATAAAAACGCGCGCGTGGGACATTTGAATGGACCAGTGAGGGAATGACACATCTGGCATTGGAGTCAGCCACGGGAGTCAACTTTCCGGTTGTCTTCTCTGGTGGGCTCAAACCCTAACCTGCAAAATAACAACAATTAAGGAATCAAAATAACCCTACCCCCCTTAAAAAAATTCACTGAGTCCGAATTTGGGGTTATTTTTATCTGAGTCGTTCTATATCATGAAATCCAAAACCAAACATTCTTGATGCCCTAACGATGTATGTACAGATCTTGACGTTAGAGCTTGCATCGAAAGGTCCCAACCTGTCTAAAGCTTCATCACTAACACACATAAACACATGAAATCAGTTAAATATGCTTAGATCAATATTTCAAGTTTCAAAAATATACTTTCAACCGACGTGCTTAGAACAACGATTCTGGGCTGAAATGGTTTGGCAAAAAGGATGGATCCATTCCTGGGAACCTCAAGAGTAGTGTTTGATCACTTGTTTGGACTACAAAGGCCTGGAAATGAAGATGCGAATTTGAAAACTTTTCATAATTTTTGAGAATTATGGAGCTTTTTTCAGGAAGTGTTTTCGTGTCCATTCAAGCTTGCATAGTCTTGTACTTATATAGGGAGAGTGAACTTGACCAACATGGAAACAAATTAAGGTATTAACCTTGGTTTTAAAACCAAAAATCATGATTTGAAAACATTCCATATTTGTTAATTTTTTCTTTCCATTCTTGACATGCAATGAATCTGATCTTCTTTGATGTATCTTGCACGAAAATATGGGCCTCTCAATGGATCAAACCAAGCCCAAATGCCATGGCCCACTATTTCTTGCATTTTTATCTTTATTTATTTAATTTTAAATTAAATAAAATTAAATAAAATCAAGGACATGCAAAAATTGTTTTATAGGTCCTCTAAGACATTATTGACATGCTTGAAGTCCAAAAATTAGGCCCATTGGTCAAAAAATACAATTTTGCTCAATGTGTACCTCTTGAAATTCCTCAAAATTTCCCAACTTGTGCAACACATAACTTGCTCAATTTTCATCTTTTGAAGGAGATATTGGAATTTTTGGGAAGCCCAAGATGTCCTATACACCTTATCTTTTAATCATTTTTGCATTTGGAGACATTATCTTGATGTAGATTGCCTTGACAAAAAGTGCCTTTTGTTGACTTTTTGAAAATGACCTATAATATATGAGATCATATCTTCCAAATGAAGCATCTTTTGGACTTTATTATAGAATAAAAGTTGTAGGTAATTGGATTTTCTTCAAAATAGGCTTTGGTTGGGGAAAAATTGATGAAGCATGTGAAAGTTATGCCTAGTCAAAGTTTAGTTGACTTCTCCTAAGGAAACCCTAATTTGGAAATTCTTGACTTTTGATGATCTAAGAATATTCCTTGAGGAATCATGATCAACCCATTATCAAATGATGAATATAACTTTAAAATGTTGATGTTGACAAAAAATCTTGAAGTTTGACTATATATTGACCATAATTGACTTTTTGACCAATACAAGTGATTTTCAAGCATTTGAACCATTGACTGAGCAAACTTATGATGTAGGGCATGAAACCTGACATGAAACATGTTGAGAACCTGTAAAGAACCATGGAAGCCACTTGTGGCATTTGCAAACCTGATTTTTTTGAGAAACTCCAAACCCTAGTTGTGGGCCTTTGGTCTAGGAGGTGCATTTTGACTAGTCAACCCTTGAGTGTCTTGATCATTTGAAGAGCCTTGAAAGAATTCTTTGAGAAAAGTGAGAGGGAAAATGTTAGGGAACAAAGAGTGCCCCTGCTCAATCTTCTTAATCTTGGAGTGTTTAATTGGCATGTCTACCATTCATGACTCGAAGGTAGAAGATGATTGAACACTTAACTGTCCATAAATTTGCACTCGCATGTGCAAGAGGTAACATTATTAGTTGATTGTAACGAGAATGTACTTTGAGATGCCATTTGAGGGGTGACGGAGAATCTTCAGAGATGGGCTTATAGATGCCATCCTAAATAACTGTTGACTTCAACTGAAAGAAATATCAGAAAAATCTTTGGGCGACTTTAACTGAACCAGAGGAAGCGTCCACCGAAAAAAAATCAGAAAAAATCGTTGATCGATTTAAGCTAAACCAACAGAGGTCTTGAATCATCTTTATTTGGAAAACAAATCAGAAAACTCTTCAAGTCGATTTAGCTGAACCAAATAAAGAAGTCTACCGAAAAACAAATCAGGATAAATCATTGATCGATTTAAACTGAACCGCATATATATTGAATTATGTTTAACTGGAAAAAAATCAGCAAAATCTTCGAGTGGATTTAGCTGAACCAGAGAAAGAAGTCCACCAGAAAACAAATCAGGATAAATCGTTGATCGATTTAAACTGAACCAGCAGATATTTTTAATTATCTTTAACTGGAAACAAATCAACAAAATATTTAAGTCGATTTAGCTGAACCAGAGAAAGAAGTCCACCGGAAAAAAATCAGGATAAATCATAGATCGATTTAAACTGAACCAACAGATATATTTAATTATCTTTAACTGGAAACAAATCAGCAAAATCTTCGAGTTGATTTAGCTGAACCAGAGAAAGAAGTCTACCGGAAAACAAATCAGGATAAATAGTTGATTGATTTACACTAAACCAGTAGATATATTTAATCATCTTGAATTGGAAACAAATTGGCAAAATCTTCGAGTCAATTTAGCTAAACAAGAGAAAGAAGTCTACCAGAAAACAAATTAGGATAAATCGTTGATCGATTTAAACTGAACCAACAGAGGTCTTGAATTATCTTTAACTGGAAAATAAATTAGTAAAATCTTTGAGTCGATTTAGCTAAACCAGAGAAAGAAGTCCACGAGAAAAAAAATTAGGATAAATCGTTGATCGATTCAAACTGAACCAGCAGATATATTTAATTATCTTTAATTGGAAACAAATCAGTAAAATCTTCGAGTCGATTTAGCTGAACTTGAGAAAGAAGTCTACCAAAAAATAAATCAGGATAAATAGTTGATCATTTAAACTGAACCAGCAGAGGTCTTGAATTATCTTTAACTGGAAAACAAATCAGTAAAATCTTTGAGTCGATTTAGCTGAACCAGAGAAAGAAGTCCACCAGAAAACAAATCAGGATAAATCGTTAATCAATTTAAACTGAACCAGCAGATATATTTAATTATCTTTAACTGGAAACAAATCAGCAAAATCTTTGATTCGATTTAGATGAACTAGAGAGAGAAGTCTACTGGAAAACAAATCAGTATAAATCGTTGATCAATTTAAACTGAACCAGCAGAGGTCTTGAATCATCTTTAATTGGAAAACAAGTCATTAAATTCTTCGAGTCAATTTAGCTGAACTAGAATAAGAAGTCTACCAGAAAACAAATCAAGATAAATCGTTGATCTATTTAAACTGAACCAAAAGAGGTCTTGAATTATCTATAACCAGAAAAAAAATTAGTAAAATCTTCGAGTTGATTTAGCTTAACCAAAGAAAGAGATCTACCGGAAAACAAATAAGGATAAATCGTTGATCGATTTAAACTGAACCCGCAAATATATTGAATCATTTTTAACTGGAAACAAATCAGCAAAATCTTCGAGTCGCTTTAGCTGAACTAGAGAAAGAAGTCCACCAAAAAATAAATCAGGATAAATCGTTGATCAATTTAAACTGAACCAGCAGATATATTTTGAGAATGACCTTCTGAGTAAATTGCTGAAATATCTCTTTTTCAGATATAGTCTTTGGGAAGATTGTCAGGTCATATAAGTAGCCGATGATATTCGTTGGTTTGTGAACTTCATCTGAAAAGATAAAGAGTTAGTTGTATGCACTATCATGATGTATGAAATGCAATGCGTAATGATGTTATCAAAATACATGAGACTGTTCCGTATTCATTTCATATGTATATGCTATGATAAATGAGGTATGAATGTGCAATGTTTTTGGAATTCGAGCAGCATCTTAGTCCGGGGAAAATAAACCCTTGACTATCGATGAGGATGAAGAGTATGTGTAATCTTTAATCTTCTGAGAGATGTTTCCTGCTGAAGACTCATGATTGCTGTTTGAGAATAACTCCACTGAGAAACATTGATTTCTGCTTTCCGAGGAAACTCTGCTGGAGAGTGTTAATTCCTGCTTGGGGGAGAAGAGTTCAAAACTTTAGTCGTTCTTTTCTCTACTGGGGAATTATAATTCTTTGTATAACCTGAACGGGGATAACATTGATGGATAAATTTCTGGCTTGTCTGAGGAGGATAGAGTTGACTGATATTTGATCCAATTTTAGATTCAATAGCAACTCTTTGGGGATAGTAATGGCTTCATTGGGGAAGGGATGTTTTGCTGGTGACTCATTGTCATCTGATTAATAGACTCAAGCTGGGGAGATTGGTCCTCATTGGGGAGATAAATCTTGTTGGGGAAATAAACCCTGGCGATGGAGGAATGAGCTCTATTGGAGAGAAGCAATCTACAGGGGCTTTTATAGTTGTGAAAACTCAGCTACAGAGAAGAATTCCCATGGACTGTAATGTCTGAGATCCTGTAGATAAGCAATATTACCCGAAGAAAGCCTACACTTCTTTGATCTTCCAGAGTGATCTGCTGGGCAGATAAGGAGGAATGTATGAACTTGTGAAAATTACCATG
This sequence comes from Vicia faba, assembly GCA_948472305.1. Classification (NCBI taxonomy): domain Eukaryota; kingdom Viridiplantae; phylum Streptophyta; class Magnoliopsida; order Fabales; family Fabaceae; genus Vicia; species Vicia faba. Next base: position 1,182,385,824 of record OX451736.1, read on the forward strand.
TAATAATAATATCATGGAAGTTGCTCTATGGGGAATCATGGGTGGCTTGGATGTCATCCCAACTCCTACAGTCTTGAGTAAATGCCCATTCCCTTTTCTTATCCATATATTTGTTAAAAGTCAACTGTATTTATATTCATATGCTCGTTCAATTTTAGTTATTGAACATTTTGTAAACAAAACAGAAAAAGTAAAAAGAGAATTTTTGGCTTTGAAATTGTTTTTGTATTGATAGTTTTGCCCATAAGCAGGCGATTTTGTACAAAGATACGATAATCCTTGTAAGAGGAATTCATCAAAGAAAATATTACAAAGTGAAAACAAAACATATAGCTATGTGGAAATAATCTCACTGGGTTCCAACCCTGCCATGCCCTTATGTCTTCAAATATTTCGTCCCTTGCTATCAGAAGAAACTGATTGAACTGATTTGTACCGTTTGAACATTAGATGTAGGTAATAAAGCTTGCAGTGAGTGATCCAATGGGACATAGTCGTACGCTTTTAATACCTAATTTTTTCCTAGACCGCCCTTTCGAGTTTTCAGTCCACCGAAATACCCTTTTTTGCCCAAGCCGCCTTTTCAGGTTTTCGACTTGCCGGGTGTACAATCTTTTGATATATATCCCTGATTTTTTCCCGAACCCTTTTTGGTTCTTCGTGATGCCCTTATTTTTTTCTTAGGCTAGTCAACCTAGCGGGTTATCTTTATGCGTATTATCTTTTGACTATGTCCGCATTCACAGGGTGCGGGAAATCTTCAGCGTCCATGGTGGTCAATATCATAGCACCACCAGAGAATATTTTCTTGATTGCAAATGGACCTTCATAAGTGGGAGTCCATTTGCTCCTGGGATCACCTTGCGGTAGAATGATGAGCTTTATTACCAAGTCACCAGCCTGATATACCTGATGCTTGATCTTCTTATTTTAGGCTTTGATCATACGCTTTTGATACATCTGACCGTGACAGACAACCACAAGCCTCTTCTCGTCAATTAGATTTAGCTGATCCAAACATGTCTAAATCCACTCGTCTTCATCTAGGTCTGCTTCTCTCATGATTCTCGGTGAGCGAATCTGAACTTCAACAAGTAAGACATCTTCCATACCATAAACCAGAGAGAATGGGGTTTCCCCATTTGATGTTCTAGATGGAGTGCGGTAACCGTGGAGAGCGAACGGTAACATCTCGTGCCAATATTTTTATGTCACAACCATCTTCTGTATAATATTTTTGATATTCTTATTGGCAGCTTCCACTGCGCCATTCACCTTTGGATGATACAAAGACGAGTTGTGATGCTTGATTTTGAACTGTGTGCATTTCAGTGATCATGGTGTTGTTAAGATTGCTATCTTTGTCTGTGATGATTATTTCGGGGATGCCATACCGACAGACCAGGTTGTGCTTGATGAACCGGGAAACCACATTCTTGGTGACAAAGGAAAACAAATTGCTTCAACCCACTTTGTAAAATAGTCAATGGCGACGAGGATGAAGCGATGTCCATTAGAGGCAGTAAGATTTATTTCTCCAATCATATCGATGCCCTACATTGCAAATGGCTAAGGAGCAGTCATGACATTCAGAGGTACTGGAGGAACATGAACATTATCAGTGCAGATCTGGCACTTACGAAAAGTTCTCGATTGGTGGTGACAGTCAATTTCCATAGTCGACCAATAGTAACCCGCTCTTAAGATCTTTTAAGCCATAGTATATCCACTGGAATGAGTACCGAGGACACATTCATGCATGTCTTGCATAATCTCTTCTTCTTCCTTCTTGTCCACACAACAAAGCAGAGTCGAATCATGATTACGCTTGTACAAAACTCTGTTGCTCAAGAAGAATTTATCCGAGAAACTTCGAAGGAATTTCCTATCATTGATGGATTCCCCTTCAGGTTATTCTTGGGTTTTAAGGTATCTCTTGACTTCATGAAACCATATTTTTTCATCTACTCCATCAGTATCAATCCCATAAAAATGTGATGGTTCGTCGAATCTTTCAATGGTAATTCTGGGAGCCTCGATGTCCCATCTGACCTTGAACATTGAGGACATGGTAGCCAAAGCGTCCGCCAGCTAATTCTCATCTCTCGGTATATGCTCAAAGGTAATCTCTTCAAAATGCAGGATCAATGTTAGCACATATTCTCGATAAGGGATCAAATTCAGATGATTCTCATCCCATTCTCCTTTGATCTGACTGAATACCAGGGTTGAGTCTCCATATACACTTAGGAATTTTATTCTCAGGTCAATAGCAGCTTTAAGACCCATGATGCACACTTCATATTCAGCCATATTGTTGGTACAGTCAAAGCACAACCTAGCAGTGAAGGGTGTATGGAAACCTGTAAGAGAGATGATCACAACATCTATTCCATTTCCAAGTGCACTGGAAGCCCCTTCAAAGACCATAGTCCATTGGGATCCTAGTTCAGGTCCTTCATACGGTCCAGGTTCTTAACAATCTGTTACTTGCATAATGTTTTTGTTCGAGAATTCAAAGTTCATAGACTGATAGTCGTCTACAGTTTGGTGTGGCAAATGGTCCACCAGTACACTTCTTTTGATGGATTTTGAGTGGTTTATTGGATATCATATTCTGTTAAGACCATCTGTCATCGAGATATTCTTCCAGAGAGAGCTGGCTTCTCAAAGATATATTTGATGGGATCCATTTTAGAGATCAAGAAAGTGGTATGGGTCAACATATACTATCTTAGTTGGCGAGCAGCCCATGCCAAAGCGCAACAAGTTTTCTCGAGCAGTGAATATCTTGTTTCACATTCGATAAACTTTTTGCTAAAGTAGTATATTGCATGCTCTTTTTGACCAGACTCGTCATGCTGCCCAAGTACACACCCCATTGAGTTCTCTAGCACTGTTAAGTACATGATCAGAGATCATCCATCGAATGGTGGCATCAAAGTAGGAGTTTCCTGTAGGTACTCTTTAATCTTATCGAAAGCTACATGAAAATCATCAATCTACCTTACTACTTGATCTTTCTTCAGTAGTTTGAGATTGGCTCACAAGTAGCTGTTAGATGAGAAATGAAACGGGCAATGTAATTCAAACGTCCCAAAAAACCTCTGACTTCTTTCTCAGTACAGGGAGATGGAATCTCTTAAATAGCCTTGACCTTTGCAGGTTCAACTTTAATACCTTTATTGCTGACAAAAAAACCTAGAAGCTTTCCAGACCTCACCCCATAGGTGCACTTGTTTGGATTCACCCTCAACTTGTATTTCTTTAGTCTCTCAAACAACTTGTGCAGATGATCAATATGCTCCTCCTCAGTCTGTAACCTGGCTATCATGTCATAAACATAGACCTCTATCTAATGGTGAATCATATCATGAAATAAGGCTACCATGGAACGTTTATACGTTGCCCCTGTATTTTTCCACCCAAAAGGCATGACTTTGTAACAAAAAGTGCCCCACTGTGTGACGAAGGTAGTCTTTTCCATGTCTTCAGGCGCCATCTTGATTTGATTGTAGCCCGAGAAACCATCCATGAAGGAGAATACCTTATGTTGAGCGGTGTTGTCGACTAAAACACCAATATGTGGCAGCGGGAAGTTGCTTTGGGGCTTGCCCTGTTCAGATCCCTGTAGTCTACACACATACAAACCTTATCATCTTTTTTAGGCACCTGAACAACATTAGCAACCCATTGAGGATATGATGTAACTTCCAAGAACCTTGCGTGGAACTACTTCATAACTTTATCTTTGATCTTTTCTAACATTTCAGGACACATACGACAAACCTTCTGCTTTATCAGAGGACAACCCTCTTTCATTGGTAGACGGTGAACCACAATATCGGTGTCGAGCCCTGGAATGTCTTCATATGACCAAGTGAAGATCTCAACATATTCATGTAGCATCTGGATCAATCTGCTCTTGACACTACCCTCTAAGTTGGCACCTATCTTGACCTCTTTCATGTCTGTCTCTGTACCCAGATTTATGACTTCGATTGGCTTTTCATGTGGTTGAATAACTTTCTCCTCCTGTATCAGGAATCTGGCAAGCTCTCCAGGTATTTCAAAATCTTCCTCACCTTCGTCTTCGGCTTGGTAGATCATATTTTCAAAGTCATATGTGGCAATAACAAAATTTTTATCAACGAGATTCAGAGTGCATGAGTATCTACAATGTACTGTGTAGGTGTGTGTGATAACACGTAGCTATTTAAAAGAAAATGAAATAAGATAAGAAGAAAGACAGAGATCACAAAATTTGTATGCAAAACGTCCAATTTTTTTATTGAAATGAGCAAATGTTTATGGATCAATCAACCTTTAACAAAAGAACCATTGTGCCCTGGGTAAGGCACAAGGCTTTAATATTTATTGTTCAAATTTTACATAACCAAAACTTTTTAAACAATAAAAACAGGAAAATAGCCATTACTCCTGGCTGAAAGAGATAGGGAACACGTCTTCCACTCTCCAATTATCCAGTCTATCACCAATAGTAAGGACAATCCAGTTGTTGAAGTAACAATCACTATCTGCATCCTCTATGGCATTAACCTCGTTGTTGCTGATGCAGAATAGAGGTCTCCCAACACGAGCACTTCGAACAACCTTTTGACCTTCTTCCGTGAAACCTAGGCCAAACTTGTTAGATTTATAAGGGATGTCTAGAAGCTGACCCCAAATTGTACTATCACCTTCTTCAACAGCATCCTTAGCATCTTTCATGGAGGCCATCTTGTGTGGAGCTTTGGTGATCTTGGGAATGGCTAAAACATACTCAACGGCAGTAGGGGAAATCACTTAAAATGTGTAGCAAGGCGTCTCAATGAATTCTCCGTCCATTTCCACATACCGGGACAATTTGAGGTGGATGACCATGTATTCCTCCTCCCCACAAACAGTAACAAGTTTCCCTTTTACCAGATACTTCAGTTTCTGGTGCAAAGTGGAGGTGACAGCGCCCGCCTTATGGATCCAAGGACGTCCCAAAAGAAAATAATAGGTCGGCCAGATGTCCATCACATAAAAGGTATATTCAAAGATCTTCGAACCCACTTTGACCGGGAAGTCCACCTCTCCATGTACCATTCTCTTAGATCCGTCAAAGGCTCGGACTATGATGTTACTAGGCTTCAGCACAACCCTATCACAGTCTAGTCTATCCATAGAACCTTTCAGAAGAACATTTAGGGAAGATCCAATGTCAATCAGAACATGGGACAATGTAGTGCCCTTGCACTCAATGGAGACATACATGGCCTTGTTGTGGTTTCTCCCTTCAGGAGTCAAATTAGTATCAGTGAAACCCAGACCGTTATCAGTTGTCAGGTTGTCCACATAGTTTCCAAATTGATCATCTGAAATCTCTTGAGGGACATGTGCGGTGTTCAAGAACTCGACTAGAGCCTTTGCATGGGGGCTCAGAACACAGCAGTAGAGACAACATAGATATCTTTGATGGGGTTTACCCCAGCTGTTCGACAATCTTGTAATCACTCCTATGGATGATCTTCAACACATCTTCCAAGTCTTGTTCAGGGGTATCTTGGGCAGTATCTTCTTTTGGTGCCTTAGTCTGGGCAGGATCTATCATCGGCTCTTGACCCCAAGTCTCAGTAGTTGTCTTAGCAGCAGTGATTTGAAGTGGTGGAGAGATTTCCAGAGAGAACATCCTTTCACTTCTGGTGATTTTGCTGGTCCCGGCTATATTGACGACACTGGGATCAACCTCTTTATCTTCTTTGTCGGACAACTCTTGCTTGACGCCATGGTAATAGACGTCAGCCCCATAGATCCAAGGAACGACCTTCTCCAAGGAATAAGGAATGGGCCCAGGCATTGTAATGATCAGCGGAGCAACTTTCAGATTGGCGGTAATCCTTATAGGACCTTTAGAATGAATCCTAAAAGGAGTACCAGAGATAACAGACAAATCTTGGCAGAAATTGTTGGTGGACAGAACTTTTTCAATCAGAATAATGTGTTTATTCATCAAGTTTTGAACACCCTTCTTCAGCAACCCGCAACCATTGGGTTCGGCCGCACAATAATAACAACCTTCAACACAACCTCGAAATAAACCAGGTGGCAGCAAATTCTTCTTTATTGCAGAAAGCGAAGTAACCACGTCATTCACAGAAGTAACATACAGAATATCTTCAACAACATTTACGCCTTTATCATGTTTGGGCATAGGTGTTGTAATTACATTCGGAGTCTCTGAAGGATCGAACTCAATCTCCTTGTTGTCAATAATATCTTTAATTTTATTCTTCAAGGCCCAGCAGTCGTTGGTGTCGTACCATGGACTGTTAGAGTGGAAGGCACACTTCGCGTTTGGATTGTATTTAGGAGACGTCGTGTTGGGATTTTGAGGAGGATCCCGTAGTGTTATGAGTTCAACCTTTAGAATATGTTGTAGTGCCTGAGACAAAGGCATGCCGAGCCTGGTAAACTGTCTTCTCGAAGCGTCTGGCCTTTGGCGATTACCCTGTCGTTTCTTTTGGGAAGGTGCTGGATTAGAAATCAAAACTGCTCCCACAGATTCATGGTAATTGACCTTGCTACAGATTTTCTAGCCATAAATAGCACTAACTTCCTTTTACCTGCAAATGGCTTCTTCGTAGTACTAGAATATGCAGCCATCGGGATTTTCCCACTTTTGATGCCGCTTTCAATTCTCTCCCCAGTTAAGATCATCTTTGTAAAGCCAGACGAAGAACTTCCGATCAGCAAATTGAAGAATGGGCCTGTCAGAGTGCCCATAAACATGTCTATCATTTCCAGATCATTCAGATGAGGTTGCACTCAACAATCTAGATCCTTCCATTTTCACGCATATTCTTTGAATCCTTCTCTTGAGCCCATGGACATGTTTTGTAATTGCACCTGGGTTGGTGCCAGGTCAGTATTGTATTGGTATTACTTGTAGAAAGCAGCATCCAAGTTCTCCCAAGTATGAATATTGGTTCCCTCTAGCTGGTAGAACCATTTCAGTTGTGTGTCGGCTAAACTCTCTTGGAGGAAATGGACCTATAACTTTTGGTCAGTAGTGTGAGGTTGTATCTTCCGAACGTACAACCTCAAGTGGAGCTTAGGACAAGATAATCAGTCATACTTAGAAAAAATAGGGATTTTGAACTTAGGTGGGATGACAACCCCTGTAACAATACCTAAATCACCAAAATATAGTCCAGGCACCTTCTGGACTTCCATTTCTTTGAGCCTGTCCTCCAACTATTTATATCGATCATCCACAGGAGAACACTCTTCATCAGCAAAGTTTTCGTCTCAGGAGTGTTCTTATAATCCTTCTTGTCTTTGTCATCCTCATCCTTGTTGTCATCTTCTTCAGAGGAGTCATCTTCTATATGGATTGGTTAAGCGGGACCCTTGAATCTCCTCTTCAAGTTGAGGACAACAGGCTTCTTGGTCTTCTTTTTCTTAGAAATGAGTGCTAGCATATCTTGTTGCCCCTTAGCCAAGTTCACAAGAGTCTCCTGGAACTGAGCATGTTGAGCCTGAAGATCTTTAACAGTCTGTTCAAGAGTCATTTTTTTCTTGCTGAAATAAATAGCGAGAAAAAATGAGAAACCTGTACTGGAAACCTGTTTGTGAAATGATGCATGATATGTAGATGCAAATGTTTTCAAAGACTTCTAGAAATTTAAATTTGTGAATAAAATGAACAAAGATTTTATTAGCAAAATTAAAATTACAATTTCATTTTAGGCTAATAATTGAAAATTAAAAACTCTTAAAATCTAAGAATCAAGTCTCCCATGGGAGCTTCCTCTTTGTGTCGAGGTAGGCATTAAGACTCTTTTCTTCGTGAAGTTTCTTTGTGAGCTCCAACACTTTCTCTTCGCCGGTGTAGAATTGAGCTTTGAAAGTATCCCGTTCTTCCTTCAGCTGAATCCAGGACCTCTGTAACTCTTCAAAATCAATGGGCATGTCAGGATGGAGAACTGTTTAAGGAGCATCTCCTTCGGTGATAGGCTCTACAACTATTGTCAAGATGGATGCATACATAATCATAAGGTTTTGGGCGTGAGCTCGTACCCATTTGAGAGAAGGCTCCATAAGGATGGAATTCCTATTCCCCCAAGTCTTGCTATCAACCTTGTTTACCATGCCCCAAGCTCATACGAACCTTTGACGATACCCTTGAACATCATCCTCATAGTTGCAAATAATTCCCTGGATAAGCATATCATGAGGACCATCTCTTCGAGCATAACTGAATTGTCGTAGAGCCAGAGAAGGATTATAAGTGATACCTACCCTAATTCCAAGGAGTGGGACATTAGGGAATTCCCCATAGCGATTGATGAGAATTACATCCTCCATAGACCAGGAATACCAAAGAATATCTGAATGAGAAAGTGACATTATCCTTTTAGACCAACCCAAACCTTGTTCGTTCTTCAATATCGATTGAGTAAGGTGTGAAATAAACCACCTAGATAACAATGGTATACAACACATTAGAACCCCTCTTCTCTTCATGGTATGTGTGTGAAGATAATGTAAGTTATCTCCGAGCAAATTAGGCACGGGATTACGAGAGAGGAAAACCTTGACAGCATTCACATCTATGAGTAGGTATGGATTAGGGAACAATACTAACCCATAGATTAGAAGAGTCGGGACTTCTTCGAAATCTTGAAAATCCAAATCATTCTAAAACAATTGAGCCTTTTCTAATAGGAACTTAACTAGGAAACCCTTGACTCCGCTTCTTGTTTCCCAGTTGGATATAATGTCGGACCGTTTCAGATGCAAGGCTACTGCAATAACCTCTGGCTTTGGATCCTCCTCTAAACTGGTGAAAGGCATCTGATCAAGAATAGGTACTCCCAGTAATTGACAGAACTCTTACATGATGAGTACCAACTGATAATCAGGAAAGGTGAAGCAATGGTGTTTAGGGTCAAAGAACTGAAAGATTACCCATCATTTTCTCATCAAGGCTTGAGGTAACCAGGTTGAGAATTCGACCATATTTCTTGGTGAATGAGGAATTCTCAAGAACCCTTGATTCTAACTTTTTAAGTTGGAGAGGCACTTTCAGAAAGCTTATTCGGATGGTATTTCTATGAACAGAAGCCATAGTCTACAAAACAGAACAATGATACATTCCCCCGGTCCTTGAAGTGGTTAGTGAAATGAATATGGATGTTATGATGCATGATGTTATGATGCATGATGTTATGTTTGAACAATTAATCACACACAATAAAAATACACAAGGCCTTAGGTTTAGGCTTGCATGGGGTTTATAGGTAAGTGTTGTACCCTAATGTTTTCCCCAAATATCCCTTCATCATATCATATCAATTCAATCACAACAAGATCACACATTATGGTTTGGTTCTTCTCCCTATCTTTGACTTTTTCTCTAGGAGGAATCACCAAGCACCTTGATATATATTTTATGATCATCTATGTTTTGTATTGATTATCCTTTAACGAATAAATACAATGAGTGTTTTCCCCAATTGTTGATGTTGTAGGTGAAAGCACAATATACTCCATCGAGATTGATCTAGGGACTCATGAGTTCATTTATGTTCCTTCCTCGACGAAGCTTCATTGATATTCAAGCCTCATCATTAAATATGTTTTGAAGTAATATCATGACAAAGTCTTTTATGATTCATCATGCCTCAAGATTGTCAAAATTAGTTCAAAATTACAAGGGCTGATTGAAGAAGTTTGACTCAATTGGACAAGTATTTGATTCCAATGATCACAAGTGCATATCTCCTCTAGTTCTCAAGATTTGTAAGTGGTTTTGGTTTCTATGGGTTCTACTTATCATCCTCAACAACTCATAATCACATAACAAAGGTACATGTGCAAGAAGGTTGATCAAAATTGCAAAGATTTCCCAAAGCATTTTCTTGCTCTAGGAGTTAGGGTTTTGAACTTCAAAGGGGTATATCTTGCTCTTCTTTTGGTATTTTTGAATTATTACAAAGAAAACCTTCTCTTCAAAGGGTTATTAACAACTGACTTCAAAAGTTTCAAAGAAATGTTTTATGGAAGAAACTTGATGATGAAGAAATATTACAAGTTTTCTAGATGAACCCTCAAATTCCTTTGTGTGACTTCAAATGATCATAAATTGATCAATTTTTATCACCTTGAGCCCATCCTTTTTTCCATAATGATCTTGAAGACGTGAACTTTAACCCTTCTTTTACGTGTAAAGTATGAAAATGGATGGAAGATGCTCTAAGGATGAAAAATATTATAGGTCATTTTATGAATTTTTGCAAACTTCAAAAAGCCATAACTCTCTCAATTTTTGTAGATTTTGAATGTTTCAAGTTTCAAAATGCCATTTAAGAGATTTACTTCATGCCATCGTTTTTGGTTAGGAGCAAATTCCAAGTGGAAGGCCATGTTTGGATGCAAGACATTATAAGTCGTTTTTGAAGAAAAAACAGAAATTTTCTAAGTATGGAAAGTCAACTTCTTTTTCCCAACTTTGACTCATTGCAACTTTCAGCTCAAGCAACCATTTTATCACATTCTTTTCCCATTGCAAAGCTTGTAACTTCATCTTTCTAAAGCTTAAAGAATCATGCCCTAAGACCCCTTGAGTTGAGAATGCCATTGATTTGAATTTGGTAACTTGAAACTGAAGATTCATCACAAGTCAGATTTTAAAATCTTTGTTTTGGCTTCTAATCACAAATTTTCCATGCATTTTTGCTTCTAATCATGTTTAGCAACTTTCCAAAGGCGTTTAGCATCATGAAACGCACAATTTAGATGAGTTTTGATGCTAAACAAGTCACACTTTGTTCATGCTGCAGACGTACACGATTTCCCTCCAAACTTCATCGTCTCACACGCTTAAGGATCCAATTCACCCCTCTATAAATAGAGGATCATCCCTCACTCATTTCTTCAAGCTTTGAGAGACAAATACACTCTGTCAAAACCTCACACAAACATCAAATTTTTGAAATCAGTTTCTGAGATTTAAGCCTTTTCTTCCAAAATTCTTTGCACATTCATCATCCTTCAGCATCATACAAACTCTCCAACACCTAAACCAAGCAAAATGAGCCATAATTCAAGCTACAGAAGTCCAGTTTCAGATCTTTCTTCTTGAATTTCAAACAGGTAAAATTCTCCATCATTTGGATCCAAATAAAGCACTAACCTACTCTACTACTTCTCCTGATTCTTGTTCTTCTTACAATTTTTAAATACATTGAGATTTGAGAGAGAAATCTCAACTGAAAGGTGCTCCCTATTTTGAGTTTTTGATCCATATCTTCTTGCGCACTTTATTTAAATTTGGCGTGATGGTGATGTTAGGATCGTCTTGAAGAGACGAATCCAATGTACTAGTCTGGGATTCTAATTTTTCCATTTGAAGACATTCGTGAAATCTCTATTGCATGGCGTCTGGAGGTTGAAGGAGATGACATGTCTCGTCTCAACCAATGATAGCACGCTAATTGTTTTATTTCTATTGGTTGCATTTTTCCTAATCCAATGCATTTTCAAATAAGGTCCATATCAAGCACAGTGTGCCTGGTCCACTTGATAAGCTTACTAACGCGTTTTGATTATGATCTGATGGACCACATCTTTTTGGTTTTATTTTTATTTTCTGATTTTATATTTTAATTGTTTAAATTTCAAAAATTCATAACTCTTTTATTTTTTATCCAAAAATTATGAAAAAAATATACAAAAGTACTTTGAATTATTTCTAACTTTATGAGTATTTTTTCATATTTTTATTTTGATGTTTGGTATTTTTTATAATTTTCACCATATTTTCCTTATTTTAATTGGTTTAAAAATACTTTCTGACATTTTTAAATTCTGAAAATATTCATAAATATCATTTTTCTTATTTCTGACTTTTTGGAAATTTTATGGAATTTTATTTTGATGTTTACTATTTTTGATCTATTTTCGATTTATTTGAGTAATTTTATTTAGTTTAAAAATAGTTCTGACTTTTAAAAATTATCAAAATTTTCATAAAAGTCCACTTACGATTGCTTAACATAACGCTAAACTTTGTCTCGATTTGAGATAATGATCATTCGCGGCCCAAACCTATGTTTGCAAGCCCAAGTATGTCAATTTTAACCCTATGATCCAATAACCTTGAGATCCATTGTTATGAAGCTTTGGTTCTACCAATCCTCTAATGGAAATTCATCAATTTTGGTCAAAGTGGATCACTTAAACATCGTTGATCATTAAATGTTACTTTGAGATTCTTAAATGAATGATATACTTGACAAAAAGCAAATGCAACTTATTGTTGAGAGGCTTTGGTTCTACCAATCCTCTAATGAGTTCCAAATATAAGTTTTAAGATAGTCATCCAACTAACCATTAACTTCTAACAATTGACTTTATTTTATGCTTTTATTTTATGCTTTTACTTTATGTCCCATTTACTTTAGAATTTACATTTCATGCCATTTTCATCTTTGCTTACTTGAGCCTTCATCTTTTATGTCATTTTTATTTTGCTCACTTGAGCCTTTCATTTCTTTTTTAAGATACTTAATAATCAACTTGAACCCTAAAAACTTTAATGTTACTTGGACTACGTGGTTACTATCCTTGGCATTTTGGAGTTATGGACTTTTTGGACTTAGGAGTAGAGACCTTGACCTATGTGGGAGACCTTGTTGACCTTAATTGTTATTTTGTCTGGAGTTCTTGAGGTTTACCCCAAGACATTGGGTTGTTTGTTTTCCTTGTGTGCAGGTTATTGTGATTACATGCTTTGTTTGTGATCTCGAATTCATATGTATACAGTTGTAACTCTGCCCAATTTTTGTGAAAACCTAATGCAAATTGAAGCTTGGTTTCAAATCCAAAGGATGAAATTATATATTGACTCATTATGTCAAGTGTTGGCTTCTTGTTAGTTAGATGGATCTTCTCATTAGCTTTTACCTTATGCTTTAGGATAGTCTTTTCATCTCCTCCCATCTTCTTTAATTTCAAAAATCTTCTCCCTCCTTTTGAAAAATCTTCTTGTTTCTAAACCTGAACCACTTTCATAATAAACATGGACTTAGGTCCATGCATTTTTAAAATATTTTCTTAATCAAACTTCAAACAATTTAACAATATCTTGAAATTTTTTGTGAGAAAATTAAAAGTCAATCAATCTCATTTAAACTATTTTTCCATTTTGGATTTTATCTTTAAAAACCTTTCTCAAAAGATTAGACTCTTATCAATCCTTGTAGTGATGCAAACAACTATACTTCTACAATATGTAATGAAGTGAGATATTTTCCACTTGGTGTTGAGTGAGGCATTGTTGATTTTGAAATCTAATCCATATCCTTCACTTTGAGATGACGCAAATTCTCCTTTCTCATAATTGTGGGTAGTAAGTATGTTTTCCACACGGACAATGACAATGATATCTTGTCTCTTAAAATTAACCAACACACTTGTGTTTTAAAATTTTCAAAAATGAACTACGAGTACCCTAATCCCCTATTTCACAGAAGGTGGTGCGTAGGCACTAAAGGTTCGCAACCGCGGCAGATGCAAAAATCTTAAATACACTTCTTTTATCATATCCATAATCAATTTTTATACACAACTTTTATAACCAAAATATACATATTTTACAAAGAGTTTCCTGTGGAGTACCGTAGATGTTTAGGGTGCTAATACCTTCCCTTTGAATAACCAAACCCATTACCTAGAATCTTTCCCCCTCTTTTGGGTTATTCGCTCTTTTCCCATTCCTTTGGAAACAATAAAGCACGGTGATGATTTTTATTTTGATCTGTATGAGTCAAGTCAATCCAATGGCTTAGTCTTAGATATGTCTATCACTACAAAAAAATAGCAACTTCACTGGGGAGAGATTGACCTCTTGCTGGTCCATCCCTAAGTGGGTTGAGCCTATCTTTTTTTATATCTGTATACATGTTATTATATGTTATATCTTATATGTTGTATATATGTTTGTCAGGATTTTTATGGTTTTCAGGGTGCTTGGTGATTTCTCATAAGTCCTATACCCAGACTTGGGCAAACTTAAGATAGGACGGGCGGTATAGTCATGTTAAATTTGAGGGAGTAATCCCAAAAAAAGTAGGCATGAGATCCCCCACTCAGTGGAGGCCCCTTTGACTGTAGTGTCATTTACCGAGTAATCGGGAAAACGTACTGCTTTCGACTTGGGAGTCTGCTGAAACTGAGGACCGTAGAATACCTATCCCATCTTGGCCTTTTAGGTGTAGTGCAGAAGCAATGACGGAGTAATTCGGAAGTATTTGTCACGCAATACTATGCTCATACGTGTTTTTCTTGAGAATATTACTAATTACTAAGTTAATAAGGAAGTTGGTAATATCCGAACGAAGGATGTAGAATCTGGGAACCTCTAGAACCTTGTTTTGTAGGTGATAACTTTTAGACCACACCTTATGGGTAGTACCTTCGACCTCATGCTCGTGACGTTGAACCTATGAACCTTATATTTGTGATCTTATGTGTGATTGTTGCATCATGCATTCATGCATCCATGAGCATCTCTTAAGGACATTTTGTATCAAGGGACTTAAAAGTTGACTCTTTGTGAATGTCTCAAGTACTTTTTGACTATGGTTTCTGGAAAAAGAAAAACCGGGAAGTACAGTTTCAAAGATCCCAAGATAGATGAGTTGATAAGACTGATTCTTGAGACTGAGTGTTATGCAGATTTTCAGAGGAAGTATGGATCTATCATTTCTCTCATGAAGCTTAGGATGAAGGAGGATATTCTCTCGACTTTAGTCCAGTTCTATGATCCTATGTATCGATGATTTACTTTCCCTGACTATCAGTTGATGCCTACACTAGAGGAGTATTCTTATCTGTTGGGTTTACCTATTACCGATCATGTTCCTTTTACTGGTTTGGAGGGGGGGCCAAAATCACATGAGATTGCTGCTTTGATCCATCTAGGGAAGTCTGAGGTTGAAGCCCACATGACTACTAAAGGAGGTATTGGAGGATTACCATCTCAGTTCTTATTGGAGAAAGCTCTCTACTTTGCTAGGATGAAGAGTACGGTTGCTTTGGAGGATATCTTTTCTCTACTTGCTTATAGGTTGTTCTTATTTCGTAATGTAGAGAAATTTGTTGATATCAATGCCATCAAGATCTTTATGATTGGAAACCTGGTTCCTACATTGCTGGGTGATTCTTATTAATCTATTCATCTTAGGGATTCTTATCATGGAGGGATGATCATCTACTGCACGCCTCTATTGTATCAGTGGTTTACTTGTCATTTGCCTCGGCCTGATGCTTTCTGGGATGTCAGGAAGGAACCTCATTGGGATCCTAAGATTATGACACTTACTCATTCAGATATTGTTTGGTATCATCAGGATTACCATGATGTAGAAATTGTCGATAGTTGTTGTAGTTTCCCCAATTTACCTCTTCTCGATACAAAGGGAGGAATTAACTACAACCCTGTTCTTGCACGACGACAGCTTGGATATCCAATGACGGATAAGCCAAATAGTATTCATTTGAGTAGTTTATTCTTGAAAGAGGGATAAGACCATAAGGAAGCTAGGGAGCATATTGCAAAAGCATGGAGTCACATTCACAGGAAGAGTAGGAAGGACTTGGGACCTAGAGGGGATGTTTCTTTGGAGCCTTATCTTCAGTGGGTACAGGCAAGAGCTATTCAGTTGAAGATGCCATATTCTCGAGAAACACCTATGCCTGATTTGTTTGTGAATACCACTCCTCCCCTATTGGATGATGTGGAAGAGATCTAGCTTTCTTTAGTTAGGATACAACAGGAAAAAGAAGCTTGGAAGAATAAGTGCCAGACTCTAGAAGTTTCCTACCGAGCAGACCTGAAGGAGAAAGATAACTTGATTGAGATTCTTGAGAGTCGGGCTGTTGAGACAATGGAGAGGAAAGGTGATTTATTTTCCCCTAAGCCTTCATAAGACCCTAGTTGCTCACTTCCTTATTCATATGATTGGAAGGAGGTCGCTACCAGATATGCAGAAGAAAACCAGAGGTTGAAGGCTCAGATTTCCAGACTTACCAGGAAGCGTCAGTGTATAGAGTGATCTCCATCTGATTTGCTTCTTAGGGTTTTAGACTTTATTTTCATCGTTTACTTGGGATTATTGAAACTCTTAATCCATTTTGAAGTTATTATAATAAAAAATTTCAGTATTTCAAATGTGTTATTACTTTGATATCTGCAAATTGTTTATAAATCTTTAAGTCCCTTGAAATAATAATAAAATAAGTCATGTACATTGCACATCATGCATCACATTGTACATAATTATTGATTTTTTTTTGCATATATAGGTGTCTTACTGAGCTTCTTTACTTCTAACAACAAGTTGTCTCATCGGTACAATACCCGAGCTAATTTCAGAAAGAAGATGGATAACCTAGAACAAGAGAATCACAAGCCGCGGGAGGAAGTTTCTGCTCTGAAGGCCGGTATGGCCAATCTCACTGCTTTGACGGAATCTTTGGTGGCTTCTCAGAATCAACCACCGATTGTTCAGCCTCAACAGACAATGGTTACTAATGAAACTTCGACTGTTCCTGTTTCTGCTACTCCAGCTGTTATTCAGAATCGTATGCCTTCAGGATATCCTTGGGGAATGCCAGAGAACTTCATGCCTGAGGGTTTTAATTAGGATCCTCAGATTTCTCCACTAACTCAGACCGCTTCTACTCCCGCACCTCCTGTGGTGCATGTTACCCCTGCTACTAGAAACGAGATTCACTATGTTGCACCTCCCTCAGTGAATGTGGTTCTGTTTGCTAATGATGAAATGTATCGCCCCATTCCTCCACCAAGTGAAAGATTGGGTTTCTATGATTAAATGGACGATTTTCAAGACCAATTTGATAAGATGCAGAAAGAGTTGAAGGCCCTCGGAAGAAAAGAGTTGTTTGGGCAGAATGTGAATGATATGTGTTTGGTGCCTAATGTGAAAATACCTGCAAAGTTCAAAGTACCGAAGTTCGAAAAGTACAAGGGAAACACTTGTCCTCGTGCTCATTTGGTGACGTATGTAAGGAGAATGTCTACCCACACAGATGATCAACGCCTATTGATTCATTTCTTTCAAGACAGTTTAACTGGGGCAGTGTTGAAATGGTTCATGAGCCTGGACAGTGTCAGTATTCATTCTTTTAATGACTTAGGTGAAGCATTTATCAGACAGTACTAATACAATGTGGACATGGTTCCTGACTGTGATCAACTCAGGGCCATAGTCGAGAAGGACAAGGAATTATTTAAAGAATATGCGCAGAGGTGGTGTGAGGTAGGCGCCCAAGTGATTCCTCCAATGGAAGAAAAATAAATGACAAAGAATTTCCTGAAGACACTAGGTGCATTCTATTATGAGATGATGATGGCGAGTGCACCCAGCAATTTTACTGAAATGGTGGGAATGGGTGTTCATTTGGAAGAGGCTGTGAGAGAAGGTCATCTCACAAATATGAAGGTTCCAGCAATGTGAAGAAGCCATCATATGGATTTGTTAAGAAGAAAAAGGGAGATACAAATGTCGTTGTTCAATAGAGAAAGGTTAATACCTCTAGAAGAAATCATCAGTGCCATCAACAGGTTGCCTCGATAACTTCGGTTGTAAATGTGGCTCCTACTATAGTTGCTTATCAAAGACCAACCCCTCAGGGAACTCAAGGGCATAATCAGAGGAGAGAACCTTTTGACTCTATCCCTATGAGTTATGCAGAGCTACTCCAAGCATTGATCCAGAAAAAGTTGGTCCAAACTAGGACACCTCCTGTTATACCATCCCCTTTACCTTGGTACTACAAGGCAAATCAGATGTGCGCTTTTCATCAGGGTGCACCAGGGAATAATGTAGAAAATTTTTATCCTCTAAAGTCCGAGGTATAGAAAATGGTTAGATCTGGCCTTTTGTCCTTCAAAGATGTCAATCCTAATGTAAAAGATAACCCTCTCCCAAAGCATGGAGGAACGAATGTTGTTAACATGGTTGCTTGTTGTCCAGGGGATTTCCGCATTTATGACATGAACTTGGTTAGAGGAGATTTGGTAAATATGCATGCAGACCTTTGTGAGTTTAGTTACTATACTCATGACCTTGCTGGTTGTGGTATCTGTAGTACTAATATACAAGGTTGCGATAAGATAAAGGCTAATTTACAAGAGATGATGGATGAGAGACTCATCCATATAATTAGGCCAAGGGAAGAGTATGAGAAAAAAGTAAACATGGTTTCTGGATGTCCTGGAGAGTTCAGAATCTTTGATGTGGAATATATGAATGATGATCTAGTTCAGTTACATGCTACTTTCTGCCACATGGCTGGTCAGTTAGAGCACCACCATGGATCTTTTCGGGTTTGTTGCAGGGATTCCCGAGGATGTTTAATTGTAAGGAAACATATTCAATTGTTGTTGGATAATGAAACTATCAAGGTCTCAGGGCAAAGAGATGATTACCATGAGGTTAATGAGATTGAGGTTTTCTTGGCTGAGGAAGAGTTAAATGATGAATATGCTTTCGTCGACGAATTCTTTTCCTCAGATGAGGGTATGTTCTCCGGCGATGATTCTTTGATGTCCAAATTTTATGAAGAAGGTGTGAACGTGATTGTGTCATTTTTCAGTGATTCTTCCCCTGTTGAAATTGAATATTGGGGAATCCTGAGAAGTTGGGCGACTTTCACTGGGGAATCTTTGGAGCAGTAACTGGAAGTTTTGCTCCGTCGGGGATATGAAGGAAAAAGATGCCATTAGGATGCATGCTGGAGATATGAAAATAATCTTGTAGCAGGATGTTCTTGCTTCTGCTCTGTTTAGAGAAAGCATCTGCGGAGATTTTATGGAATGGCCCATAAATATTGTCCTGTTTCTTAAAGCCATTATTAATTTTTTAATGTTTAGTTTTCCCTTTTTTATGTGCTCATTTGTAAACAGTAATTACGTTCAAATGCATGTGTTCAAAAATAAACCCTGGATGTTTTTTGCAAACAAAACAAGAGCAGTAAAAGAAAAACAGATAGTTTGCACTTATAAAGGATAAGATTCCGTTTATAAGATTATGTTTTATGAAGCGAGCCACAACATTCTTGGTAATAGAAGCAAATGAAGCTGCCTCGACCCACTTCGTGAAGTAATCAATGGCAACCAAGATGAAGCGGTGTCCATTAGAATTTATAGGTTTGATCTCTCCAATCATGTCAATGCCCCACATTGCGAATGGACAAGGAGCAGTCAGAACGTTTAGAGGAACCGAAGGATAATGTACTTTGTCAGCATAGATCTGGAACTTGTGACAAGTTCGTGAATGCTGATGACAATCTGCTTCCATGGTGGACCAGTAGTATCCCGTCCGTAGGATCTTTTTAGCCATCGTGTGCCCACTAGAATTGGTGCCAAAGTTACCTTCTTGTAAATCATCCATGATCTTGTCTACCTCACTCTTGTCTATGCACCAAAGAAAAGTAGAGTCGTGATTGTGCTTATAGAGAACTCTGTTACTGAGGAAGAACTTAGCAGAGAATCTTCTCAGGAATTTCTTGTCATTGACCAAAGCACCCTCCGGATATTCTTTGGCCTCGAGATATTTCTTAATTTGTGGAACCAAGGCTTGTCCATTACTTCTTCAGTATCAATCTCGTGACAGTAAGTTGGTTCATCCATCCGCTCGACGGTGATCTAAGGAGCCTCATTATCCCACTTGATTTTGAACATGGATGACATAGTGGCTAGCGCGTCTGCTAGTTGATTCTCCTCTTGTGGAAAATGCTCAAAGGTAATTTTCTCAAAATATGGGATCAACGTCAACACATGTTCTTTGTAAGGGATGAGATTAGGATGCTTCGTGTTCCATTCTCCTTTGATCTGACTAATGACTAAGGCTGAATCTCCAAATACACTTAAGGATTTGATTCCCGAATCTATGGCAGCTTTGAGACCCATAATGCACGCTCCATATTCCTCCATATTATTGGTACAGTTGAAGCACAGTCTAGCGGTGAAGGCAGTATGGCAGCCTTCAGGGGATATGATTACAGCGCCTATACCGTTGCCGAGGGCGTTGGAAGCTCCGTCAAAAACCAAGGTCCATCGGGATCCTTGTTCAGGTCCGTCATATCGTCTGAGTTCTTCACAATTATTTACCAACATGATATCTTAGTTCGGGAATTCGAAATTCATGGATTGATAGTCATCCACAACCTGATGAGCCAGGTGATCAACTAGTACACTTCCCTTTATTGGTTTTTGGTTAGTGTACTGAATGTCGTATTCAGTCAGGACCATCTTCCATCTTGCTATTATCCCAAAGAGGGAAGGCTTCTCGAGTATGTATTTAATTGGATCCATCTTGGATATCAATAAAGTAGTGTGAGTCAGCATATACTGTCTTAGCCGGCGAGCAGCCCATGCCAGAGCGCAACAAGTTTTCTCGAGCAGTGAATATTGTTAGAACATAGTTTAATTCTACAACCCTCATAAGAATTTTCATGATAACAAACACAAAGAACAAATATGCACTCTAAAATTATGTTCTATTTTGTACAGAAGTTCTGAATGGAAGTGGATCAGAAGTTAAGCTACAAGGTTGTTCCTGCTGTGAATGTAGACTCTTCTCAGAATGTTCTGATGAATGAAGATCAGAATTTATGCTAAGAGAAATACATTTTAACTCTGAACGAAATTCTAACGCTGCAAACAGGACCTTATGATTCTGACCTTCCAAGTTCTGAAGTAAAGCAGCAAGCAGATTCCTTAATGTTCTGAAGCTTTACTATTCATCAAAGTTGTATCAATTGCAACGGCTACAAACAGACAAGGATATTCTAATTGAGGAAAGTGCATTAACTGACAATTACCAAGTTTCCATTTGCAAAAGATTGTTGCACCTATTTAAACAAGCAACAAGGTTAAATCATTCCTGATTTACATCACTGCTATTTCACAATCTTTCAACACTGCTACTGCTTATTCAAATTATTCTCTAAATTGTGTAATACATCACGAGTTTGTGATACTGTTTTTGTAACGAAAAACATACTATACACTAAATTGTTGTTACTTTTGTTAGTGAAATTCCTTGAGATAAACCTGGTTGTGGTTGTAGTCAAGAAGACTTTGGCAGTTGTCGAAGTAGATTTGTAATCAGTTTGATTAGTGAATTAAGACCTCATTGGAGAGAGGCGAAATCACCTTGGAGGGTGGATTGGAGTAGTTTGAAATCAAACGAACCAGGATAAAAATCATCGTGTCAATTGCATTGATTTTTAAAGTTACAATTCCACCCCCCCCCCCTCCCCCGCTTCTTGTGTTTTTCACTTCTTCAATTAGCATCAGAGCGCCTGGTTCTGAGTTCAAGCACTTAACCGTGTCAGTACAAGATCCAAGCTAAGAAAAACACTATGGTGGGACCAAGTCAGAACATCAGCAATGACTACCATAATGATAAAGACAGAATCAACAGCAAACCTCCAATCTTTGATGGAGAGAACTTTGACTACTGGAAAGACAAAATTGAAAGCTTCTTTCTGGATCATGATGCTGATCTCTGGGATATGGTAATTGATGGGTACATGCATCTTGTGGATGAAAGTGGTCATAAGATTGATATAAAAAGAATGTCTGATCATTAAAAGCGTGACTTCTGAAATCATCACAAGTCCAGAACGATTCTCCTTAGTGCCATCTCATATTCAGAGTATGAGAAGATCACAAACAGAGAGACAACTAAAAACATGTTTGATTCTCTGAGAATGACGCATGAAGGCAACATACAAGTAAAAGAAACCAAATCCCTTGCGCTCATTCAGAAATACGAAGCTTTCAAGATGGAAGAAAGTGAAACCATTGAAGCAATGTTTTCAAGATTCCATATTCTGGTTGTTGGGCTGAGAGTTCTAGAAAAAGGGTACTCAACTACTGATCATGTAAAGAAGATCATCAGAAGTTTAACGAAGCAATGGAGGCCCATGGTCACTGCTCTCAAGCTGGCAAAAGATATTAACAAGATGTCTTTGGAGGAACTTGTCATCTCACTCAGAAGTCATGATATAGAGTTAGAAGATTACTAGCCTCAGAAGCAAGGTAAGCCTTTAGCGCTAAAATATAAAAAAAATATGATTCTAAAGTTTTGCAGGCTATGGAAGAAACCTCTGATGGATCCTCATCAGAAGAAGACAAATTGTCTTTTCTCTCCAGAAGAGTCATTCAATTGTGGAAGTGGAGGCAAAGAAAGTTCAGAAACTCCAGAAGAACCGGGAATAAGAATGAATCATCCTATGGATAAAGAAATTCTGAATCTTCTTCTGGGCACAGATAGTCCGAGTCGTCTTCTGGTCACAGAAAGTCAAGCAACAGGGACATCATCTGCTATGAGTGCAATGAACAAGGGCACTGCAAAAGCGATTGTCCAAGGATTCAGAAGGAGAAACCCAAAAAGAAGTTCTTCAAGGAGAAGAAGAAAAGTATCATGGAAACATGAGATGACTCAGATACTTCTGACGCAGACACAAAGTCAGAGGATGAAAGATCCAACATTGCTCTTATGGCCAACGTGACAGAAGACAATGAATCATCTGGTTCAGAATCAGAATCAGACACGGAAGAGGTATTTCCTGAATTTACTGTAAACTTTACTAAAGCTAAATTAGGAGAAAGTATGAGTGAAATTCTGGAAAGATATCAGCAACTTCGAGTCAAATTGAAGAACCTGAAAAAGGATCTTGTTTCTGACTCTGAAGAAACTGAGAATCTGAGATTAGAAAATTATGAGTCAAAAGAAAAAATTTCAAAACTTGAAAATGATTTACAAAACTCTCAGAAGGAAACAATCTCATAGGTTCTCAATAATTCTGATACGATCATAAAGGAATATGATCATAGCTTTCAGAAGTTTCTAGCTAAAAACATAGATAGAAGCAAGATGACTTCAATGATCTATTGAGTTAGCAGAAATGGCAGAAAAGGTATAGGATACAAAGGTAAAGTATCCCAACCTAAGAAAGTCATGGACTTAGTTATTAAACGCACACCTTTAAAATCTCACTTTATTTATGGGCACACACATGACTTAAAACATACCAGCAATGAGTTTTCTGCTAAACCATAATTCAAACAGAATTTTGGTAACACTAACAAACAAGGACCCAAAAAGATATGGGTACCTAAGGACAAAATTATATATGTAGCAGATATCTTTGACAACAAGACTAAAACACTAGTCATGATACCTGGACTCTGGACGCTCTCGACACATGACGGGAAGAAAGCATCTATTCCAAAGTATGGAACTTAAACTTGGAGGCTACGTGGGTTTTGGAGGAAATCAGAAAGGGGAGATCATTGGCTCTGGAACTGTCGATAACGGTAACCTCACTTCTATTAATAATGTTCTGTTAGTAGATGGATTAATGCATAACTTGTTATCCATAAATAAATTAAGTGATAACGGTTATGATATAATCTTTAATCAAAATTCATGCAAATTTGTTAGTCAGAAAGATGTATCTATCCTATTTAATGGAAAGAGGAAGAACAACATTTACAAGATAAAACTTTCTGAACTAAAGAGTCTGAACGTAAAATGCCTTTTGTCTGTTAACAACAAGCAATGGGTCTGGAACAGAAGATTGGGGCATGTTAGTATGAGAAAAATATCTCAGTTTAACAAATTCAATCTGGTCAGAGGACTTCCTAATCTGAAGTTCAGCTCAGATGCTCTGTGTGAAGCATGTCAGAAAGGAAAATTTGCAAAACCTCCTTTTAAAGCAAAAAAATGTTGTTTCTACCTCTAGACCATTAGAACTTCTGAACATAGATCTATTTGGACCAGTGAAAATTGCATCCATTAGTGGCAAGAAGTATGGGTTAGTGATCGTAGATGACTAGAGCAGATGGACATGGGTAAAGTTCTTAAGACACAAGGATGAGTCACACTCTGTGTTCGTTGCTTTTTGTAACCAAGTTCAAAATGAGAAAGATCTTAGAATTGTCAAAGTCAAAAGTGATCATGGTGGAGAATTTTGAAAACAAAAAAATTGAAATATTTTTTAATGAGAATGGCATCTCTCATGATTTCTCTTGTCCTAGAACCCCCCAACAAAATGGAGTTGTAGAATGAAAGAACCGAACTTTACAAGAAATGGCTAGAACCATGATCAACGAGACTAACATTGCTAATATCTTCTGGGAAGAAGAAATTAACACAGCGTGTTAAATTCATAATAGAATCTCCATAAGACCTATTATGGATAAGACTCCATATGAATTGTGGAAGAACGGAAAGCCCAACATTTCTTATTTCCATCCTTTTGGATGTACTTGTTTTACGCTTAACACCTAAGAACATCTGAACAAGTTTGACTCTAAAGCACATAAGTGTATTATGTTAGGATACTCTGAACTCTCAAGAGGCTACATAGTATATAATACAGAAACACAGATTATACAAGAGTCAATCAGTGTTAGATTTGATGACAAGTCTGTCCCTCAAAAGTCAAAGAAAAATGAATCTCTTGCAGATATAGAAGTTTAGTTCACAGGTACTAAAGGCAATACATCAAAAGTTCCCAACGAAGAATCACAAACAACATCAGAAGGAAATGTCATAAGAACTACAACAAGATCTGAAGAACCTCTCTAGAAAAGACTCTGCAGAAGAAGCCTAGCTCACCCTGAAGACAAAATTCTGGGAAAGAAGGAAGATCCAATCAGAACAAGAATAACATTCAGAAATTCTGAAGAATCTCTCATGGGATTGATATCTCTGATTGAGCCAACTACCATTGATAAAGCTCTTCTGGACAATGAATGGATACTAGCTATGCAGGAGGAGTTAAATCAATTCACCAGAAATGACGTATGGGATCTGGTTCCCAAACCAAAAGGGTTCAACGTTATTGGAACAAAGTGGGTCTTCAGAAAAAAACTGAATGAACAAGGAGAAGTCATCAGAAATAAGGCACGACTGGTTGCACAAGGTTATAGCCAGCAAGAGGGGATAGACTATACATAAACCTTTGCTCCAGTCTCCAGGTTAGAATTTATCAGACTCTTAATCTCTTATGTTGTGAATAATGGCATCATGTATTAGATGAATGTAAAAAGTGAATTCTTAAATTGATACATTGACGAAGAGGTTTATGTGCACTAACCCCCTGGGTTTGAAAATTCCAAACATCGAGATTATGTTTTCAAACTAAAGAAATCACTTAATGGTCTGAAACAAGCTCCCAGAGCTTGGTATGAAAGACTAAGTAACTTTATGTTAGAAAAGGAATTCACCAGAGGGAAAGTGGACACAACCTTGTTCTGTAAGACATTTAAGAATGACATTTTAGTTTGTCAAATTTATGTAGATGATATAATATTTGGATCTACTAAACCTTCTCTGGGAAGAGAATTTGCTAAGTCTATGCAAGCACAGTTTGAAATGAGCTTGATGGGAGAACTCAAATTCTTTCTGGGAATTTAGATCAATCAAACTCCAGAAGGAACCTACATACACCAGAGCAAATACATCAGAGAACTTCTGAAGAAATTTGACCTATCAGAGTGTAAGCCATCAAAGAATCTAATGCATCCCACATGCATTCTGAAAAAGGAAGAGGTAAGTAAAAAGGTAGAACAGAAGATCTACAGAGGTATGATTGGTTCTCTCCTATATCTTACAGCTTCAAGGCCTGACATTCTCTATAGTGTTTGCTTATGTGCCAGATTCTAATCAGATCCTAGAGAATCTCACTTAACAACTGTTAATCGAATTTTCAAGTATCTGAAAGGTACTACTAACCTGGGTTTGTTTTATAGAAAAACCAGTTAATACAATTTAGTAGGGTACTGTGATGCTGACTTCGCTGGAGACAGAGTAGAAAGAAAAAGCACTTCTGGAAGATGCCAATTTCTGGGAGATAATCTGATCTTATGGACCAGCAAGAGGCAGTCCACAATTGCATTATCAACAGTTGAAGTTGAATACATAGCAGTTGCTAGATGCAGCACCCAAATGCTCTGGATGAAGAGTCAGCTTGAAGACTTCAACATATTTGAGAGTAACATTCCTATATTTTGTGATAATACTTCTGCAATATGTTTATCTAGGAATCCAACTTTGCATTCTAGGGCTAAGCATATAGAAATAAAACATCACTTTATTAGGGACTATATTCAGAAAGGAATCCTTAATTTCAAATTTATTGACACAGACCATCAATGGGCTGATTTCTTTACTAAACCACTTTCTAAAGATAGGTTTAATTTCATTCTGAAACATCTCAGCATGAAATTATGTCCAGAATAAGAGTTTTATTTATATATTATTTAACCCTCAGAACTTTATGTCTTCTTTATGAAAATCTGATCAACAAGTCTTCAGAAGTTAGAAGAATAGTTGCATCATGTTGTACCCCAAAATTTTCCCTCTCATTTTACTCAATACATACTCCTAGAGATCCTCAATTTGCTCAAGTTGGCCCAAGAGTTGACCAGACAAACTCTATCCTAAGGCAGTGTGTCTCAAACTAGGGTTTCCATTTTTATCAAGATGGGTGAAACACAAATGCCTCATGTGATCTCCATGGTCTTAATATCTCCTCAATACCCTACATGTCAAGTTTCATGCCTTGCACGGGAAGTTTGCTCAGTCAACTGCTCAGATGCTTGAGAATCGACTGTATTAGGTCAAAAGTCAACTGTGACCCACATACAATCAAACTTCAATATTTTTGGTCAACATTAACATTTTGAATTTAATTTCATCATTTGATCAAGGGTTGATCATGATTCCCCAAGGAATGCTCCAAATTCATCAACACCCAAAAGTTGCTAAATTAGGGTTTCTTAGTAAAAGTCAACCAAACTTTGACCAAGCATAACTTCCACATGCTTTATCAGAAATTTTCCATCCAAATCTCATTTTTAAGAGGATTCAATTCCCCACAATTCATCTTCAGCTTAAAAGTTCAAAATGTGCACTCATAAAAAGATATGAATTTCTACATTAAGGGTCCTTTTGAAAAGTCAACAAAAACACCTTTTGGGTCAAAGCTTCTTACATGAACATGGAAGATTCAATTGAGATGAGACCAAAAGGGTTGATTATGGGACATCCTAAGCTTTCAAAAAAGTCCAAGAACACCTCTCTAGGATTAAAATTGGAGGAGATATGCCTTGTCAAAGTTGACCTTTTTTGCAAAATTGCCAAAAGTCAAATGTGCTCAAAAATGCATTTTTTGCTAAATGGGCCAAACTTTTTATGCTTGCACCTCACTTATAATGTGGTCCACGACTCAAATATTCACCCACACATTATTTGCTTCATTTTTAAATTTATTTTGTTTTTTTATTAATTAAAAATTGAGTTAAATCAAATAATTGATGAATAATAGCAAAGATATGATTTGATTTGGTTTTTGCACAGGTTGGAAATCAAAATATGCTGAATTATCAAGGCTAAAACGAATCAAGCATAATTGGTACAAGAAAGGGAAGATTTGGCTCAAAATAGCAAGTTTCCATATGGCTAAAGAATCAAATCAAATCTCATCAAACTTCAAGATTCAATCCAAGTTTGTAACCCTAATTCATCCCTAGGTATATATTGGAAAAGAACAAAGCAAAAAACAAGGGTTAGCAATCGTGAAAGAGGCAGAGCAAATTCAAAAAATTCAAAGAAAAGTGTGAATCGGTTTTCACTCCACAGGCTAATTCAAGTCATTCCAACGATTCCAATCGTTTCTTTGACCTTCCCAGAAACCAATTGGATCATTTGCAAGGCTTGAAACACCCAAAAACGCGCATAATCACTCTCACGGTTTGCTCATATTTTCAAAATCGATTACTGTATTTCTTGCATCATTAGCATGTTTGAGTTATATATTTGTGATCCTCATCGTGTTTTCAAGCTAACTGGATGATTTAATTGCATTTTTGAAGTCTGTACATGCCTTTGCCATTGTTAGGGTTTGCGTGTGCAGTTTAGGGGTTTTGTCCACAGGTGAAATTAGCAAAAAAGAAGGGTACCATGATATTCACGAGATCAAAACGAATGGATATATATAGTTAGAAATCATTTATCATGTGTCTTGTGCATTTTGGAAATTTGCAGGGGCTATGGCTACAGACATGTGACTGTAGGTAAAGGTTTATACCTAATACGACGGTCCCAGGAAGAAGAAGATATGTGGCGTGATTCCATTGGGCCATTTGAATTTCGCGCGTGTTTTTTTTCTTTCCAACTAACCCACCTATTTTTTCTATATTATATTTTGTTCCTATTGTTTATACAACAAAGCAAGACAGCTCAGATGGTGAAGCGCATTAGTGGGGAGTATAAGGACCTGGGTTCGATCCCAGGTCCCAACAAATTTTCTTTATTTCACTTTCTTGTAACAGATCCAACGCATCGTCCTTCTTGGTGACCACCATACACCCTTGCATCCAACCGGTTGATCAAGCATGCTATCAGATCCAACGCTCCAGCAGTGAGGGTCTATGATACGCCCTCAAGTCAATGCTGTAAGGCATCCAAAGGCTGACCAGGCTTGGAGCATTTTGGGCCTTAGAAAATTCAGATTGACACCCCCTAGAGTTGCTATTCAACACAAGCCCATTTTTATCTGTTTATTTATTTCTTTTATTTTAATTATTTTGTTTAATTATTTTTCACCAAACTAATTACTTTTTTTAATCATAAAATCAATAAATCACAAAACACCAAAAAAAAAGCATTTTTTTTATAAAATATTTATTTTATTTAATTAGAAATATGGGTTAATTTAATTTCTTTCTTTTCCATAATTAAAAGCAATTAGAAATTAGGGTTTTAATTAATGTGCAATTATATTTCTTTTCACTAATAAAAAAACCAAAAATACACAAAATCTTTTGGTACAAAATATTTTATTTTCTTGAAATTATTTAATTTAGCTAGATTAGGTCAATTTCAACTTCTTTTTGTAAATAAAAATAACTAGAATTAGGGTTTTATTGTACATAATTTAATTAATTCTTTTCTAAAAAATAACTTAATTATTTTTCAATTAGGGTTTAGGCTATTTTTCAACATCCCTCGTATTTAATTCGCCGCGCATTTAATTATTTCTTTTCCATTATTTTTGTAACTGCCAATGGTTTGTAATAGTTAAACTAGGGTTTTATTTACTTCTTTAATCCAAGATTCTTTGGTTATGTAATTAATCACCATCCCCCGAAGCCTTGTAATAGCTAGGTTTATTTTCTCTCATTTTTAATTCCTGCAAATATTTAACTGTCTAGATGTATGCTAATAGGATTGTATGGCAAGAATATCTGAAATTAAAACGGTAAATCACCTAATGTGCAAAGATTAAATAACTGAAACAATTCACATGCACATGTTCACTCCTAGGGTTTGCCTCACTTCGGTTTCCTTCGGTAAACAATCATTAAGCATAAGAGATTTTAGTGGTTTCCCTCCAGTCTAAAATGATCAAATTGTCCCATTCGAATGTTGCCTCGGAAATGTTGCCTCTGAGATGTTGCCTTAGAAAGATATTAAAACTCTAGGGTTACTACTAAAGTTTTCTAACTATTGCTTTAGTGATTGTACTTATCCCTTTCGAATGTTCCTTACAACTCCAACGACGATGCTACCTACTCCTTAATAGTAGGATAGCGTTGTCTAAAGGAAACGAGAACAAACAATCTTTTTTCGAGTAGGTAGAATCTTAAGTACTTGCTCAATAAAAACTTTTCACACAAACACCTTTCAAAACAAATTTTCAAAACAAACTTCATCACATCCTTGAGAACTGATACAAGGGTCATCACAAAGTAAAACATTTTCAAGACAAACACACACAAGAAATTTGAAAAATAAGCGCGTACCTAAGAGCCCGTAGATAACTACGGATAGAGAGGGTGATAACACCTTCCCTTTATATAATCTACCCCCCGTACTCAGAATATCTCGAAAAACAGGTTTTTTCTGTTCTTTTTCCTTTTCCATGATTGGATGAAATAAAAGTCGGTGGCGACTCTTGCTTACCGCGACATTTTGCAAACAAAAAAACACAAAACGCAAACCAGTATTAAATAGTTGGTTCTGCCACCGTATCACACATCAGAATCTATCTAAGAAGATCTAAACATTTCATTTCAAAGATAGAGGCGTGTAGTTCACATTATCAACATTTGTCATCCTCTCACAAACTACCTTCTAAGGCTGAACACGCGTTCAAATTCTGAAGGTTCTAAGGCTTTGATTGGGTGCATTGAGACGCGTGTCATTGGTAACTGTGATCGGTGGAAATAGAACTGAATGTTTAAAGCTGGTTTCGCGAAATGTCGCGGTAAGCAAGAGTCGCCACCATCTTTTATGTTCTCCAACCTGGAAAGGACAAAAGCACAACAAAATTCCTTATTGAGAATGTCTCTCGGTTCGGGAGGTAGATTTATAGAAAGGGAGGGTGTTAGCACCCTTTCTATCCATGGTTATCCATGGGCTCTTAGGTACTTGCTCTTATGTTTTCAAAATATGTTTGCTTTTCAAATATGAGTGGGTTTGAAAAAAGTTTCGTTTTTAAAGATTTCTAAGTGACTCTTGTATCTGTCCTCAAGAGTGTATGAAAAATTCGTTTTGAAAACTTTTGAAAGTGTCAGTGTGAAAAGATATTTGGTTTGTTTTTTGAGAGAGCAAGTACCCGTGAGTCATCTACCTACCCTAAGGAATTAGGTTGTGTAAGAGTCCTTAAGGTAGTGCCATCCCACCATTGAGAGGTAGGTAGCACCACCGTTGGAGGTGTTCGGGTCAATTCGATTGAGGGACAGTGTGGTCACCAAAGCAATAGTAGGACACCTTAGAAGTAACCCTAATGTCCTAGATCCTTTTATACGAGGCAACCGTTTTGAGGCGACTGGATCTTTAGACAGGAGGGCGACCTCTAAGACACCCTATACTTGACGACCACTTTCGAGGCAACGAGTGAGGCGTACCCTAGAAGTGGCATGTGCATTGTGTGTTGTTTTCATGTTAACATTTATCTTTGATCATGCAATTGTGAGCTACGAGTTGATTTTAATTATCATACATTCTTTCATGCAATTTAACAGTTAGGAGTGCGGAAAATAAAATACGGAAAGGTAAAAGCTACGCTATTACAAGGCGCGGGTCTATACATCGCCAAAAAACAAAGACCCGTTTTGATAAAGTGCGGAAAGTAAAGAAAGCGGTAAACCTAATTACTATTACATTTCAGAAACAGTTACATAATAATCAAATAAAATATAACGCGCGAAAGAATTAAATTGGACGTCCTTAGGGTTTTTGACCCTTTTGAGAAATTATGAGCTTTTTGTCCTTAGCTTTTAATTAAAAAGTAAACCTAATTATTTAATTAATTAAAGAAAGATATTTTTTGGTGTTTTTTGTATTTATTATGAAAATAAAATAAATTAAAAGTCAGAAAAAAACTCTAGTTCTAAGTTTATTGTAATTTTTAATAAAATGTTAAAGTTAACCTAATTTTAAACTAATTAATTAATTTACATGTTATTTACAAAATAATAACAATTAATAAGTAACAATAATTAAGAAAAATATGGATGAAAATGCTAAACCTAATCCTACATAATTTTATTTATTGAGAAAAAGATTAAAATTTAAACCTAAATTAAACTAAATTAATTGTTTAGAATTTATTCACAAAAATAAGTTAATGATGAAATTAATAAATATTTAAAATATATTTACAATTTTTATTTTTGATTTTATTATGGAAAATTAATTTGTTGTGAATTAATAATAATAATTATAACAATTAAAAGAATTTAAAAGAAAAGAAAATAAAATTAAAAATGCAAACCAAAGGGGGTATGTTGGCCCAAATGGAGGTTTTTTTGTTGAAATTCAGGCCCAATAAAGTTCCAAGCCACGTTGACTTTCTGGGATCATGTGCATGCTTGTTGACTGGAATACACCATGGTCTTCATCTCCTGGCCACTGGATGGAAGCTGGGGACACATGGCAAGCTGTTGTTGGGCGTGCATGGTGGAATTTTGGTACAAGCGCTGCATGAGATTGCTTTAGAAAAAATATTAAGAATTATATGGGGGACCTGGGAATCGAACCCAGGTCCCAGCGCTTGTAAGACACGTCTCCAACCAACTGAACCATGATGCACGTTTGTAATATGAATGGATAATAAATATTATATAAAAAAAAACAAACATTATGATGTAAAACGCGCGCAAAGTTCAAACCCTCCAACCATGCACTGACACCTATTATCTTCTTCGTATCACCTGTAAATATAAAACAAGATAGCGGGGGTTTTAAACCCCCACAAACCAAAACTGTCAATAATAGCGATTAAGCACACAGGTCATATAAAAAGAGCGCGAGGGTTTGGTTGAATTCGTCCGGCCTTGACGAATTCAACCATGCTTGTCTCAAGGTCCAATTTTTCCTTATGTGCAAAGCCCCAATTGAAAGTTTCAAAAACCCTAGATTTCGTCCATGGTAGATTTCGATTCAGAGTGCTATAATCGAATTGGATTATGCCAATAGCTTCAGAATGTCCTTATTAACATAAATCAACCAAGAAAATGGATTAAAAACGCATGAATTATGATATGCAAATTTGGAAATATATGCAAACCGTGGGACTTGTATCCTTTGATTATTTGCGTGTTAGGGCTTGTTCTTGATGGCAATAGATTCCTGGAGACTCAGGCAAGGTGTTTGAATCTTTCTTAGGCTTTGAATTGCGCTATAAATAAGAATTCAGTTTCACACTTTTCTTGAATTTTTTTAGAACTTGGTTATGGTGTTTCAGCAGCAGTTTTTACGTATGCATGATTAGGTTTAGGTTTAGTACATATAGGAGAACTGAATTAGGGCAAATCTTGGCCCAATAATCCATTGTATTCAAGTTTGCATCTTTGATTTCCAATCAAATATTTTTTTAATTTTTTTCAATGAAAAACCTTGCCAAATTGGGAGATCTTGTCCCCTTGAGTGATGCACGAGATCTTCAGCATGTGTGGAGTGTCTTTGCTTCATAAAAATATTTGACAACCATGGGAGGGCAAATTTTGGGGTACAACAGTTGCCCCTGTTCAATCTTCTTAGACCTGAGGATGTAGATTGGCTTGTGTGCCTTTCGTGATCCAAAGGTGGAAGATGATTGAACACTAGAGTGCCCAGAAATTTGCACTCACATAGTAGAGTATCAGCGACCTGATGGCGGGAATGCGCTTACAGATGCCATTTGGAGAGATGATGGATAGGATGATGGGCTTATAGATGCCATCTGGAGATGTGACAGAACCTTGCCGGGAATGGGCTTATAGATGCCATTTGGAGACTATTGGTATGTGGATGGGCTTATAGATGCCATCTAGGTGTCGATCGCGTAAGAGATTCCTTAGCGAGAACTTACGTACCTGAGAAAGGAAGATAATTGCCTGGCCTGTTACAGGGGTTGATCTTCAAACTCTTTATGCAGATATGCCCTGGCTGGATACAGGTATCGAATCTCTAAACTCTTCATATAGATATGCCCTGGCTGGATACAGGTATCGAATCTACAATCAGTTACTCACAGATGTGCCCTGGCTAGATACAGGAATCGAATCTTCAAACTCTTCAGACGTTCCCTGGCTAGATACAGGAATCGAGTCCGGAATTAGTCGTCAACAGATATGCCCTGGCTGGATACAGGAATCGAATCTTCAAACTCTTCAGACGTGCCCTGGCTGGATACAGGAATTGAATCTGGAATTAGTCGTCAACAGATATGCTCTGGCTGGATACAGGAATCGAATCTTCAAACTCTTCAGACATGCCCTGGCTGGATACAGGAATCAAATCTGGAATTAGTCGTCAATAGATATGCCCTGGATGGATATAGGAATCGAATCTTCAAACTCTTCAGACGTGCCCTGGCTGGATACAAGAATCGAATCTAGAATTAGTCGTCAACGGATATGCCCTGGCTGGATACAGGAATCGAATCTTCAAACTCTTCAGACGTGCCCTGGCTGGATATAGGAATCGAATCTGGAATTATTCGTCAACAGATATGCCCTGGCTAGATACAGGAATCGAATCTTCAAACTCTTCAGACGTGCCCTGGCTGGATACAGGAATCGAGTCCGGAATTAGTCGTCAACAGATATGCCCTGGATGGATACAGGAATCGAATCTTCAAACTCTTCAGACGTGCCCTGGCTGGATACAGGAATCGAATCTGGAATTAGTCGTCAACAGATATGCCCTGGATGGATACAGGAATCGAATCTTCAAACTCTTCAGACGTGCCCTGGCTGGATACAGAAATCGAATCTGGAATTTCTTTATGCAGATATGCCCTGGCTAGATACAGGTGTCGAATCCACAAGTAATCGCTCACAGATATGCCCTGGCTAGATACATGTATCGAATCCGGAATTGCGACAGTTGATAGTAATCATCTTTGTATTGACCTTTTTCCTGAAAAGGAAAAACATTAGTTGTATGCAATGTCATGAGGTATGAAATGCGTGATGTCATGATGTTCTCAAAAATAAATGAGATCGTGTGATATGATGCGTATATGTATGCGTCATGGTGTGTAAAATGTGATGAATGTATTTTTGTCTAGGAAAATAAATCCTTGACGGATGCCGGGAAGCCAAATCCTGGGCTGATGTTGAAGAGTAGAGTTCTTCGCTTCCGCTGGGAATGATGGTTGCAAGAATAAATCGGTAGGAGAAGATGACTCCGTTGGGGAATAAACTTGTTGGAGAGATTACTATGCGGGGAATACTCTGTGGGAAGAGATACTTCGCTGAGGTTTTGATGATAACTCCGCTGGGGATTCCGTTGATAAGTTATGTTGGGGATTCTGATGAACTCCGCTGGGGGATAGGAAGAACTACGCCGAGGACGATCTTTCCGTTGTAATTAGCTGAGGATAACCCAGTTATAAGCTCTGGTGAGGAATAACCTTCTGAATAAAGCTGGGGAGATGCGCTCGCACTCTGTAGGGGATAAGCTTCCAGAATCTACTGGGGATAAGCTTCCTACTGGGGAGATTAATTCAACTCTCCTGGGGAGACTTTGGACTGCACTGGGGAATGGCTCTACTGGATGTCCGGTATACCGCCGGGGAACAATCTTAGATCAAGATTGCCGGGGATGCTTGTTAGGAATGTCTGTATACTCCGCTGGGGAATATTGAGATTTTCTGGGGGATAATCCAACTTCCTTAAGGCTGACAGTAGACTAACTCTGCTCGGGGAGAGTATCGCTGACTTGCTGGAGATACTATGCCTTTTCAGGGTTGATTGGAGGCCAACTGCTTGGGAGAGTATTGTTGAGTCTTATCTTACTCGGCGGGGAGTGAAGGTATCTGGGTTACATTCTTCAGCCGAACTTACCTTGGTACCTTGGTGGACAGAGCAACTCGATCGCTTAGACAACTCATTACTGCCCTTGTTTCTGATGTCACCTGTAATTAGTCCTTTATTTCGCATGCAAAATATTTATGAGTTAGCAATTAGTGTCAAATTCATATATCAAAAATGAATATTGGACGTTCTTTGCAAAACAAAACAGAAAAAGGAAAATAATTAGCAATTTATCTGAAAAGTGAGTTTGTATTGATTTTTGGAATTTGCCTGTAAATAGGTGTTTATGTACAAGAGGCTGACGTCCTAGTAAGAGAACGCCGCCGAACAACATAGAGTTTACAATTTTGTGAAAAGGAAAACAAAACAGCTATGTGAAAGGAATAATCCCACTGGGTTCCAACTCTGCTATCGCCTTTATGTCTTCAAGCGTCTCATCACTGGGCTGCTTAGTTGAAGATGAAGTTGATTGATCGATGCCGTCTGAGCCTGATATTTGATACCAGATTCTGGATGCAAGGTGATTCAATGAGACATAGTGTTACGCTTTAATCCCTAACTTTTGCCTGGACCGCCCTTTCGGGTTTTCAGTCCACCGGGATACCCATTTTTGCCCAAGCCGCCTTTTCAGGTTTTCGACTTACCGGGTCTACAAATTTTTTTCATTTCATCCCTTATTTTTGCCCGAACCCTTTTGGTTCGCCGGGAATCCCTTATTTTTGCCTAGGTGTGTCAACCTAGCGGGTCTTTTATTCATGCGTAGTATCTTTTTACTATGTCTGCATTGGCAGGGTGAGGAAGGTCGTCACCATCCATGGTGGTTAGAATCATAGCTCCTCCTGAGAAGATATGTTTAACCACAAATGGCCCTTCGTATGTAGGGGTCCATTTTCCCCTGGGATCACTTTGAGGAAGAATGATGCGCTTGATTACCAGGTCCACAACTTGATACTCTTGTGGTCTGACTTTCTTGTTAAATGCCTTGATCATCCGTTTTTGATACGTTTGACCATGACAAATAGCAGTGAGTCTCTTTTCGTCAATTAGGTTTAATTGATCAAGTCGAGTCTGGATCCAGTCATCTTCGCTCAAGCCTGCATCCTTCATTATCCGGAGAGAGGGTATCTAGACTTCAATCGGCAAGACTGCCTCCATGCCATAGACCAAGGAAAAGGGAGTTGCCCCGGTTGACGTTGTCGCTGAGGTACGGTACCCATGAAGAGCAAACGGTAACATCTCGTGCCAATCTTTATAGGTCACTGTCATTTTCTGCACAATCTTCTTGATATTCTTATTAGCTGCTTCTACAGCCCCGTTCATCTTTGGCCGATAAGGAGAATAGTTGTGGTGATGTATCTTGAATTGCTCGCAGAGCTCAGTGATCATCTTGTAATTGAGATTGGTACCATTGTCCGTAATGATCCTCTCAGGGACGCCGTATCGACAGATCAGGTTATGTCGAATGAACCGTGCCACGACATTCTTGGTTACGGTAGCGTAGGAAGCTGCTTTAACCCACTTTGTAAAGTAATCGATCGCCACCAGGATGAAGCGATGCCCGTTGGATGCCGTAGGTTTGATATCGCCGATCATATCAATGACCCACATTGCAAAAGGCCAAGGTGCAGTCAAGACATTCAGAGGGACTGGAGGAACGTGCACCTTATCTGCATAGATCTGGCACTTATGACATGTCCGAGAATGTCGGTAACAGTCGGCTTCCATTGTGGACCAGAAATATCCTGCCCGAAGGATTTTCTTTACCATGGTGTGTCCACTGGAATGTGTTCCGAAGGTACCTTCATGTAGTTTTGCCATGATCTTTTCTGCTTCCGTCTTATCCACACAACGCAGTAAGGTTGAATCATGGTTTCGCTTGTATAAAATGTCGTTGCTGAGGAAGAACTTTGCCGCGAACCTTCTCAGAAACTTCTTGTCATTGATAGATGCACCCTCGGGGTATTCTTGAGGTTCCAAGTACCTCTTCACTTCATGATACCAAGTGTTGTACCCCAAAATTTTCCCTCCCATATTCTTCAAAATTTGCAAACTTCAAAATCTCCCAAGGGTTGCACAGTTCAATTGCCTCCTAACAGTCAAAAACTAGGGTTTTGGTTCTGGCAAAGAAATTGAAGTTTCCAAGGGTCCAAACAAGTCCCACGTGCCCATAAACATTGTCAAGCATCCTTATGCCAAGTTTCAAGACTCACAGCACAAAATTGCACAGTCAAAAACCCTAATTGCTCAACAATCAATTGCAGGGGCAAAATGGTCATTTGACAGTCAAAAGTCAAAATTTTTGGTCAACATCTTATTTTGAAGCCACAAACATCATTTGATCAATTCTTGATCATGATTCTCAAGGCATGGCTCAAAAAGTCTCAAGATGCAAAAGTTTCTATATTTGGACAGCTGAAAAAGTCAACTGTAACTTGACCAGAGCATAACTTCCACATGGTTTATCAGAAAAATTCCATCCAAAGCTCATTTTGAAGAGAATGACATTTCCTACAACTCATCTTCACACTTAAAATCCAAGAAATGCTCTCACAAAAAGTTATCAATCTCAACATTATAGGTCATTTTCAAAAGTCAACAAAAAGGCACTTTAAGTCAAAGACCATAACTTGAGATTGGTAAATCAAAATGACATGGGACCAAAGGCATTGGTTAGAGGACTTCAAGACCTTTCCAAAATGTCCAAGAACATGATCAAAGATTAAATATTGAGTAGGATATGCCTTGTGGAAGTTGGGAAATTTTTGGGAATTTTGAAAAGTCAACTTTGCTTCAAATGCCTCAAAATTGCTAATGGGCCTCAATTTTTTCCATGAAACATTACCCAAAGGCTATGAACGACCCTTTGACCCAAAGGGGAGTTATTTTCTTATTTTTAATTTATTAATTGAATTTTTAAATCTATTAATTCATTTGATTAAAATTAAATATGAGAAAAATACAAAATGATGGTTTTAAATCTTTTTGATGCAGCAAATCCAACTAATGCAAGGTGGCAATTCGTTTCATGTCCAAAAAAGGAAAATCTTCCATGATTGGCATGTTCTTCATGACAAAAAGATTGAAAAAATCAAGGAAGATCACAAATATTGAAAGGCATTAAAACTTGGATGTTGGGCTTGTTTTGTTGACCTAAAACATTCACATACATATACACAATGCAACCCTAATCACAAGAACAAGCATGCTGCACTAGAACCTGAAAACAAAACTTGCACTTTTTCTTAAAAAAACCTCAAAACTGTTTTGGCATCTAGAAGGCGTTTCAAGGTGTAAAAAGTATCTCAAAAGCTTGCTGGGACTTTCCTGAACATAACCCAATACTTTTCCACTCTCCATACACAAAGAACTGGTAGAATCACGGGGCCCTGTTCCCAAATATTTTCATAATCGTATTTGCATTTGCATACCTTTTCCATACGTTTTAAGCATTGATTTATACTAACATGGTTGTTCTAAAGCTGTTGGCATCCTTTGATTGAATTTTTAAGCCCTATACGTGAATCCACCATGGAAGCTGCCTAGGGTTTCAAAGGTTTGAAATTGGGGTTTCTTTCCCATGGAAAAATTGGACCATAAGACCAACACCATTACAATCGTGACGTCCAGACGATTTGATTCATCACATCGCGCCTTTTTTATGATTGCCCAATTTCTATTCGCTATTATTTGTGGTTTCAGGTTGTGGGGGTTTAAAACCCCCGCTATCCATTGTTTATTTTCAGGCAAAAGCGAAGGCATAGTGGAGAAGACGCTGAGGTGTAAGCACAAGACTGGAGCATTCAAATCTTCACGCTTAATTTTTGTTTTACACCAATAGCATTTGTTCTCTCTCATATGAATCAGGTTCCACTAAATGAACAAAGAAACGCGCTTGGCTGAGTGGTTGATGTGTTGTCCTTCAAGCATTGGGACCTGGGTTCGATTCCCAGGTCCCCCATATTTCTCAATATATTTTGTTTTAACATGCTTCTATGCAGTGCTTCATCAAGGGTCTACCATACAGCCTCACCATCTGGCTTGCCACGCGCCTGGAGATTCCAATCTGAAGGCCACCAAAGGGGCTTATCATACATGCCAGTCAATGGGTCCATATGCAATCAGAAAAGTCAAACAGGGCCTCACCCTTATTGGGCCAAATTGCTGTGAATTTACCTCCAAAAGGGGTCAACACCCCCATATGTTTGCATTTCTCTCCCTTTTTTTTATTCTTTTCTTTTATTTATTTTGTTTATGATAATTGTTTTATTTAATTCATAAAATTAATTTTATAACACAAAAACACAAAAAATCAGAAAATTCAAAATAAAAATATGTTTTAATATTTAATTCACTAATATTTTATTTTGTAAATAAAATTCTAATAATTAATTAGTTTAATTTTAGGTTTAATTCTAATTTTTTTTAAATAAACTAAAAAGTGTAGAAATTAGGGTTTTTAATACTTTTATTCTTTTCTTAATAAATAACTTTTTTTCATCATTATTAATTATTTTGTAAATAAATATGACATTAAATAATTAGGTTAAATTAGGTTAAACTTAGACAATTTTCTTTAATAAATTAAAAAAAACAATTTAGAACTAGGTTTTTATTTAACTTTTAATTCCAATTAATTTCCTCATTAAATTTCATAAATCCAAAAACATAAAATATAATTTCTTTTCTTTATTTTAATCACCAGTTAATTTCTTAATTTTAATTTAATTCCTTTAAAGGGTCCAACGCCTTCGCACTCGGTTCTTAATTCTTTTCGCGCATTTATTTTTTATGAATGTAATGTATTTGCCCCGAAGCCTTGTAATAGATAATTAGGAAATTTATTTTCCGCATTTTATTTATTCAAATCGGGTCTTTGTTTAATTTGGCGATGTAGACCCGCGCCTTGTAATAGCGTAGGACCTTTATTTTCCGCACTTTAAATTTCGCACTTTTAAACTGTTAATCACATGAAAGAATGTATGCCAAAAATAAAATCAAAGCGTAGACCACTCAATGCATGATCAAGACAAATATAACTGAAAATGACACACAATTCACACACCACTCCTAGGGTACGCCTCACTGTTGCCTTGCCCCTCGAAATGTGGTCGTCGAGTAGAGGACGTTTTAGTAAGTCCTCATGTCCATGAACATGGCATGGGGGTAGCTTCTAAGGTGTCTTCCTATTGCTCTGGTGACCACACTGTCCCTAATCCTCGAATTGACCCGAACATCTCCAACGGTAGTGCTACCTACCTCTCAATGGTGGGATGGCACTATCTTAAGGACATTTACACAGACTAATTCCTTAGGGTAGGTAGATGACTCGTAGATACTTGCTCTAATTCCAAACAAATCAAAAACTTATTTTCACACTGACACTTTGCAAAAAGCTTTCAAAAACAACTTTTCAAACACTCTTGAGGACTGATACGAGAGTCGATCTGAAACTTTCAAAGAAACTTTTTCAAACCCACTCACCTTGAAAAGCAAACAAACATTTTTGAAAACACAAATGAGCAAGTATCTAAGAGCCCATGGATAACCATGGATAGAAAGGGTGCTAACACCTTCCCTTTCTATAAATCTACCTCCCGAACCGAGAGCAATCTCATAAGGAATTTTTCTGTGCTTTTGTCCTTTCCATGTTGGAGAAAATAAAAGACGGTGGCGACTCTTGCTTCCGCGACATTTCGCGAACCAGCGTTAA
This sequence comes from Vicia faba, assembly GCA_948472305.1. NCBI lineage: Eukaryota > Viridiplantae > Streptophyta > Magnoliopsida > Fabales > Fabaceae > Vicia > Vicia faba. The sequence goes on from OX451736.1 coordinate 1,182,426,947, forward strand.
ACAGTCAGTTCCAGATCCACCGATCACAGAACTGGCGACTCTGCTGGGGAATCTTATAAAGTGAGGTGTACCTTAGGACTAAGATCACTTGTGTTTTCAATTGTTGTGCTTTGTTTGCTTTATCATTATGGGACTGTCTTGGGAGTTACATAGATCCTAACCCAGATCTGGGGATACCTTGTTTAGGTAGCATAAGCTGTGAGGGACCTGTCCGGCGTAGACCGACATGGGTGAAGCAGTGGCTACGTTGGTGTGGCACCTTGGTCTGTACCGATATCCCTTGCGTTGCAACGAGGAGAATATGGGTCTTATGAGGAGTCATTAAGCACCAACAGACCTTAGAACCTTAAATGACACAACTTGGCCAATAGAACAGTAGCAGTATGCTACGCCCATTGAGGCTAAACTCTCGTGATGGTTCTGGCCGCAAGAAAAGATTGCGATGCTGGAGTTATGACCGATTGAGGGTAGTCAATGATATTGGGATCCTCTAAGAACCCGGTTACTTTTGATAGGACAGGTTGAGCCCACCAACTTCAAGAGGGTAATACCCAGACCCCATGCTGGCCTAAACTCTAAGGGTTTCTCTTGTGTGACTTGTGTGCCTTCCAACTTGACTATTTGCATGCTTGTTATCTGACACTTGAGTTCCCTGCAGGTTTTGTTTATAGTCCTTAATTGGGACTCATAACAGGGTTTACTAAGTTTCCTGCAGGTTTTGTTTATAGTCCTTAATTGGGACTCATAACAAGGTTTACTAAGTTTCTTGCAGGTTTTGTTTATAGTCCTTAATTGGGACTCATAACAGGGTTTACTGAATTTCTTGCAGGTTTTATTTACACTCCTTAATTGGGACTCATAACAGGGTTACTTACATTACCCCATGCATAGCATAACATCATACCATGGCATACATCCTACATAAGGACTAATCCATTTCAAGGATCTCAAGGGTTTGTGATGCAGGTCATGATTGAATCAAACCGTCTACCAAGGGGCAAAGGGGATTTATTTTCCTCTAGCCAAGGTTGTCAGGGGCTATGACCCACTCGATATGGTGAGCCTTGACTCTTGAAAAAAAGGACTCTCAACAATATGCAGTTCCTTCAATCAAGCCACCGGATTCAAATTCTAACAAGCTTCTTTGTTTATCCCGCGAGGTCTTTGAAAACATTGCATACATGTCATACATATCATTGCATTACAGGTACCCTTGTTACAGGTCACTTACCTTCTCCGCTGTTTATTTCAGCAATGGCTTGCCAACAAGACAACCAAGACCTTCATGCTCAAGAGACTCGGTTCGAAGAAATCCTCCTGAATCTATCCAAGGGGCAGGAAGAGCTGAGAACCCTTCTCATGGGAACCTTGGTCAGGAACAGTGCTGAGGATGATAAGGACGAACGGCTGAAACATCTGTAAGCCGAGGTGGATGCAATGAGAGCCCAGATGCTGGGGCAGGTGACTATCATCCAAGACTTAGCTCAAAGACAAGATGAGCTCGGGGTTCTCGTCAACCAACTGCTTTGGGGTAACCAACTAGGGCAAACATCTAAGGTTGAATGGCCAGTCATCATTCAACCACCTTTGAGGCAAGAGGATAAGAGAGCTCCTCAAATGGCTTCAATGTCACAAATTCAGCATCAACCTCACCAGCTTAAGCCAGACAAGCCCAGGAGGCAATTCACCCAGCTTAATATGTCGTTGTTTCAAGCTTTACAACGTCTGTTGAGATTGAATCTGATCACATTAAGGGCTCAACCCCGGAACCCCAACATATCAACTCCTACCTATCATCCCAATAAAAGGTGTGCCTACCACTCTCCCAGTCAGGACATGATACAAATGAGTGTTGGGCTCTGAAGAACAAGATCCAGGACCTGATTGATGAAGGAGCATTGGAGTTCACACAAGATGGTCAGGCTGAGTTTTTCTACCATCCCTCCAAGGCTCACCATTTGAAGTAACAAGCCCTGAAGATGAAAAGACTTTTGTTCATTAGGATTTTCAAGTTGTTAATTTTCTTTTGTTCAGACATTTACTCATGATAAACGTTGTTATTCCATTAATGCATCGCATACGTCTGTTTTGAAGCAATATATTCGTATTCACTATATGAAAATTATTTTCATATTTTTTTTCTGATGATAAAAGCTCGATTAATAATTCTAAGCCTCTTGAGGGAGGATGACGAAAACGATACCGCTATCTTTACAGTATGCTTTTGAACAGACCCCGCTGATGAGGTACAGGCATTGTTTCAATTCCTAAACACTGGAGTTATAAGGAAGATAATCCCTCATCAACCCCTTTGAGCCAAAGAAGTAGGAGTTTTTCTTTTCGAAAATTAAAACCCTTAATCATAACCTGGGGCAGGGTAGTTCTCTCAGTTGATCCAAAGTGCACAACGAATGGCATCAAAAGAAGTCCTTCTGAAACAAAAGACAATGATGGTTCTGGATAATCATAAAGACTGGCAGTCATTACCAAAACAAAAAAAAACTAAAGCCCAGTAAGTCAAAACCTATGAAAGAGACTTACAAAACTGGGGCATCCCGCTGATTGTAATCACAAAAGAGACAGTTCAGGCAAAATTTAGGGATAGTGAAATCAAAAAGAAAGAGGTCATACAAACCCTCAACAAAAACAAAAATGACTGCCTATTCAGAATAAATCATCAATATCTGAACCATCATTGGAACGTCAGGACAAAGACTCAAACAAGGTCTAACGCACGATCAATTGAGCTTAGGTTTGAAGAACATCACGAAGAACGGGTGGGTACAAATAATTTGAGCCTTTATCCTTTGTTTCTTAAACCGTGAACCAGACCACGTTATAACCCTTAAAAAGTCCTAGCTGAAGCATGGGTTAGTTCGAAAGCATACTGTTACGAAAGGTATCCTGACTCCTTAAGGCTTGCGGTAAAATAACGAGTTGACATCACAATTTACAAAACTTGCTTGTTTTACTAAAAACTCATTTTCAAAAATTTCAAGACAGACATAAGCGTTGCATTTTTAACATAACCTTGTTTGCATATGACTTTTTTCTTGAACAGCAGAGAAATTCGCACGACGAATATCCAGTAAACAAAATCTTCTCAACAAAAGCTCAAATGGAAGAAGCACTTCCAATCAAGGGGCAGACCTGATCATGGTCTATTATCTAGGGCAGTCCAATCAAGATTCAGAGAATCTCTCAAAGGCCAAATAGCCTGGGGCAAATCTCCGCCTGAGTCACTTGGGGGCATTCCAGCAACGAATCTTGCCTGATCAAACACCTTCTGGTGGCATGACAAAACACTTCTAACAGGGGCAACTCCCTACATTCTGAGAGCGTAGACATAGTCGAAAAATACTACGCATAATCAAAGACCCGCTAGGTTGACATACCTAGGCAAAAATTAGGGCTTCCCGGCGAACCAAAAGGGTTCGGGCAAAATGAAGGGATGAAATGAAAAAATCCGTACACCCGGCAAGTCGAAAACCTGAAAAGGCGGCTTGGGCAAAAATGGGTATCCCGATGGACTGAAAACCCGAAAGGGCGGTCCAAGCAAAAGTTAGGGATCAAAGCGTACGACTACGTCCCGGTATCTCGTCACTTGCTTACCAGAAGAAGGTTTGTCTATCAACAACTATCAGCACCTCACAGGTCTTCCTCTCCTACCTCAGAAACAGGGGCAATAATGAGTTGTCCAAACGATCTAATTGCTCTGTCCACCAAGGTACTAAGATAGGTTCGGCTGAAGAACAACCAAGGTATCTTAAGTCCCAAGAGAGTGAGCCAGCAAGTCCATGCACTCTCCCCAAGCAGAGTTATACTGGCAGCCTTAAGGGAGTGGTGTATCCTCCAGCAGATCTCAAACATCTCCCAACATAATATACGGACATTCTTAACAAGCATCCCCGACAGTCTTGAGCTAAGATTGTTCCCCGGCGGTATACCAGACATTCGGTGGAGCCACTTCCCCAATGCATATCAAATTAATTTCCCCAGGAGAGTCCAATCCAGATTTCCCCAGGAAAGTGGAATCCATCTCCCCAGCACGAAGCTTATCCCCAGTAGATTCTGGAAGATTATCCCTATAGAGCACGAACGCGTCCCCCGGCTTTATTCAAAGGTTATTTCCCTACCAGGATATAACTGGGTTATCCTCAGCCAAAAGCCACGGAAGATCGTCCTTGGCGAAGTCTTCCTATCCCCAGCGAAGTCTATTAAAGCTTCCAACATAACAACGGTATTCCCAGCGGAGTTATCATCAATATCCCAGCAAGGTACCTCTCTTCCCACAGAGTATTGTTCCCCAGCAGGACCGCTAGAATAATTTTCTCCCCGCAGAGTAATCTATTCGCCAAGTTTATTCCTCAACGGAGTTATCTTCTCCTACCGGTATTCTTGCAACCATCACTCCCCAGCGGAAACAGCGAAATACTATTCACATCAGCCCAGGATTTAACTTCTCGGCACCCGTCAAGGATTTACTTTCCTAGACGAAAAACATACATTCATAAACATCACATTTCCATATATTATAGCATGCATATACGCATCATATCTTACAATCTCATTTGTGTTGAGAACATCATTGCTTGATCCATATCATGCATTACATATGACTGACCTTTACCTTTCAGGAAAGATCCAGTTAAGTTCTAAACTATTCGAAGACTTTCGTCTGGTTCAGTTAAATCGACCCTAAGATTTTTCTGATTCTTATCCAGTCAAAGGCCATCTCTGGTTCAGTCAGATCGACCCTAAGATCTCCCTGATTCTTATCCAGTTGAAGTTATTCCAAGACCTTGCTTGGTTCAGTTAAATCGACCCTAAGATTTTTCTGATTCTTATCCAGTCAAAGGCCTTCTGTGGTTCAGTCAGATCGACCCTAAGATCTCCATGATTCTTATCCAGTTGAAGTTATTCCAAGACCTTGCTTGGTTCAGTTAAATCGACCCTAAGATTTTTCTGATTCTTCTCCAGTCAAAGGCCTTCTCTGGTTCAGTCAGATCGACCCTAAGATCTCCCTGATTCTTATCCAGTTGAAGTTATTCCAAGACCTTGCTTGGTTTAGTTAAATCGACCCTAAGATTTTTCTGATTCTTATCCAGTCAAAGGCCTTCTCTGGTTCAGTCAGATCGACCCTAAGATCTCCCTGATTCTTATCCAGTTGAAGTTATTCCAAGACCTTGCTTGGTTCAGTTAAATCGACCCTAAGATTTTTCTGATTCTTATCCAGTCAAAGGCCTTCTCTGGTTCAGTCAGATCGACCCTAAGATCTCCCTGATTCTTATCCAGTTGAAGTTATTCCAAGACCTTGCTTGGTTCAGTTAAATCGACCCTAATATTTTTCTGATTCTTATCCAGTCAAAGGCCTTCTCTGGTTCAGTCAGATCGACCCTAAGATCTCCCTGTTTCTTATTCCAGTTGAAGATTCCAAGACCTTGTCCGGTTCAGTTAAATCGACTCCTAAAGATTTTTTTTATTCTTATCCAGTCAAAGGCCTTCTCTGGTTCAATCAGATCGACCCTAAGATCTCCCTGATTCTTATTCCAGTTGAAGATTCCAAGGCCTTGCCTGGTTCAGTTAAATCGACTCCTAAAGATTTTTCTGATGCCGGTCCAGTCAGAGGCCTTCTCTAGTCCAGTTAAATCGATTCCTAAAGATTTTCTTGATGAAGATTCAGTAGAAGACATCCAAGATTCTCTCATCGTTACTGTTGAGGTAGTAATCGCCCCAGATTCTCTCATCGTTACTGTTGAGGTAGTAATCGCCCCAGATTATCTCATCGTTACTGTTGAGGTAGTAATCGCCCCAGATTCTCTCATCGTCACTGTTGAGGTAGTAATCACCCCAGGTTTTCTCAGCGTTACTGTTGAGGTAATAATCGTCCAAGGTTCTCTCACCGTCCCGTTGAGAGCACGTCTAAAGAGCTCAAAGATTCAATTCCTGTAACCAGTCAGGGTACCTTTACACAAAGAATTTGAAGACCAACTCCTGTAACAGGTCAGGTAATCATCTTTCTTTTTTCAGGTACGCAAGTTCTCGCTAAGGAATCTCTTACGCGATCGACACCCAGATGGCATCTATAAGCCCATCCACCTATTCATCACCTCTCAACATGGCATCTGTAAGCCCATCTTCCTATCCACTAATCTCCAAATGGCATCTGTAAGCCCATTCCCCACATTACACTACTATGTGAGCGCAAATTTCTGGGCACTCTAGTGTTCAATCATCTTCCACCTTCGGATTACGAAAGGCACGTCAGCCAATCTACATCCTCAGGTCTAAGAAGATTGAACAGGGGCAACTGTTGTACCCCAAAATTTGCCCTCCCATATTCTTCAAAATTTGCAAACTTCAAAATCTCCCAAGGGTTGCACAGTTCAATTGCCTCCTAACAGTCAAAAACTAGGGTTTTGGTTCTGGCAAAAAAATTGAAGTTTCCAAGGGTCCAAACAAGTCCCACGTGCCCATAAACATTGTCAAGCATCCTTATGCCAAGTTTCAAGACTCACAACACAAAATTGCACAGTCAAAAACCCTAATTGCTCAACAGTCAATTGCAGGGGCAAAATGGTCATTTGACAGTCAAAAGTCAAAAAATTTGGTCAACATCTTATTTTGAAGCCACAAACATCATTTGATCAATTCTTGATCATGATTCTCAAGGCATGGCTCAAAAAGTCTCAAGATGCAAAAGTTTCTATATTTGGACAGCTGAAAAAGTCAACTGTAACTTGACCAGAGCATAACTTCCACATGGTTTATCAGAAAAATTCCATCCAAAGCTCATTTTTAAGAGAATGACATTTCCTACAACTCATCTTCACACTTAAAATCCAAGAAATGCTCTCACAAAAAGTTATCAATCTCAACATTATAGGTCATTTTCAAAAGTCAACAAAAAGGCACTTTAAGTCAAAGACCAGAACTTGAGATTGGTAAATCAAAATGACATGGGACCAAAGGAATTGGTTATAGGACTTCAATACCTTTCCAAAATGTCCAAGAACATGATCAAATCTTAAAAATTGAGTAAGATATGCCTTGTGGAAGTTGGGAAATTTTTGGGAATTTTGAAAAGTCAACTTTGCTTCAAATGCCTCAAAATTGCTAATGGGCCTCAATTTTTTCCATGAAACATTACCCAAAGGCTATGCACGACCCATTGACCCAAAGGGGAGTTATTTTCTTATTTTTAATTTATTAATTGAATTTTTAAATCTATTAATTCATTTGATTAAAATTAAATATGAGAAAAATACAAAATGATGTTTTTAAATCTTTTTGATGCAGCAAATCCAACTAATGCAAGGTGGCAATTCGTTTCATGTCCAAAAAAGGCAAATTTTCCATGATTGGCATGTTCTTCATGACAAAAAGATTGAAAAAATCAAGGAAGATCACAAATATTGAAAGGCATTAAAACTTGGATGTTGGGCTTGTTTTGTTGACCTAAAACATTTACATACATATACACAATGCAACCCTAATCACAAGAACAAGCATGCTGCGCTAGAACCTGAAAACAAAACTTGCACTTTTTCTTAAAAAACCTCAAAACTGTTTTGGCATCTAGAAGGCGTTTCAAGGCGTAAAAAGTATCTCAAAATCTTGCTGGGACTTTCCTGAACATAACCCAATACTTTTCCACTCTCCATACACAAAGAACTGGTAGAATCACGGGGCCCTATTCCCAAATATTTTCATAATCGTATTTGCATTTGCATACCTTTTCCATACGTTTTAAGCATTGATTTATACTAACATGGTTGTTCTAAAGCTGTTGGCATCCTTTGATTGAATTTTTAAGCCCTATACGTGAATCCACCATGGAAGCTGCCTAGGGTTTCAAAGGTTTGAAATTGGGGTTTCTTTCCCATGGAAAAATTGGACCATAAGACCAACACCATTACAATCGTGACATCCAGACGATTTGATTCATCACATCGCGCCTTTTTTATAATTGCCCAATTTCTATTCGCTATTATTTGTGGTTTCAGGTTGTGGGGGTTTAAAACCCCCGCTATCCATTGTTTATTTTCAGGAAAAAGCAAAGGCATAGTGGAGAAGACGCTGAGGTGTAAGCACAAGACTGGAGCATTCAAATCTTCGCGCTTAATTTTTGTTTTACACCAATAGCATTTGTTCTCTCTCATATGAATCAGGTTCCACTAAATGAACAAAGAAACGCGCTTGGCTGAGTGGTTGACATGTTGTCCTTCAAGCATTGGGACCTGGGTTCGATTCCCAGGTCCCCCATATTTCTCAATATATTTTGTTTTAACATGCTTCTATGCAGTGCTTCATCAAGGGTCTACCATACAGCCTCACCATCTGGCTTGCCACGCGCCTGGAGATTCCAATCTGAAGGCCACCAAAGGGGCTTATCATACATGCCAGTCAATGGGTCCATATGCAATCAGAAAAGTCAAACAGGGCCTCACCCTTATTGGGCCAAATTGCTGTGAATTTACCTCCAAAAGGGGTCAACACCCCCATATGTTTGCATTTCTCTCCCTTTTTTTTATTCTTTTCTTTTATTTATTTTGTTTATGATAATTGTTTTATTTAATTCATAAAATTAATTTTATAACACAAAAACACAAAAAATCAGAAAAGTCAAAATAAAAATATGTTTTAATATTTAATTCACTAATATTTTATTTTGTAAATAAAATTCTAATAATTAATTAGTTTAATTTTAGGTTTAATTCTAATTTTTTTTAAATAAATTAAAAAGTGTAGAAATTAGGGTTTTTAATACTTTTATTCTTTTCTTAATAAATAACTTTTTTTCATCATTATTAATTATTAATTATTTTGTAAATAAATATGACATTAAATAATTAGGTTAAATTAGGTTAAACTTAGACAATTTTCTTTAATAAATTAAAAAAAAACAATTTAGAACTAGGTTTTTATTTAACTTTTAATTCCAATTAATTTCCTCATTAAATTTCATAAATCCAAAAACATAAAAAATAAATTATTTTCTTTATTTTAATCACCAGTTAATTTCTTAATTTTAATTTAATTCCTTTAAAGGGTCCAACGCCTTCGCACTCGGTTCTTAATTCTTTTCGCGCATTTATTTTTTATGAATGTAATGTATTTGCCCCGAAGCCTTGTAATAGATAATTAGGAAATTTATTTTCCACATTTTATTTATTCAAATCGGGTCTTGGTTTAATTTGGCGATGTAGACCCGCGCCTTGTAATAGCGTAGGACCTTTATTTTCCGCACTTTAAATTTCGCACTTTTAAACTGTTAATCACATGAAAGAATGTATGCCAAAAATAAAATCAAAGCGTAGAACACTCAATGCATGATCAAGACAAATATAACTGAAAATGACACACAATTCACACACCACTCCTAGGGTACGCCTCACTGTTGCCTTGCCCCTCGAAACGTGGTCGTCGAGTAGAGGACGTTTTAGTAAGTCCTCATGTCCATGAACATGGCATGGGGGTAGCTTCTAAGGTGTCTTCCTATTGCTCTGGTGACCACACTGTCCCTAATCCTCGAATTGACCCGAACATCTCCAACGGTAGTGCTACCTACCTCTCAATGGTGGGATGGCACTATCTTAAGGACATTTACACAGACTAATTCCTTAGGGTAGGTAGATGACTCGTAGATACTTGCTCTAATTCCAAACAAAGCAAAAACTTATTTTCACACTGACACTTTGCAAAAAGCTTTCAAAAACAACTTTTCAAACACTCTTGAGGACTGATACGAGAGTCGATCTGAAACTTTCAAAGAAACTTTTTCAAACCCACTCACCTTGAAAAGCAAACAAACATTTTTGAAAACACAAATGAGCAAGTATCTAAGAGCCCATGGATAACCATGGATAGAAAGGGTGCTAACACCTTCCCTTTCTATAAATCTACCTCCCGAACCGAGAGCAATCTCATAAGGAATTTTTCTGTGCTTTTGTCCTTTCCATGTTGGAGAAAATAAAAGACGGTGGCGACTCTTGCTTCCGTAACATTTCGCGAACCAGCGTTAAACAGTCAGTTCCAGATCCACCGATCACAGAACTGGCGACTCTGCTGGGGAATCTTATAAAGTGAGGTGTACCTTAGGACTAAGATCACTTGTGTTTTCAATTGTTGTGCTTTGTTTGCTTTATCATTATGGGACTGTCTTGGGAGTTACATAGATCCTAACCCAGATCTGGGGATACCTTGTTTAGGTAGCATAAGCTGTGAGGGACCTGTCCGGCGTAGACCGACATGGGTGAAGCAGTGGCTACGTTGGTGTGGCACCTTGGTCTGTACCGATATCCCTTGCGTTGCAACGAGGAGAATATGGGTCTTATGAGGAGTCATTAAGCACCAACAGACCTTAGAACCTTAAATGACACAACTTGGCCAATAGAACAGTAGCAGTATGCTACGCCCATTGAGGCTAAACTCTCGTGATGGTTCTGGCCGCAAGAAAAGATTGCGATGCTGGAGTTATGACCGATTGAGGGTAGTCAATGATATTGGGATCCTCTAAGAACCCGGTTACTTTTGATAGGACAAGTTGAGCCCACCAACTTCAAGAGGGTAATACCCAGACCCCATGCTGGCCTAAACTCTAAGGGTTTCTCTTGTGTGACTTGTGTGCCTTCCAACTTGACTATTTGCATGCTTGTTATCTGACACTTGAGTTCCCTGCAGGTTTTGTTTATAGTCCTTAATTGGGACTCATAACAGGGTTTACTAAGTTTCCTGCAGGTTTTGTTTATAGTCCTTAATTGGGACTCATAACAAGGTTTACTAAGTTTCTTGCAGGTTTTGTTTATAGTCCTTAATTGGGACTCATAACAGGGTTTACTGAATTTCTTGCAGGTTTTATTTACACTCCTTAATTGGGACTCATAACAGGGTTACTTACATTACCCCATGCATAGCATAACATCATACCATGGCATACATCCTACATAAGGACTAATCCATTTCAAGGATCTCAAGGGTTTGTGATGCAGGTCATGATTGAATCAAACCGTCTAGCAAGGGGCAAAGGGGATTTATTTTCCTCTAGCCAAGGTTGTCAGGGGCTATGACCCACTCGATATGGTGAGCCTTGACTCTTGAAAAAAAGGACTCTCAACAATATGCAGTTCCTTCAATCAAGCCACCGGATTCAAATTCTAACAAGCTTCTTTGTTTATCCCGCGAGGTCTTTGAAAACATTGCATACATGTCATACATATCATTGCATTACAGGTACCCTTGTTACAGGTCACTTACCTTCTCCGCTGTTTATTTCAGCAATGGCTTGCCAACAAGACAACCAAGACCTTCATGCTCAAGAGACTCGGTTCGAAGAAATCCTCCTGAATCTATCCAAGGGGCAGGAAGAGCTGAGAACCCTTCTCATGGGAACCTTGGTCAGGAACAGTGCTGAGGATGATAAGGACGAACGGCTGAAACATCTGTAAGCCGAGGTGGATGCAATGAGAGCCCAGATGCTGGGGCAGGTGACTATCATCCAAGACTTAGCTCAAAGACAAGATGAGCTCGGGGTTCTCGTCAACCAACTGCTTTGGGGTAACCAACTAGGGCAAACATCTAAGGTTGAATGGCCAGTCATCATTCAACCACCTTTGAGGCAAGAGGATAAGAGAGCTCCTCAAATGGCTTCAATGTCACAAATTCAGCATCAACCTCACCAGCTTCAGCCAGACAAGCCCAGGAGGCAATTCACCCAGCTCAATATGTCGCTGTTTCAAGCTTTACAACGTCTGTTGAGATTGAATCTGATCACATTAAGGGCTCATCCCCGGAACCCCAACATATCAGCTCCTACCTATCATCCCAATAAAAGGTGTGCCTACCACTCTGCTAGTCCAGGACATGATACAAATGAGTGTTGGGCTCTGAAGAACAAGATCCAGGACCTGATTGATGAAGTAGCATTGGAGTTCACACAAGATGGTCAGGCTGAGTTTTTCTACCATCCCTCCAAGGCTCACCATTTGAAGTAACAAGCTCTGAAGATGAAAAGACTTTTGTTCATTAGGATTTTCAAGTTGTTAATTTTCTTTTGTTCAGACATTTACTCATGATAAACGTTGTTATTCCATTAATGCATCACATACGTCTGTTTTGAAGCAATATATTTGTATTCACTATATGCAAATTATTTTCATATTTTTTTTCTGATGATAAAAGCTCGATTAATAATTCTAAGCCTCTTGAGGGAGGATGACGAAAACGATACCGTTATCTTTACAGTATGCTTTTGAACAGACCCCGCTGATGAGGTACAGGAATTGTTTCAATTCCTAAACACTGGAGTTATAAGGAAGATAATCCCTCATCAACCCCTTTGAGCCAAAGAAGTAGGAGTTTTTCTTTTCGAAAATTAAAACCCTTAATCATAACCTGGGGCAGGGTAGTTCTCTCAGTTGATCCAAAGTGCACAACGAATGGCATCAAAAGAAGTCCTTCTGAAACAAAAGACAATGATGGTTCTGGATAATCATAAAGACTGGCAGTCATTACCAAAACAAAAAAAAACTAAAGCCCAGTAAGTCAAAACCTATGAAAGAGACTTACAAAACTGGGGCATCCCGCTGACTGTAATCACAAAAGAGACAGTTCAGGAAAAATTTAGGGATAGTGAAATCAAAAAGAAAGAGGTCATACAAACCCTCAACAAAAACAAAAATGACTGCCTATTCAGAATAAATCATCAATATCTGAACCATCATTGGAACGTTAGGACAAAGACTCAAACAAGGTCTAACGCACGATCAACTGAGCTTAGGTTTGAAGAACATCACGAAGAACGGGTGGGTACAAATAATTTGAGCCTTTATCCTTTGTTTCTTAAACCGTGAACCAGGCCACGTTATAACCCTTAAAAAGTCCTAGCTGAAGCATGGGTTAGTTCGAAAGCATACTGTTACGAAAGGTATCCTGACTCCTTAAGGCTTGCGGTAAAATAATGAGTTGACATCACAATTTACAAAACTTGCTTGTTTTACTAAAAACTCATTTTCAAAAATTTCAAGACAGACATAAGCGTTGCATTTTTAACATAACCTTGTTTGCATATGACTTTTTGCTTGAACAGCAGAGAAATTCGCACGACGAATATCCAGTAAACAAAATCTTCTCAACAAAAGCTCAAATGGAAGAAGCACTTCCAATCAAGGGGCAGACCTGATCATGGTCTATTATCTGGGGCAGTCCAATCAAGATTCGGAGAATCTCTCAAAGGCCAAATAGCCTGGGGCAAATCTCCGCCTGAGTCACTTGGGGGCATTCCAGCAACGAATCTTGCCTGATCAAACACCTTCTGGTGGCATGACAAAACACTTCTAACAGGGGCAACTCCCTACATTCTGAGAGCGTAGACATAGTCGAAAAATACTACGCATAATCAAAGACCCGCTAGGTTGACATACCTAGGCAAAAATTAGGGCTTCCCGGCGAACCAAAAGGGTTCGGGCAAAATGAAGGGATGAAATGAAAAAATCCGTACACCCGACAAGTCGAAAACCTGAAAAGGCAGCTTGGGCAAAAATGGGTATCCCGATGGACTGAAAACCCGAAAGGGCGGTCCAAGCAAAAGTTAGGGATCAAAGCGTACGACTACGTCCCGGTATCTCGTCACTTGCTTACCAGAAGAAGGTTTGTCTATCAACAACTATCAGCACCTCACAGGTCTTCCTCTCCCACCTCAGAAACAGGGGCAATGATGAGTTGTCCAAACGATCTAATTGCTCTGTCCACCAAGGTACTAAGATAGGTTCGGCTGAAGAACAACCAAGGTATCTTAAGTCCCCAGAGAGTGAGCCAGCAAGTCCATGCACTCTCCCCAAGCAGAGTTATACTGGCAGCCTTAAGGGAGTGGTGTATCTTCCAGCAGATCTCAAACATCTCCCAACATAATATACGGACATTCTTAACAAGCATCCCCGACAGTTTTGAGCTAAGATTGTTCCCCGGCGGTATACCAGACATTCAGTGGAGCCACTTCCCCAATGCATATCAAATTAATTTCCCTAGGAGAGTCCAATCCAGATTTCCCTAGGAAAGTGGAATCCATCTCCCCAGCACGAAGCTTATCCCCAGTAGATTCTGGAAGATTATCCCTACAGAGCACGAACGCGTCCCCCAGCTTTATTCAAAGGTTATTTCCCTACCAGGATATAACTGGGTTATCCTCAGCCAAAAGCCATGGAAGATCGTCCTTGGCGAAGTCTTCCTATCCCCAGCGAAGTCTATTAAAGCTTCCAACATAACAACGGTATTCCCAGCGGAGTTATCATCAATATCCCAGCAAGGTACCTCTCTTCCCACAGAGTATTGTTCCCCAGCAGGACCGCTAGAATAATTTTCTCCCCGCAGAGTAATCTATTCGCCAAGTTTATTCCTCAACGGAGTTATCTTCTCCTACAGGTATTCTTGCAACCATCACTCCCCAGCGGAAACAGCGAAATACTATTCACATCAGCCCAGGATTTAACTTCCCGGCACCCGTCAAGGATTTACTTTCCTAGACGAAAAACATACATTCATAAACATCACATTTCCATATATTATAGCATGCATATACGCATCATATCTTACAATCTCATTTGTGTTGAGAACATCATTGCTTGATCCATATCATGCATTACATATGACTGACCTTTACCTTTCAGGAAAGATCCAGTTAAGTTCTAAACTATTCCAAGACTTTCGTCTGGTTCAGTTAAATCGACCCTAAGATTTTTCTGATTCTTATCCAGTCAAAGGCCTTCTCTGGTTCAGTCAGATCGACCCTAAGATCTCCCTGATTCTTATCCAGTTGAAGTTATTCCAAGACCTTGCTTGGTTCAGTTAAATCGACCCTAAGATTTTTCTGATTCTTATCCAGTCAAATGCCTTCTCTGGTTCAGTCAGATCGACCCTAAGATCTCCATGATTCTTATCCAGTTGAAGTTATTCCAAGACCTTGCTTGGTTCAGTTAAATCGACCCTAAGATTTTTCTGATTCTTATCCAGTCAAAGGCCTTCTCTGGTTCAGTCAGATCGACCCTAAGATCTCCCTGATTCTTATCCAGTTGAAGTTATTCCAAGACCTTGCTTGGTTCAGTTAAATCGACCCTAAGATTTTTCTGATTCTTATCCAGTCAAAGGCCTTCTCTGGTTCAGTCAGATCGACCCTAAGATCTCCCTGATTCTTATCCAGTTGAAGTTATTCCAAGACCTTGCTTGGTTCAGTTAAATCGACCCTAAGATTTTTCTGATTCTTATCCAGTCAAAGGCCTTCTCTGGTTCAGTCAGATCGACCCTAAGATCTCCCTGATTCTTATCCAGTTGAAGTTATTCCAAGACCTTGCTTGGTTCAGTTAAATCGACCCTAATATTTTTCTGATTCTTATCCAGTCAAAGGCCTTCTCTGGTTCAGTCAGATCGACCCTAAGATCTCCCTGTTTCTTATTCCAGTTGAAGATTCCAAGACCTTGTCCGATTCAGTTAAATCGACTCCTAAAGATTTTTTTGATTCTTATCCAGTCAAAGGCCTTCTCTGGTTCAGTCAGATCGACCCTAAGATCTCCCTGATTCTTATTCCAGTTGAAGATTCCAAGGCCTTGCCTGGTTCAGTTAAATCGACTCCTAAAGATTTTTCTGATGCCGGTCCAGTCAGAGGCCTTCTCTAGTCCAGTTAAATCGATTCCTAAAGATTTTCTTGATGAAGACTCAGTAGAAGACATCCAAGATTCTCTCATCATTACTGTTGAGGTAGTAATCGCCCCAGATTCTCTCATCGTTACCGTTGAGGTAGTAATCGCCCCAGATTATCTCATCGTTACTGGTGAGGTAGTAATCGCCCCAGATTCTCTCATCGTCACTGTTGAGGTAGTAATCACCCCAAGTTTTCTCAGCGTTACTGTTGAGGTAATAATCGTCCAAGGTTCTCTCACCGTCCCGTTGAGAGCACGTCTAAAGAGCTCAAAGATTCAATTCCTGTAACCAGTCAGGGTACCTTTACACAAAGAATTTGAAGACCAACTCCTGTAACAGGTCAGGTAATCATCTTTCTTTTTTCAGGTACGCAAGTTCTCGCTAAGGAATCTCTTACGCGATCGACACCCAGATGGCATCTATAAGCCCATCCACCTATTCATCACCTCTCAACATGGCATCTGTAAGCCCATCTTCCTATCCACTAATATCCAAATGGCATCTGTAAGCCCATTCCCCACATTACACTACTATGTGAGCGCAAATTTCTGGGCACTCTAGTGTTCAATCATCTTCCACCTTCGGATTACGAAAGGCACGTCAGCCAATCTACATCCTCAGGTCTAAGAAGATTGAACAGGGGCAACTGTTGTACCCCAAAATTTGCCCTCCCATATTCTTCAAAATTTGCAAACTTCAAAATCTCCCAAGGGTTGCACAGTTCAATTGCCTCCTAACAGTCAAAAACTAGGGTTTTGGTTCTGGCAAAGAAATTGAAGTTTCCAAGGGTCCAAACAAGTCCCACGTGCCCATAAACATTGTCAAGCATCCTTATGCCAAGTTTCAAGACTCACAGCACAAAATTGCACAGTCAAAAACCCTAATTGCTCAACAGTCAATTGCAGGGGCAAAATGGTCATTTGACAGTCAAAAGTCAAAAAATTTGGTCAACATCTTATTTTGAAGCCACAAACATCATTTGATCAATTCTTGATCATGATTCTCAAGGCATGGCTCAAAAAGTCTCAAGATGCAAAAGTTTCTATATTTGGACAGCTGAAAAAGTCAACTGTAACTTGACCAGAGCATAACTTCCACATGGTTTATCATAAAAATTCCATCCAAAGCTCATTTTGAAGAGAATGACATTTCCTACAACTCATCTTCACACTTCAAATCCAAGAAATGCTCTCACAAAAAGTTATCAATCTCAACATTATAGGTCATTTTCAAAAGTCAACAAAAAGGCACTTTAAGTCAAAGACCATAACCTTAGATTGGTAAATCCAAATGACATGGGACCAAAGGAATTGGTTAGAGGACTTCAAGACCTTTCCAAAATGTCCAAGAACATGATCAAAGCTTAAACATTGAGTAAGATATGCCTTGTGGAAGTTGGGAAATTTTTGGGAATTTTGAAAAGTCAACTTTGCTTCAAATGCCTCAAAATTGCTAATGGGCCACAATTTTTTCCATGAAACATTACCCAAAGGCTATGCACGACCCATTGACCCAAAGGGGAGTTATTTTCTTATTTTTAATTTATTAATTGAATTTTTAAATCTATTAATTCATTTGATTAAAATTAAATATGAGAAAAATACAAAATGATGTTTTTAAATCTTTTTGATGCAGCAAATCCAACTAATGCAAGGTGGCAATTCGTTTCATGTCCAAAAAAGGCAAATCTTCCATGATTGGCATGTTCTTCATGACAAAAAGATTGAAAAAATCAAGGAAGATCACAAATATTGAAAGGCATTAAAACTTGGATGCTGGGCTTGTTTTGTTGACCTAAAACATTCACATACATATACACAATGCAACCCTAATCACAAGAACAAGCGTGCTGCACTAGAACCTGAAAACAAAACTTGCACTTTTTCTTAAAAAAACCTCAAAACTGTTTTGGCATCTAGAAGGCGTTTCAAGGCGTAAAAAGTATCTCAAAAGCTTGCTGGGACTTTCCTGAACATAACCCAATACTTTTCCACTCTCCATACACAAAGAACTGGTAGAATCACGGGGCCCTGTTCCCAAATATTTTCATAATCGTATTTGCATTTGCATACCTTTTCCATACGTTTTAAGCATTGATTTATACTAACATGGTTGTTCTAAAGCTGTTGGCATCCTTTGATTGAATTTTTAAGCCCTATACGTGAATCCACCATGGAAGCTGCCTAGGGTTTCAAAGGTTTGAAATTGGGGTTTCTTTCCCATGGAAAAATTGGACCATAAGACCAACACCATTACAATCGTGACGTCCAGACGATTTGATTCATCACATCGCGCCTTTTTTATGATTGCCCAATTTCTATTCGCTATTATTTGTGGTTTCAGGTTGTGGGGGTTTAAAACCCCCGCTATCCATTGTTTATTTTCAGGCAAAAGCGAAGGCATAGTGGAGAAGACGCTGAGGTGTAAGCACAAGACTGGAGCATTCAAATCTTCGCGCTTAATTTTTGTTTTACACCAATAGCATTTGTTCTCTCTCATATGAATCAGGTTCCACTAAATGAACAAAGAAACGCGCTTGGCTGAGTGGTTGATGTGTTGTCCTTCAAGCATTGGGACCTGGGTTCGATTCCCAGGTCCCCCATATTTCTCAATATATTTTGTTTTAACATGCTTCTATGCAGTGCTTCATCAAGGGTCTACCATACAGCCTCACCATCTGGCTTGCCACGCGCCTGGAGATTCCAATCTGAAGGCCACCAAAGGGGCTTATCATACATGCCAGTCAATGGGTCCATATGCAATCAGAAAAGTCAAACAGGGCCTCACCCTTATTGGGCCAAATTGCTGTGAATTTACCTCCAAAAGGGGTCAACACCCCCATATGTTTGCATTTCTCTCCCTTTTTTTTATTCTTTTCTTTTATTTATTTTGTTTATGATAATTGTTTTATTTAATTCATAAAATTAATTTTATAACACAAAAACACAAAAAATCAGAAAAGTCAAAATAAAAATATGTTTTAATATTTAATTCACTAATATTTTATTTTGTAAATAAAATTCTAATAATTAATTAGTTTAATTTTAGGTTTAATTCTAATTTTTTTTAAATAAACTAAAAAGTGTAGAAATTAGGGTTTTTAATACTTTTATTCTTTTGTTAATAAATAACTTTTTTTCATCATTATTAATTATTTTGTAAATAAATATGACATTAAATAATTAGGTTAAATTAGGTTAAACTTAGACAATTTTCTTTAATAAATTAAAAAAAACAATTTAGAACTAGGTTTTTATTTAACTTTTAATTCCAATTAATTTCCTCATTAAATTTCATAAATCCAAAAACATAAAAAATAAATTCTTTTCTTTATTTTAATCACCAATTAATTTCTTAATTTTAATTTAATTCCTTTAAAGGGTCCAACGCCTTCGCACTCGGTTCTTAATTCTTTTCGCGCATTTATTTTTTATGAATGTAATGTATTTTCCCCGAAGCCTTGTAATAGATAATTAGGACATTTATTTTCCACATTTTATTTATTCAAATCGGGTCTTGGTTTAATTTGGCGATGTAGACCCGCGCCTTGTAATAGCGTAGGACCTTTATTTTCCGCACTTTAAATTTCGCACTTTTAAACTGTTAATCACATGAAAGAATGTATGCCAAAAATAAAATCAAAGCGTAGAACACTCAATGCATGATCAAGACAAATATAACTGAAAATGACACACAATTCACACACCACTCCTAGGGTACGCCTCATTGTTGCCTTGCCCCTCGAAACGTGGTCGTCGAGTAGAGGACGTTTTAGTAAGTACTCATGTCCATGAACATGGCATGGGGGTAGCTTCTAAGGTGTCTTCCTATTGCTCTGGTAACCACACTGTCCCTAATCCTCGAATTGACCTGAACATCTCCAACGGTAGTGCTACCTACCTCTCAATGGTGGGATGGCACTATCTTAAGGACATTTACACAGACTAATTCCTTAGGGTAGATAGATGACTCTTAGATACTTGCTCTAATTCCAAACAAATCAAAAACTTCTTTTCACACTGACACTTTGCAAAAAGCTTTCAAAAACAACTTTTCAAACACTCTTGAGGACTGATACGAGAGTCGATCTGAAACTTTCAAAGAAACTTTTTCAAACCCACTCACCTTGAAAAGCAAACAAACATTTTTGAAAACACAAATGAGCAAGTATCTAAGAGCCCATGGATAACCATGGATAGAAAGGGTGCTAACACCTTCCCTTTCTATAAATCTACCTCCCGAACCGAGAGCAATCTCATAAGGAATTTTTCTGTGCTTTTTTCCTTTCCATGTTGGAGAAAATAAAAGACGGTGGCGACTCTTGCTTCCGCGACATTTCGCGAACCAGCGTAAAACAGTCAGTTCCAGATCCACCGATCACACCAAGGTTTTTCAGTTACCTCTTCAGCCTCAAGATCACAGCAATGTGCAGGTTCATCCAACTTCCAAATAATGATCTGGGGCGCCTCGTTGTCCCGTTTGACTTTGAACATAGAAGACATCGTAGCTAACGCGTCCGCCAACTGATTCTCTTCTCTTGGGAAGTGTTCAAAAGTTATCTCTGTGAAATGGGGGATCAATGTCAACACACATTCTTTGTAAGGAATAAGGTTTGGGTGTTTCGTATCCCACTCGCCTTTAATCTGATTGATCACGAGAGCGGAATCTCCGAAGACACTCAGAAACTTGATCCTTAAGTCAATTGCAGCTTGAAGATCCATGATACACGCCTCATACTCCGCCATGTTGTTGGTGCAGTTGAAGCATAGCCGGACGATAAGTGGAGTATGAGTGCCTTTTGGGGATATGATCACAGCGCCGATACCGTTACCCAAAGCGTTGGAGGCTCCGTCAAAATGCATAAACCATCGGGATCCTTCCTCAGGTCCTTCATCCAGTCCAAGTACTTCACAATCAGTCACTACCATGATGTTCTCGTCAGGAAATTCAAAGTTCATTGACTGGTAATCGTCCACTGCCTGGTGTGCCAAATGGTCTGCCAATACACTTCCCTTGATGGCTTTCTGAGTCGTGTACTGGATGTCGTATTCGGTCAAGATCATCTGCCATCTTGCTATTCTTCCGGACAAAGCAGGCTTTTCGAATATGTACTTGATTGGGTCCATTTTTGAAATCAACAGAGTAGTGTGAGTCAGCATATACTATCTCAGCCGGCGAGCAGCCCATACCAAAGCGCAACAAGTTTTCTCGAGCAGTGAGTATCGGGTCTCACAGTCGGTAAACTTTTTGCTAAGGTAATAAATAGCATGCTCTTTTCGGCCAGACTCGTCATGCTGCCCCAGCACACACCCCATTGAGTTGTCAAATACTGTCAAGTATAGTATTAGAGGTCTCCCTTCAACCGGTGGCATAAGAATTGTTGGTTCTTGGAGATACTCTTTGATTCTGTCGAAAGCCGTCTGACATTCATCGTTCCAACGTACTACTTGATCTTTCTTCAGTAGCTTGAAGATTGGTTCACAGGTAGCAGTTAGATGCGAGATGAATCGGGCAATGTAGTTCAGTCGTCCTAGAAAGCCTCTGACTTCTTTCTCTGTCTTGGAAACTGGCATCTCTTGTATGCCTTTAACCTTGGTAGGGTCCACTTGAATACCCTTGTCACTCACGACGAAACCTAGCAACTTTCCAGATCTCACCCCGAAGGTGCACTTGTGCGGGTTCAACCTTAGCTTGTACAACTTCAACCGGTCAAACAACTTCTGTAAATGGTCAAGGTGTTCCTCCTCAGTTTGGGACCTTGCAATCATATCGTCGACATATACTTCAATCTCATGATGGATCATGTCGTGAAACAAAGCAACCATGGCACGTTGGTATGTTGCCCCAGCATTTTTCAACCCAAAAGGCATGACCTTGTAACAGAAGGTGCCCCACTGAGTAACAAAAGTGGTCTTTTCCATATCTTCAGGAGCCATCTTGATTTGATTATAACCTGAGAACCCATCCATGAAGGAGAACACCTTGTGTTGAGCAGTATTGTCAACCAGAACGTCGATGTAAGGTAGAGGGAAGTCATCCTTGGGGCTCGCCCTGTTCAAATCCCTGTAGTCAATGCACATTCTGACCTTACCATCTTTCTTCGGCACCGGAACCACATTGGCAACCCACTGAGGGTAAGAAGTCACTGCTAGAAACCCGACATCAAATTGTTTCATAACCTCGGGCTTGATTTTCTCGGACATCTCTGGATGCATACGGCGGACCTTCTGCTTAACAGGAGGGCAGTCTTCCTTGGTAGGCAGGTGATGCACCACAATGTCGGTATCCAACCCAGGCATGTCTTCGTAAGACCAGGCAAAGATTTCCACATAATCATGCAACATTTGAATCAACCGCTGTTTCAAGCTGAGCTCTAGATTGGCACCAATCTTGACTTCCTTTCTGTCTGCCTCAGTACCCAGATTTACCATTTCCACTGGCTCTTCATGTGGCTGAATGGCCCTCTCTTCCTGGAGTAACAGTCTTGCGAGCTCACCAGGCACTTCGCAATCATCTTCACCTTCGTCTTCGGCTAAGTTGATCGAATTTTCGAAGTCATAACTGGCAGTAGTAGAGTCGTTACCATTGAGATCTAGAGTGGATTGAAACCTGTATAGGTGAGTGTGTGTAAATATAGTTGTTTTGCAATATATAAAGAAAGAAAGGGAGCATAAGATTCGAAATGCGAAAAACGTCCAATGTTTTTATTCATGATATATGGAAATGACAAGTAATAAGCCCTCATAAATGAAGCCACGGTGCCCCGGGTAAGACATCGGGCCATAAAGTTTCAAATTATTGTTCGTTACAAATTTAAAAACAAAGGAGTTCATTACTGAGTGACAAAAGTAACAGGCATGGAATCTTTGGCAGTCCATTTGCTTGGTCCATCTTCGGTCGTTGGGTAGATCCAGCTGTCGAATTCGGATTCTTCCACTTTGTCATCATCCCCAATAGCATTTACTCCATGGTTGGGCATGGGATCAGTCACCACATTAGGCTTCTCGGGCCCCTCGAACTGAACTTCTTTAGCATCAATAAGGTCTTGGACCTTATTCCTCAGAGCCCAACAATCATCTGTAGAATGCCCCGGGCTATCAGAGTGATAAGCGCAGCGGGCCTTGGGATTGTACTTCGGAGAGGTTGTGTTTACCACCTTCGGAGCTTCTCTGACAGTTACCAAGTTGGTTGATAGCAGTTGCGACAAGATCTGAGACAAGGTCATACTAAGCCGAGTGTATTCTCTTCTGGGTCTCTCACCCCTTGGTTGGTTAGGTTGCCGAGGAGCGGCAACAGGCTTTGAAATTACCACCGCGTTGACATCTTGGCGGCGTTCCGGTTTATTTTGTCTTCTGGGACCATACACAGCACTGGCTTCCTTCTTGAAAGGCTTCTTTTCAGAACTTGAGGATGCACCTTTCTGTATCTTCCCCGATTTCATACCAGCTTCGATCCTTTCACCGGTCAGAATGAGGTCTGTAAACCCTGTAGAAGAATTGCCAATCAGGTGGTTGAAGAACGGCCCAGACAGGGTCCCCAAGAACATGTCCACGAGTTCACGGTCAGTCAACGGTGGCTGCACCCTGCCAGCCAGGTCCCTCCACTTCTGTGCATACTCTTTAAAACCTTCTCCCGATCCTAGCGACATACCCTGGAGTTGGGTACGTGTAGGAGCGAGGTCGGCATTATACTGATACTGCTTATAAAAAGCAGTAGCCAAGTCCTCCCAGTTTCGAATACTGGCTCCATCCAGCTGATAGAACCACTCGAGTTGAGCCCCTGAAAGGCTATCCTGGAAGAAATGGATCCATAAGTTCTTGTCCACAGTATACGGTTGGATCTTCCGCACATAAGATCTGAGATGTAGGTTAGGGCAGGAAGCCCCGTCATACTTCGCAAAAGAGGGTGCCTTGAACTTGTGTGGGATCACCACCCCAGAAGATAAACCCAGATCTCCAAAATCCAACCCAGGCACCTGTTGAATTTCCATGGCACTCAGACGATCCTCTAACTGCTTGTACCTGTCTTCAGCGGGAGGGTACTGCTCATCATTGAAATCCGTCTCATTGTCAGAGACCACAGGACTAGGAACCCTTCCCCCTTGGGGACTGCCTTTCCCTACAGAAGAAGCAGCTTGATCAGCCTCATTTTGCAGTGTATTACCAAACCTCCGTCCAGTGTTGAATAATACAGTTCTCTTCTTCTTCTTCTTTACCAGCAAAGCCTTCAATTCCTCTTGACCTTGTGCTAAGCTCATGATCAACTCTTGGAACTGGGCGTTCTGGGCCTGGAGGGCCTTGATGGATTGCTCAGTAGATGATTCAGGATTCATGATGACTGCTGAAATAAACAGCGAAGAAGATTAAGCAACCTGTAGGAAAAGGGTACCTGTGATGCACATGATGAATGAAATGCGTATGAATTATGTTTTCAAAGACAATCGGGAATCAACTTTGTAGACAAAAAGGAACACACTTTATTAGATTTAAACTTTTAAATTGTTCAAGAAATTGCCCTTAGGCGTTACATAAATGAAAATACTGAAAAGGAAATGAAAGTTATAAAAGAAATATCCAAGGCCTATCAGTGCTCCCATGGTCTCCTCTTCTCAGTACTGATGTAGTCATTCAGGACCCGCTCGTTCTCCAACTGCTTTGTCAGCTTCTGGATTTTCTGTTCTTGTTCCTTGAACTTTTCTCGATAAGAATCCCGTTCTTCCTGTAGTTGCTCCCAAGATCTCTTTAGTATATCAACATCAGTAGGTATCTGAGGAGGGAGTACAGTTGGAGGAATCCCGTCTCTATCAGGAAATTCAAGAATGATGGGTCTGACAGTTTCGTATGGCATACCTAATTTCTGAGCACGGATGCGGACCCATCTGTAGTAGGATTCCATAGGTAGAGAAGTCTTCGGTCCTAACTCATGTGGGTCAGCTTTGTGGATTCTGTCCCAAGCCTTGATGAATTTACGACGCAGCTCGTCACTATCTACCTGAAACTCAAAACTGATGTGAGGTACCAACATCTCATGAGGCCCCGCTCTTCTGGCTCTTCCAAACTGATGGAGAGCTAGACATGGATTATAAGAGATTCCTCCTTGGGTACCAATCAAAGGAACATTAGGATATTCTCCGCAACGATCAATAACAGCTACCTCATCCAAACCTATGAGAGTCCAAATGATGTCATTATCAGTGAGAGACATTAACCTATGAGCCCAACCTCTTCCTTCTTTGTTCTTCAGCACGAACTTAGGGAGGTGAGAAATAAACCACCTCACTAACAAAGGAGTACAACACCACAGAGTTCCTCGTCTTCGGGCAGTACGAGCATAGAGTTGTTGCAGGATATCACCCAAGAGAGTGGGCACAGGGTTCCGAGACATGAAGATCCTTATGGCATTGACGTTAATGAAGTTATCAGGATTAGGAAACAAAACTAGACCATAGATTAAGAGAGCCAGAATGTCTTCATACGCCCTGAAGTCTAAGTCATTCCAGAAACTGTTAGCTTTACCAATTAGAAACTTGGCCAAGAAACCCTTAACTCTGCTTCTAGTCACCCAGTTGTCCATTACCTCCTTGTTGGTCAAGGGAAGGGCTGCAGCAATCTCCTCAAGCCTAAGAGTCCTTTCCCAACCAGTGAAGGGAGTCTGATCCAAGATAGGGATACCAAGCAAATCAGAGAATTCTTCTAGGGTAGGGACCAGCTGGAAGTCTTGAAAGGTGAAGCAATTATACAAGGGATCATAAAACTGGGTCAAGACACTCATCAGTTGTTGGTCCCACTTTGCAGTGACTAAATCGAGAAGAGAACCATGCCACTGGATGAAGGAATTGGTGTTTGGAATTCTGCTAACCAATTCTTCAAGAAAATCAGGTGGGTGAACAAAGTTGAGCCGGATAGTATTCCTTCGCACAGGCATCATGATGTCCTACAAAACAGAGCAACGGTGAAACCCTCTTGTCTTTGAAATAGGTCAGTCCTTATGCAGGATGCATGCAATGTCTATGATGGTATGATGTCATGATAAGGCACACCACAAGTATTCACCAAGGCAAACATGATAAGGCACACAATTCACACAAGACAGCCCTTAGAGTTTAGGCCAGCATGAAGTTCAGGTACTACCCTCTTTCAGTTTGTTGGTTAAGACCTGTCCTATCAAAAGTAACCGGGTTCTAGAGGATCCCAATATCACTGACTACCCTCAATCGGTCATAACTCCAGCGTCGCAATCTTTTCTTGCAGCCAGAACCATCGCGAGAGTTTATCCTCAATGGGTGTAGCATACTGCTACTGTTCTATGGCCACGTTGGGTCAAATTAGGGTTCTAAGGTCGGTTGGTGCTTAATGACTCCTCAGAAGACCCATATTCTCCTTGTTGCAACACAAGGGATATCGGTACAGACCAAGGTGCCACACCAATGTAGCCACTGCTTCACCCATGTCGGTCTACGCCGGACAGGTCCCTCACAGCTTATGCTACCTAAAAGGGTATCCCCAGATCCGGGTTAGGATCTATGAAACTCCAAGACAATGCCCATAATAATAAAGCAAACAAAACATTCAATTGAAAACATAAGTATGATCTAATCCTAAGGTACACCTCACTTTAAGTGTCCCCAGCAGAGTCGCCAGTTCTGTGATCAGTGGAAATAGAACTGACTGTTTAAAGCTGGTTTCGTGACATGTCGCGGTAAGCAAGAGTCGCCACCGTCTTTTATGTTCTCCAACCTGGAAAGGACAAAAGCACAGCAAAATTCCTTATTGAGAATGTCTCTCGGTTCGGGAGGTAGATTTATAGAAAGGGAAGGTGTTAGCACCCTTTCTATCCATGGTTATCCATGGGCTCTTAGGTACTTGCTCTTATGTTTTCAAAAGATGTTTGCTTTTCAAATGTGAGTGGGATTGAAAAAAGTTTCGTTTTGAAAGATTTCTAAGTGACTCTTGTATCTGTCCTCAAGAGTGTATGAAAAATTCGTTTTGAAAACTTTTGAAAGTGTCAGTGTGAAAAGATATTTGGTTTGTTTTTTGAGAGAGCAAGTACCCATGAGTTATCTACCTACCCTAAGGAATTAGGCTGTGTAAGAGTCCTTAAGGTAGTGCCATCCCACCATTGAGAGGTAGGTAGCACCACCGTTGGAGGTGTTCGGGTCAATTCGATTGAGGGACAGTGTGGTCACCGAAGCAATAGTAGGACACCTTAGAAGTAACCCTAATGTCCTAGATCCTTTTATCCGAGGCAACCGTTTTGAGGCGACTGGATCTTTAGACAGGAGGGCGACCTCTAAGACACCCTATACTTGACGACCACTTTCGAGGCAACGAGTGAGGTGTACCCTAGAAGTGGCATGTGCATTGTGTGTTGTTTTCATGTTAACATTTATCTTTGATCATGCAATTGTGAGCTACGAGTTGATTTTAATTATCATACATTCTTTCATGCAATTTAACAGTTAGGAGTGCGGAAAATAAAATACGGAAAGGTAAAAGCTACGCTATTACAAGGCGCGGGTCTATACATCGCCAAAAAACAAAGACCCGTTTTGATAAAGTGCGGAAAGTAAAGAAAGCGGTAAACCTAATTACTATTACATTCCGGAAACAGTTACATAATAATCAAATAAAATATAACGCGCGAAAGAATTAAATTGGACGTCCTTAGGGTTTTTGACCCTTTTGAGAAATTATGAGCTTTTTGTCCTTTGCTTTTAATTAAAAAGTAAACCTAATTATTTAATTAATTAAAGAAAGATATTTTTTGGTGTTTTTTGTATTTATTATGAAAATAAAATAAATTAAAAGTCAGAAAAAAACTCTAGTTCTAAGTTTATTGTAATTTTTAATAAAATGTTAAAGTTAACCTAATTTTAAACTAATTAATTAATTTACATGTTATTTACAAAATAATAACAATTAATAAGTAACAATAATTAAGAAAAATATGGATGAAAATGCTAAACCTAATCCTACATAATTTTATTTATTGAGAAAAAGATTAAAATTTAAACCTAAATTAAACTAAATTAATTGTTTAGAATTTATTCACAAAAATAAGTTAATGATGAAATTAATAAATAATTAAAATATATTTACAATTTTGATTTCTGATTTTATTATGGAAAATTAATTTGTTGTGAATTAATAATAATAATTATAACAATTAAAAGAATTTAAAAGAAAAGAAAATAAAATTAAAAATGCAAACCAAAGGGGGTATGTTGGCCCAAGTGGAGGTTTTTTTGTTGAAATTCAGGCCCAATAAAGTTCCAAGCCACGTTGACTTTCTGGGATCATGTGCATGCTTGTTGACTGGAATACACCATGGTCTTCATCTCCTGGCCACTGGATGGAAGCTGGGGACACATGGCAAGTTGTTGCTGGGCGTGCATGGTGGAATTTTGGTACAAGCGCTGTATGAGATTGCTTTAGAAAAAATATTAAGAATTATATGGGGGACCTGGGAATCGAACCCAAGTCCTAGCGCTTGCAAGACACGTCTCCAACCAACTGAACCATGATGCACGTTTGTAACATGAATGGATAATAAATATTATATAAAAAAAACAAACATTATGATGTAAAACGCGCGCAAAGTTCAAACCCTCCAACCATGCACTGACACCTATTATCTTCTTCGTTTCACCTGTAAATATAAAACAAGATAGCGGGGGTTTTAAACCCCCACAAACCAAAACTGTCAATAATAGCGATTAAGCACACAGGTCATATAAAAAGAGCGCGAGGGTTTGGTTGAATTCGTCTGGCCTTGACGAATTCAACCATGCTTGTCTCAAGGTCCAATTTTTCCTTATGTGCCAAGCCCCAATTGAGAGTTTCAAAAACCCTAGATTTCGTCCATGGTAGATTTCGATTCAGAGTGCTATAATCGAATTGGATTATGCCAATAGCTTCAGAATGTCCCTATTAACATAAATCAACCAAGAAAATGGATTAAAAACGCATGAATTATGATATGAAAATTTGGAAATATATGCAAACCGTGGGACTTGTATCCTTTGATTCTTTGCGTGTTAGGGCTTGTTCTTGATGGCAATAGATTCCTGGAGACTCAGGCAAGGTGTTTGAATCTTTCTTAGGCTTTGAATTGCGCTGCAAATAAGAATTCAGTTTCACACTTTTCTTGAATTTTTTTAGAACTTGGTTATGGTGTTTCAGCAGCAGTTTTTACGTGTGCATGATTAGGTTTAGGTTTAGTACATATAGGAGAACTGAATTAGGGTAAATCCTGGCCCAATAATCCATTGTATTCAAGTTTGCATCTTTGATTTCCAATCAAATATTTTTTCAATCTTTTTCAATGAAAAACCTTGCCAAATTGGGAGATCTTGTCCCCTTGAGTGATGCACGAGATCTTCAGCATGTGTGGAGTGTATTTGCTTCATAAAAAGATTTGACAACCATGTTTTGATATTTTCGTACAATTAAATTAATTAAATGGATTAATAATCAATTAAAAATCCCAATAATTAATAAAAATAAGAAAATAATTCAATTTAATCTCAATGGGTCGTGCATAAGCCTTTGGTAGAGATTCCAGAAGGAATTTGAGGCCCATTAGTAAAAATGAAGTGTTTTAGGCAAAGTTGACTTTTGAAAGTTCCCAAAAATTTCCCAACTTCTCCAATGCATATCTTGCTCAATTCTGAAGCTATGAACATGTTCTTGGACATTTTGGAAAGGTCTTGAAGTCCTCTAACCAATGCCTTTTGTCCCATGTAATTTTGATTTACCAATCTCAAGTTATGGTCTTTGACTTAAAGTGCCTTTTTGTTGACTTTTGAAAATGACCTATAATGTAGAAATTGATAACTTTTTGTGAGAGCATTTATTGGACTTAGAATGTGAAGATGAGTTGTAGGAAATGGCATCCCCTTCAAAATGAGCATTGGATGGAATTTTTCTGATGAACCATGAAAAAGTTATGACTTGGTCAAGTTACAGTTGACTTTTCAACTGTCCAAAAATAGAAACTTTTGACATCTTGAGACTTTTTGAGCCATGCTTGTGGAATCATGATCAAGAATTGATCAAATGATGATTGTGGCCTCAAAATAAGATGTTGACCAAAATTTTTGACTTTTGACTGTCAAATGACCATTTTACCCCTGCAGTTGATTGTGAAGCAATTAGGGTTTTTGACTGTGCAACTTGACCTTGTGAGCCTTGAAACTTGACATGTAGGTGCTTGACATTGTATATAGGCATATGGGACTTTATTGGACCCTTGGAAACCTCAACTTCCTTGTAAGAACCAAAACCCTAATTTTGACTGTGTTAGGAGGGTGCTTGCACTGTGCAATCCTTAATCCATTTGAAGCTTGATCTTGCCAAATCTTGAAGAATATGGGAGGGCAAATTTTGGGGTACAACAGTAACTGTTTCTTATCTCCTCGAAAACCCCTATTTTCATGTTTCATAATTGCAGTGTAATCATTAATTTGTTTTCTATTTCTTATTGATTAAGTTTTCAAATTGATTATAAATACACAATCACTATCACATTCACTTCTTCTCGCTTCTATTTTTCTCTCTAGTTTTCGTTTGTAAAAACCCTTTTTCTCAGAAATCTCAAACACTCAGTGTGAACAATGACATCTTCCTCAAGCGCTAAAAATCTTCAAAGTTCTCTTGGTTCATCATCAACAGAAGAACAGTACGAAGAACCGATAAGAACCTTGCTCACTCCAGTTGATTCTCTTGAAGTTCTCTGTGAGCTCTTCATCGAATTTGAAAGCTTGAAGGAGAATGGATTTGATCTTTCTGAAGATGTAACTGCTCAAGGCTAGAATAGGTATTTAGATCGTCTTCTAGGTCCAGTGTTCCCAAATCTGGGAAAGGAATTCTGGATTCATGCAACCGCCTCTAATCACCAAGTTACGTCTTATGTAATGGGGAAGAAAATCGCAATTACTGAAGATTTGATTGGAAAGTTGATTGGTTACAATGGCAGCGGAATTAGGTGCAGCGACATGGCTGAGAAATGTTATGACCTAAAAGCCATATCAAGAGTAATCTTCACTTCTGGACAGCCATCCAGCAAAATTAGAGATCTGAAGGATTACTATAGAATTTGGGCTAAGATCATTATGGGTTGTATAAACCACAGGAAGCCAACAAGCTCTCCTGACTACATCAATATTGATCAATAGTTTCTGCTTTATTTCATTTCAAAGAAGACAAGAATAAACCTTCCTCACTTTCTTTTCAATCATCTGAAAACAAGCGTGAAGGAAACAAGGGAATAAGAAAGGACCAAGAGGGATTGGATACCTCTGGGCAGGTTAATTTCTGATATTTTGACTGAGAATAGATTGATAGAGCATCTGACAGAAGCTCAGCAGATAAGCAGACTAGAGGCATGTGCTGGAAAACCCCTTAATGCCAAGAATCTAAAAAAGATGAAGATTATTGACATCATTAAGAAGGAGCCAACCATTCCTACACATGAAGTCATCACGACAAGGAGATTCCCTTTGAAATATTTTCCTCTATTTTCCGAGATTGATGCTACACCAGAAATAGGGGTCAGATACTTAGAAGCATACAAGGAGGATGGAACTCCTCCAAAACTTAATATTCGTGATCTGCATCAGCATGATCCAGATGTTGTCTTAAAGAAGTCCAGAAAGAGAAAAGTTATTGAAGAAGGATCTTCTCAGAGGACTCCGAAAGCTGCTAAAAAGAAAGGTAACACTTCCTTTATTTCTATTGTAGAATCAGTAGTTTTTCCAACATCTGAAACACCTTCCTCTCCAAAACCAATAGAATATCCTCACCTCAAACATTTGAATATTTTGATATAGAGTTTGACCTTTCTGTAACTCTAGGAAACTTCCTAAACGAACCTCACTCTCCCAATCCACATCCAGAACAAAATCAGCCAGAACTTTATAGAGTTCTTTCTGATATTGATCTATTTGATCAAGATTTTCAAACTCATATCCCAGAAAATCCAAACCTTCAAACTCCTAACCCAGAAAATCCAAACCTTCACACTCCTCAAACTAAAAATCATAACTTCTAAACCACTCACCTAGAAAATCCAAACACTACCACTAACCAACCAGAAGATTCTTACACAAACTCTGATACCACCACACCTATTCCTGGAATCACAGAACCTCTCATGGTTCGATAACCTCTCTCCATTCTAGACATTCTAGAAATACCATCACCTTACCATTCCACTCCACCAAACACACCTCGATCACCAATCATCATTTCTGATTCACCTACTCCCTCTCCTATTAACCATTCAGATGATCACCTCAGAACAATCATTTACTTAGAAGCGCTAGACCAACTAGCCTCAACCTCTCACAAAATTGCCATTCCCAAACCTAAACCAACTATAACCAAAATAGATGTTGGTAGGAACTTATTGATTTTTGAAAAATAATTAATGGAATGGGTTAACTCTTTGAAGCAAGCAAGTCTAGAAAATCCAAATCCTGCTGCTTCTGATTCTCAATGGAATCGGTTCAGAAGATGGTTCAACTCAGAATCACAGAAGCTCAAAGAATTAAGTTATAAACTGGCTCAGCAGAAATTTTGTGATCAGTTGAAACCTTTTAAAGATCAAGTTTTGAGTCACTCGGAAAAGAAATCTATCCTTCTGTTGGACAATGCTCCCTGGAAAGAGCACCAACCTTTAGAAGTTATTGAACCATGCTCTGAAAATATTCCTCTGGCTATCATTCAAGAAAAGGGAAATGCAACTAAAGAAGCCACTTAATCAGAAAATGCTACAGAATTCTCTGAGAAACTTGCATCCTCTGAGGATACACCAGCGTCATCTTTGGTTATGCAAACTCTGGAAGAGTTAAAGAAAGAGAATGATGTAATCAAAGAAAGATTGGACAAGAAAGAAGACACGAGCAAAGATATCAAGGAAATGCTGGGAAAGCAAGAGGAATCAAGCACTCAGATTAAGAGCTTACTGGAAGCGTTGTTCACACGACTTCCCCTCCTTAATCTTAGATTTTTTATAACTTATTTTCTGCATTCACTATCTTGTTTCATCTGGCTCTGAAAATGTTATTGAAATTTGTTTTAATATAAATCATTTTTTTGACTCTGAATATTAGTGATTATATTGCTTTTTGATTCCTGACAAAAAGGGGGAGAACTTAAGATATTTTTAATAACAGTATATCAGGACAAGGTCTCAAACATTTTGAATATCTTAACTTCTTGTTTTTTTTCTGAAAATAAAACAGGAACAAAACTCTGGTGAAGACAGAAGGATACGCATCAAAAGCTCTGATCATAATGAACTTCAGGGAAGTAATTCATCTCTATTGAGTACTCAACTCAGGGGGGAGACTCTCTAAAGCTTTATGTTTTGTCTATTTTAATTGAAAAATCCTAATTTTTGTCATCATCAAAAAGGTGGAGATTGTTAGAACATAGTTTGATTCTACAACCCTCGTAAGAGTTTTGATGATAACAAACACAAAGAACAAATATGCACTCTAAAATTATGTTCTATTTTGTACAGAAGTTTTGAACGGAAGTGGATAAGAAGTTAAGCTACAAGGTTATTCCTGCTGTAAACGTAGACTCTTCTCATAATTTTCTGATGAATGAAGATCAAAATTTGCACTAAGAGAAAGACATTTTAACTCTGAACGGAAGTCTAACGCTGCAAACATGACCTTATGATTCTGACCTTCCAAGTTCTGAAGCGAAGTAGCAAGAAGATTCCTTAATGTTCTGAAGTGTTACTATTCATCAAAGTTGTATCAATTGCAACGGCTACAAACAGACAAGGATCTTCTAATTGAGGAAAGTGCATTAACTGATAATTATCAAGTTTCCATTTGCACAAGATTGATGCGCCTATTTAAACAAGCAACAAGGTTAAATCATTCATGATTTACATCACTTCTATTTCACAATCTTTCAACGCTGCTACTGCTTATTCAAATTATTCTCTAAATTATGTAATACATCACAAGTCTGTGATACTGTTTTTGAAACGAAAAATATATTGTACACTACATTGTTCTTACTTTTGTTAGTGAAATTTCTTGACATAAATTGGGTTGTGGTTGTACTCAAGAAGACTTTGGCAGTTGTCAAAGTAGATTTGTAATCAGTTTGATTAGTGAATTAAGACCTCGTTGGAGAGAGGCGAAATCACCTTGGCGGGTGGATTGGAGTAGTTTGAGATCAAACGAACCAGGATAAAAGTCATCGTGTCATTTGCATTGATTTTTAAAGTTACAATTCAACCCCCCCCCCCCCCCCCCCTTCTTGTGTTTTTAACTTTTTCAAATATCTTGTTTCACATTCGATAAACTGTTTGCTCAGGTAGTATATTGCATTCTCTTTTCGGCCAGACTCGTCAGACTGCCCTAGCACACACCCCATTGAATTTTCTAAAACAGTTAGATACATGATCAGAGGTCTTCCCACAACTGGAGGCATCAAAATCGAAGGATCTTGAAGGTACTCTTTGATTCTATCAAAAGCAGTCTGGAAGTCGTTGGTCCATTCCACCACTTGATCTTTCTTCAGCAATTTGAAGATTGGTTCACAAGTAGCGGCTAGATGGGAAATAAACCTGGCGATGTAGTTTAGTCATCCTAAGAATCCCCTAACTTCCTTCTCAGTATGAGGAGCAGACATTTCTTGTATTGCTTTTACCTTTGCAGGGTCCACTTCAATACCTTTTTCGCTGACAACAAAGCCTAAGAGCTTACCGGACCTCACTCCAAAAGTGCATTTATTCGTGTTCAACCTTAGTTTGTATTTCTTTAGTCTTTCAAACAGTTTATGCAGATGGTCAAGATGTTCCTCTTCAGTTTGAGATCTGGCTATCATGTCATCCACGTAGACCTCTATCTCGTGATGGATCATGTCGTGAAACAAAG
The DNA here is from genome assembly GCA_948472305.1 of Vicia faba. Lineage (NCBI taxonomy): Eukaryota > Viridiplantae > Streptophyta > Magnoliopsida > Fabales > Fabaceae > Vicia > Vicia faba. The sequence continues at coordinate 1,182,461,541 of OX451736.1, forward strand.
CTACCATGGCATGTTGATAGGTTGCCCCGGTGTTCTTCAGCACACATGGCATAACTTTGTAACAAAACGTTCCCCTCTGTGTGATGAAGGTCGTTTTCTCCATGTCCCCAGGTGCCATTTTAATCTAATTGTATCCGGTGAAACCGTCCATGAAGGAAAATACTTTATATTGTGCAGTGTTGTCAACCAGAATATCGATGTGAGGAAGCGGGAAGTCATCCTTGGGGCTTGCCCTATTCAAGTCTCTGTAACCCACACACATATGAACCTTACCGTCCTTTTTAGGTACTAGAACAACGTTGGCGACCCATTGTGGATATGAGGTGACAACTAAGAATCCAACATTGAACTGCTTCATGACTTCAGTCTTGATTTTCTATGACATTTCTGGTCGCATGCGACGAACCTTCTATTTTACCAAAGGGCAATCTTCTTTTGTCGGCAGACGATGGACCATATCAGTGTCGAGTCCTGCCATATCTTTGTATGACCAGGTAAATACCTCGACATAATCATGTAGTAACTGAGTTAAGTGCTTCTTGACACTAGGCTCTAGGTTGGCACCTACCTTGACTTCTTTCTTTTCCTCTTCAGTACCTAAGTTAACTATTTCAACCGGCTCTTCATGGGGCTGTATGGTCCTTTCTTCCTGTTGCAATAACCTGGCTAGTTCCCCTGGTACCTCACAATCTTCCTCACATTCGTCTTCGGCTTGGTAGATCGGATTTTCAAAGTGTCACAATGGGCCATAGTATAATCGTTACCCATGGGATCCTGAATGGATGTGGATCTGCATTTCGATATGTGAGTGTGTGTAAGAGCATAGTTATCTTTGATAAAATAAAAAGTAGAAAAAGCAAAGAGCATAAAATTTGAATGCAAAAACGTCCATGATTTATTGATGACATATGAAGATGAAGTAACAACCCTCACAAATGGACCATTGTGCCTCGGGTAAGACACAAGGTTTTAAAGTCTAAATTGTTTAAATATTACAAGTCTGGCAAGAAAAAATTAAAAGACAATTACTCTTGAACAAAAGTAATAGGGACAAATTATTTGGCTTCCCAATTGTTGAGTCCTCCGCTGATGGTTGGAAAAATCCACTCGTCCATGTCACAACTGCCATCATTGTCTTCCACTGTGTTGACTCCCTGATTGCTGATATGTAAAGGTGGTCCTCCAGCGCGAACTCGTCGAACAACTCTCTGGGCCTCCGAAGTAAAACCCAAAGCAAATTTGTTGGATTTGTAGGGAATATCCAGAAGTTGACCCCAGATGGTGCATCCACCCTCCTCAACTACTGCTCTATCATCCTTTATAGAGGCCATTTTCAAAGGAGGTCTGGTAACTTTTGGAGCCATGGTAGTAGTCTTGGTTGCCGCAACTGTTTGTGGGACCTCCTCAGAATGCTGACATGAGGTCTCAATTAACTCAACATCCATTTCCACGTACCTAAAAGAGTTCAGGTGGCTAACCATGTATTCCTCCTCCCCATTGACAGTGATGATCTTTCCCTTGATTGGATACTTCAACATCTGATGTAAGGTAGAAGTGATGGCACCAGGGTCAGCCTAATAGACAGGAATAGGAAGGGTGGATATCCACCACATAGAAACATGAATCAAAAGTCTGAGTTCTAACTTTTATAGGGATGTCAACTTCTCAATGCACTGTACTCTTAGAACCATCAAAGGCCCTCACCATAATGTTGCTAGGCTTTAAAGTGAGTCCCTCACAATCTATCCGGTCAAGAGACGTTTTGGGAAAGACATCCAGCGATGAGCCTGTATCCACCAGTACGTGAGCTAATGTAGTGCCCCTACACTCAATGGAAACATGCAAGGCATCATTGTGTTTCCTTCCTTTGGGAGTTAAGTCGTGTCAGAAAAACCCAATCTGTTATCAACAGTTATACTGGCCACACAATTCTCAAATTGATCAATTGAAGTATCTTGGTGTACGTGGGAGGTCTTTAAAAACTTTACCAAGGCCTTGGCATGAGCCTCAGAACTCAAAAGTAAGGCCAACATTGATATTTTTGAGGGGGTATGCCCTAACTGTTCCACGACGTTGTAGTTACTTTTTTTTTGTCATCTTTAGTATCTCTTCCATCTCTTTACTAGAATCTTCCAGAATGACCTATGGATGTGCCTTCTTCTGGACAAGCTCAAATAATACTTCCTTGCCCCTTGTCTTGGCAGTAGGGATAACAGTAGGATTATCAATAGGAGTATCACTGGGAATGCTGGTAGGAGCGGTAGCGAGAATAATTACAAGAGTAGTAATGGTCTTTGGAGAGATCTCGGGTGAGAAGGCTCTTCCACTTCTTCTTATCTTACTGGTCCTAACGATATTGACGACGTTAGGATCAATGTCTTTTGCAACATTGTCTTCGATAGCCAATAGATCTTGCCTGACGCCATGATAAAAGACTTCAGCCCCATAGTTCCAGGGAACAACTTTATCCAAAGAAAATGGGATTGTCCCCGGCATGGTGATGATTAGGGGAGTAGACTTTGGAACAGATGTAATCCTGATGGGTCTTTTGGTAAAGACCCTGGGAGGATTGTCGAATATGGTGATTATTGAAACATCTTCACAAGAATTTCTGGTAAGAGGAACTTTTTCAAACAGGATTTCTTTGTTAGCCATCAGGCACTGGACGCCCATCTTCAATAACAAACAGCCATTTGGTAGAGACATACATAACTGACAACTTTCATCACAGCCCGGAAACAGACTGGTTCAGAATAGATTATGTTTAATAGTCAAAAGAGGAGTAGCTAAATCAGTCACAGAGAAAATAAAATAATCATCATTAACATTGTTGACACCTTGACCGTGTTTGGGCATTGGCTCCGTTATCACATTAGATGTTTCTGGGGGATCAAACTCAATCTCTTTCCCTTCGACAAGGACTTGTACCTTATTCTTTAAGGCCCAACAATCGTTTGTATCATGCCCCAGGCTTTCATAATGATAGGCACATCGAGCATTCGGGTTGTAGCGAGGAGAAGCAGTATTGGGGTTCTTGGGAGCTTCCTTTAGGGTCACCATATTGGACTTCAAAAGATGTGGAAAAACTTGGGACAAGGTCATGTTGATTCGGGTGAATTGTCTCATGGGCGCCTCTGGCCTGCGTTGATAATTTTACTGCTGATTTGGTACAGGATTAGGAATCATAACAGCCCCTATCGTCGGGCAACGTTCAGTTTTGTTTTTATTCCTATGGTCATATGCAACACTGGCCTCCTTCTTTCTGGTAAAGGGTTTCTTCATCGTGCTCGAGGATACATCCCTTTGAATTTTGCCACTCTTTATATCGGCTTCTACCCGTTCACTAGTCATGATTAGTTCAGTAAATCCAGTCGAGGAGCTTCCGATCAGGTGGTTAAAGAATGGACCAGATAGAGTGTCTAAGAACATATCCACCAATTCTCTGTCAGATAGAGGGGGTTGGACTCTTCCCGCGAGACCCCGCCATTTTTTAGCGTAGCTTTTGAAACCTTCACCAGCACTCATAGACATGCCCTGCAATTGTGTACGAGTTGGAGCTAAGTTAGCATTATACGGGTATTGCTTGTAAAAATCTGCAGCCAAATCTTCCCAATTGGGATTATTGGTCCCTTCCAACTGATAGAACTAACCCAACTGCGTCCCCGGCAAGCTTTCTTGGAAGAAATGTACCCATAGGTTCCTATTAGCAGTATGGGGTTGAATTTTTTTGACATATGACTTTAAATGCAGCTTTGGACAAGAGACACCATCATATTTAGAGAATGTGGGGACCTTGAATTTCTGTGGGATGACAACCCCTGAGACAAGTCCTAGCTCTTCAAAATCCAACCCGGGTACCCTCTAGATATTCATGGCATTGAGGCGATCCTCCAACTGCTTGTGTTTATCGTCAGTTAGAAGATACTGTTCTTTAGATTTATCAACCTCTTCTTCTTCTTCAGACTTTGGATGGTCATTTACTTCCTTATTTTTCCCTTCTTGATTATCTCTTTCACCCGACGAGGTTGTGAAATCTAGAGTTCGGCTGGCCGGTCCTTTGAACCTTCTTCCCAGATTCAAAACACCGACTGGTTTCTTCACTTTCTTTTTCTTCTCTTTGACTAAAAAGTTTTCAAATCCTCTTGTCCTTTTTCCAGAGCCAAGAACATTTGTTGGAATTGAGCGTTCTGCGCTTGGAGATCCTTTATTGTTTGTTCAATATCCATCTCACTGAAATAAACAGTAGAAAGATAAGGAGACCGGCTGTAAGAAACTTATTTGTGTTATGATGAATGAAAATGCATATGCAAATGATTTCAAGGAAATTAGAGATTTAAATTTGTTTAGACAAAAAGGAAACCCCGTTATATTAATAAATTCAAGTTCGAGTACATCATGCCTCTTTGGGCTTACAATGAAAGAAATAAAAATACAAAAACTCCTAAGACAAAAAGGTTTAACGCATCCTCTTTGGTGCGATGTAGGCGTATAAACTCTGCTCTTCGTGAAGCTGCTTGGTGAGTTCTAGAACTATCTTCTCACTGGCGTAGAATTGAGCTTCAAAGATGTCTCGTTCTTCCTTTAGCTGAATCCAACCCTTTTGCAAGTCTTCAAGAGAGGTAGGCATATTAGGGTGAAGGACAGTATATGGTACATCTCCTTCAGTAACAGGCTCCATGATAACGGGGAGGATGGAGGGGTAAGGCATTACGAGATTCTGAGCACGAGCTCTCACCCATCTAAGGTAAAGCTCAAGGGGGATAGAGTTTTTGTGTCCCAATGTCTTATTATCCACTTTTTTTACCATCATCCAAGCTCGTACAAACCTCTGATGGTAGCCTTGATTGTCACTCTCGTAGTCGAACACCACACCTTGGATGAGCATATCATGAGGACCATCTCTTCGGGCATACCCAAACTGTCGTAAAGCTAAGCAAGGGTTGTAAGTGATACCTCCCCTAATGCCAAGCAGAGGGACATTAGGGAACTACCCACAACGATCAATGATAGAAGTGTCTTCCAAGGATCGAGAACACCAATGAACATCAGAGTGGGTGAGGGACATTATCCTTTTAGACCATGTCAATCCTTGCTCGTTCTTCAATGTTGATCGAGGTAGGTGCGAAGAAAACCACTTGGCGAGTATGGGAATGTAACACAAGAGAGTACCTTTTTTCTTCATGGTGCGGGTATGGAAACAATGTAATATATCTTACAGTAAGGTAGGTATAGGATTACAAGAGAGGAAGACTTTGATGGTATTCACATCTATGAATTAGTCCGAGTTGGGAAATAGAACCAAACCATAGATGAGAAGGGCCAGGATATCTTCAAAGGCTTGAAAATCCATATCTTCCTAGAATGAACGAGCTTTCTCCAATAAGAACTTGGCTAGGAATCCTTTAACTCCACTTCTTGTCTCCCAATTTTCTATAATGTCGGCACTATTCAGATGCAAGGCTTCGGCAATGACTTCAGGTTTTGAAATCCCTGCTAGACCCGTGAACGGTATTTGATTAAGCACAGACACTCCTAATAGTAGACAGAACTCTTCTAGTGTAGGCACCAACTGATAGTCAGGAAAGGTGAAGCAATAACGTATGGGATCAAAGAATTGGAAGAACACACACATCATTTCCTCTTGGAAATTGGAGGTAGCCAAACTGAGGAGTCGACCATATTTCTTTGTAAAAGGAGAATCTCCAGGCACCCTTGATGCTAACTCTTGGAGTTGAGGGTGTGCTTTCACGAAGCTTATCCGGATGGTATTCCTTTGGATGAGATTCAAGGCCTACAAAACAAAGCAACGATAAATTCATAAATCCTTGAAATTGTTAGTGAGAATGCTTATGATCTTATGATGTTTATGATGTTATGTACAAGTATGCAAAGCAAGCAAGTTATTTTGTACACACAAAACAGACAAGTCCTTAGTTTTAGGCTTGCATGGAGTTTGTAGTTAAGTACCCTCTTGAAATTTAGTTGGCTCAACCTGTCCAAGAAAGTAATCGGGTTCTAGGGGATCTCAATATCACTGACCTTTCTTTTAGGCATTGTGTCAGCATAATCAATCTTTTCTTGTGGCCGAGATATCCCAAAAGTCCAATCTCAATGAATGCAGTATCGAGTATCAACCAATTTTCAGCTTTCAACCGAAACCGGTTATCTCACTACTTCCTAATGGCCAAGTTGTTCAATTAAGGTTCTAAAGTCAGTTAGTGCTTCATGACGCCGCTCAGCGGCCCCGTACTCTCCTCGATTCAACACAAGGGATATCGGTACCAATAAATGTTTCACACTAACGTAGTCATTGTTTCAACCATATCGGTCTACGCTGTACAATTTCCACAATCTATTGCTACTTACCTAAAAAGGTGCCCCAGATCTGGGTAGAGGATCAAAACAAAGCCCAAACAAGGAACCATAATGTAAAGCAAACAAATCAAACAAAGGAAAGCAAGTATAGGTGATCTATCCCTAAGGTAAACCCACTTTTAAGTAACTCCCCAACAAAGTCGCCAGTTCTGTAATACGGTGGGAGAACTGACTTGGGTGTTTTGCATTTGATCGCAATTTTTGCGGATAGCAAGAGTCGCCACCTAATTTTCTTTTATCCAATAAGGAAAGGTTGAAAAGAACAACAAAGACCTTTCAAGATTATTTCTTGAGTTTGGGGGGTAATTTATGAAAAGGGAAGGTGTTAGCACCCTTTTCATCCGTAGTTATCTACGGGCTCTTAGATGCTTACTAGATCACTGGCTTTTTTGTTTGAAAGTGTGTTTGTGATGTGGATTTTGAAAGTATTTTGAAAAGTAATGTCTTTGTAATGGTTATCGTCTCTATAAGAACGCGTACATCGTGTTTTAACTTTTGAAAATGTTTAAAAGTGAAATTGTGGGTATATAAAATGTTTTTATTATGAGCAAGTGAGCAACCATAAGCAACCTACCTACTCAAAAGGTCTTAAATGTTCTTTTTCTCCTCCTTTAGATGTTGTTATCTTACCATTGTTTTGGTAAGAAACTCCATCGTTGGATGTGAAAGGACGGGCGTGGGACGTTTGTATAGTCATAGAAGGCAACCTATGTGACGTTTTAGCAATGTCGTTTAGAGACTAGATCATTTACCGAAGGCAACATTGAGGATCATCGAGGGACTACGATCTTTTATTGAGGGACTTTGCTAAAACGCCCATATTAGAGGGAAATGACTATTTTCTGAAAGGCAACAAAGTGAGATTACCCTAGAGGTGCTAGTGTGCAAGTTGTTTGATTGCATGCATTTTATCTTGCATTTAATAGTTATCTACTTGTGGATTTTATCTTGCCATACATACTAATTATTAACAATGTATGAAAGCAATAAAAGTGCGGAAATAAATCCTAAGCTATCACATCATTCCAGGGTGGGGATACATATTTACAAATGGGGATTGTAAGAATTTAAATTTTAATTATCTATTACAACCATATTGAATAATACAATACAAGAAAATGGAAAGGATTTATGTTGAAAATGGTTTTTTTGTCTTAATAAATTAAAATAAAAAGAATAATTAGTTGATAAAAAGAAAATATTTTTTATGTCTTTTTTTATGTTAATAAAAATAGTATTGATGCTGAAAATAATAAGAATAAGAAAGAAAAGGAGAAATAACGAAAATAGAATCAGAACGCTGCTGAAAACAAAATTGAGAGGGACCAGAAGTTCTGATGCTACGCACTTTGTAGCTCAGAAAGAAACGTTAGAGGAAACCAGAAGTTCTGGGTTGCTGCAAGCTGAAGTTCAGAAAGAAACGTTAGAGGGAACCAGAAGTTCTGGGTTGCTGTGCGCTGAAGTTTTGAGTGTTGAAATAGTGAGGAAAACCTGGAAATCCTGTGTACTGTGTTACAACAGTGAGAAAAACCTAGAAGTTATGTGTTGTGTTGAAATAGTGAGAAAACCTAGAAGTTCTGTGATGTTTTAAAACAGTGAGAAAACCTAGAAGTTATGTGTTGTGTTAAAGCAGTGAGAAAAGCCTAGAAGTTATTTGTTGTGTTAAAATAGTGAGAAAAACCTAGAAGTTTTGTGATGTGTTAAGTCAGTGAGAAAAACCTATAAGTTTTGTGTTGTGTTAAAATAGTGAGAAAACCTAAAAGTTACGTGATGTGTTAAAACAGTGAGAAAACCTACAAGTTATGTGTTACACTTCACCTCCTTCCTTACATTAGCCAGAGCATCTGCAAGTTATTCAGTTCTCAACAACAACAAAATAGAAAAATAAATGCACGACAGTTTATAGAAGTTCTATTCCCAATTCTGATCCTAGTTTTCTTCAAGAAGTTCTAATCCATATTTTTCTACTTGAGCAATGATATATACAGTCTCAGCATTATGATATCTACATTTTTGATGATGTTCTGAATGAAAAGTTCAAAGTCAGGATGACTTACCTTGAATCTGAAGCGTGTGTTTGGGACTTGAACTGCTGCCTTCGAATGTGCTGGGGTTAGCAAGAAATGAAACATAAATGTTATGTTCTTTGATTCAAAGGGAAGAACAAAGGTATTATTTTTTAGAATTCTGGGTTTCAGAATGTTTAAATATTTTCTTTTCTCTCCTTTTTGTATTTGATCACTCTCTCTTTTTAAAATCCAACCTCTTAGACGTGTGGTGGAACAACTTATTTATAGATGAATTTGTTGTGGTTTTGGGGGGGGGGGGGGGGGGGGGCAAATGGGATTTGAACCCTTTGGCATAATGGTCCATTGCTTTTTAAATACAGCTTTTACGTGCTAATTTGGTGCAAATATAGGGTTTGAGAAAAATGCAGGCGTGGACTAGATCAGCAGCAATTTGGAGTGTTATGGAAGCTGGATGCAGGACTGTGCCATAACAGTGCAGCAGATTGTTCAAAACGAGGTTTTGGGGTTTGTGATGTTTTGATCGAAGAGTGGAAAGACCAGAGTGTGATTTGAAGGGTGAGTTCTGATCAAAGAGTAGCACATAGTCTCCATATACTTAAGAATGAGATTTGAAGAGTCATGTTCTGATTGAAGAACACAACTTCCATATGTTCTGATCAAAGAGTCATGTTCTGAATCATTTTTTCAAATTCTGATTGCACTTGCGTGAAAACTGGCTCAAAAGTTCTGAAATTATCATATTCTCTTAACACTTAGAAAATTTTTTAAGTGTTTAGAAATTTGACTTTTTTCCAAGTAATTTCTGACTTTTGATTTCTTGATGAACCAATTTCCTGTCCTTATGAGATATGATTGTTGAAACTTGATTTTGATCCAAAAGTCAAAGTTTGACTTTTCAGTGTGCTTTTGACCATTTTCCCTTGTGAATGACTTTCTTGGAAAATTGTAATCCGAGACTTGAAACTTGACAGAAGCAAACCTGAGGGTCCAGGATGATCCTTTGAGAAATGAGAGGGAAAATTTTGGGGTACAACAGGCCGTCTAGGAAAAAATTAAAGACATAAACAGAATAAATTTTCCCGGTAGGCTTAAAACCGCAAGGGCATCCTAGGCAAAAGTTATGGATTTTTCTGACAAGTAACCTCATCAGACAAGACTTGATCATTGGAGCAATAATCTGCTTGGATCTTACTACTCTTCGACCGAAGTTTCGGCTCATGATTCAAAGTTGTTAGGGAGGATAGTGGTCATTGTATTTCAATGTATCTTTTCCAATATATATTACCATGTTCCAAACTTTGTAATTATCTATGGAGTCTTGCCATTCCCAGGCTACCATTCTATTAATAAAGTTTTAGCCTTTTATCCAATTCTTTGCAATTCTTATTTTTATTCATCTTATAAAGATTTCATTTATTATTGATAGTAAAGATCAAAGCAAACAAATTAAATAACAGAAATTATTTTTGAAAAGATCTTACAAATTACCTATTGCTCTGGATTTTGTGATACAAAGGGAACAAAATTAGTGACTTCAAGGACAAATAAACTCAAAGGTTTGCATGATATGAAATCTCTGTCAAAAATTCACTAGGTGAAGTTGAGGTGGTATACTTCTCTGAAATTTCTGTCCCCATGAGGTTTCATACTTTCTCCCTAGAGAAGTTGGTGCAATTTTCACTCTCAGTATTAAGGAATGTCTTGATCTCTCCTTCAACGAGAATGTATTACCCTCCCCAATGAAGTTAGTATATCATTCACAACTGATGTCTCAGTGATATGATATTTTTCCCTAGTAACATCTGCCACTACAGAAGTGTGAGCTTCGAACATTTTGTTTCCCCCGCTGAAGTCTGTGTGGTTTCCCAAGTGGAATTTGGAGGAAGATGTTATATCGCCATGTTTGTGATAATTTACTGTTTTTGATCTTGTTCCTTCCCAGTGAATTTAATCCTTGAAATAGGAATTTGTTTCCTCGGTAGATGCTTACTATCTTATGGAATTTCCATCCTATTTGTGATTTAGTCGGGTTTTGATTGTACCCATTTCGGGTTTTGTATGTTTATCCCCAGTGTTATATATCTGTTTTGTCAGCATATACATGATAACATTCATACTTTCATATCAGCATCATGCATAATCATTGCTCATTTAAATTATTCACATATTTGGTATATTACCTTGTTTTGCAGAGTTGTGTTACCTTCTCTCCAATAAAGTGGAAACTTTAAGCAGAAAGTGTATATTCCTTCAACTTCCCCACCGAGTTATCCCTCGTGTAAGAATTTTTGTTTTAGCCTTCTTTTCAGCTTGTTGTCTGGACAGAATGGGATTCCCTCTTGAGTTTATTTCTCAGGAGATGTATTTTGGTTTACTGCTTCATTCCGGTTTGTTTCTGTTTGGAGTGGATACCCTCAGCAACATTATCATTTGGATTCTGGAAAGCTTTGAGATTTAGTTTGGGAATGTGTATTTATTTTGCACAAGAAGTTTTTATCCCCTCAGTAGGAATTTATTGGCATTTCTCTAGGAGATCCATCTCTTTCCCTAGGAAGCCATATTTCCTCCTTCAGGAAGTCTTTATTGTATTTACTCCTCATAGCAGCAAGTGAAAGATCTCTTTATTTGAGTAACGTGTATTCCCCGGTGAATCTGATAGCTCCTAGAGAAGATTCAGATTTTGTTACTCTAATGGATGGTAGCCTTGTCATTATGGAAGGTAGTTCGTTGTTCATATTTTGTTACTCCAATGGATGGTAGCCTTGTCATTATGGAAGGTAGTTCGTTATTGATATTTTGTTACTCCAATCGATGGTAGCCTTGTCATTATGGAAGGTAGTTCGTTGTTGAGATTTTGTTACTCCAATGGATGATAGCCTTCTCATTATGGAAGGTAGTTCGTTGTTGATATTTTGTTACTCCAATGGATGGTAGCCTTGTCATTATATAAGGTAGTTCATTGTTGAGATTTTGTTACTCCAATGGATGGTAGCCTTGTCATTGTGGAAGGTAGTTTGTTGTTGAGATTTTGTTACTCCAATGAATGGTAGCCTTGTCATTATGGAAGGTAGTTTGTTGTTGAGATTCTGCTACTCCAATGGATGGTAGCCTTGTCATTATGGAAGGTAGTTCGTTGTTGAGATTTTGTTACTCCAATGGATGGTAGCCTTGTCATTATGGAAGGTAGTTCGTTGATGAGATTTTGTTACTCCAATGGATGGTAGACTTCTCATTATTGAAGGTAGTTCGTTATTGAAATTTTGTTACTCCAATGGATGGTAGCCTTGTCATTATGGAAGGTAGTTCGTTGTTGAGATTTTGTTACTCCAATGGATGGTAGCCTTGTCATTATGGAAGGTAGTTCGTTGTTGAGATTTTTTTACTCCAATGGATGGTAGCCTTCTCATTATGGAAGGTAGTTCGCTGTTGAGATTTTGTTACTCCAATGGATGATAGCCTTGTCATTATGGAAGGTAGTTCGTTGTTGAGATTTTGTTACTCCAATGGATGGTAGCCTTCTCATTATGTAAGGTAGTTCGTTGTTGAGATTTTGTTACTCCAATGGATGGTAGCCTTGTCATTATGGAAGGTGGTTCGTTGTTGAGATTTTGTTACTCCAATGGATGGTAGCCTTGTCATTATGGAAGGTAGTTCGTTGTTCATATTTTATTACTCCAATGGATGGTATCCTTGTCATTATGGAAGGTAGTTTGTTGTTGAGATTTTGTTACTCCAATGGATGGTAGCCTTGTCATTATGGAAGGTAGTTCGTTGTTGAGATTTTGTTATTCCAATGGATGGTAGCCTTGTCATTATGTAAAGTAGTTTGTTGTTGATATTTTGTTACTCTGATGGATGGTAGCCTTGTCATTATGGAAGGTAGTTCGTTGTTGAGATTTTGTTACTCCAATGAATGGTAGCCTTGTCATTATGGAAGGTAGTTTGTTGTTGAGATTTTGTTACTCCAATGGATGGTAGCCATGTCATTATTGAAGGTAGTTCGTTTTTGAGATTTTGTTACTCCAATGGATGGTAGCCTTGTCATTATGGAAGGTAGTTTGTTGTTGAGATTTTGTTACTCCAATGGATGGTAGCCTTGTCATTATGAAATGTAGTTCGTTGTTGAGATTTTGTTAATTCGATGGATGGTAGCCTTGTCATTATGGAAAGTAGTTCGTTGTTGAGATTTTGTTATTCCAATGGATGGTAGCCTTGTCATTATGGAAAGTAGTTCGTTATTGAGATTTTGTTACTCCGATGGATGGTAGCCTTGTAATTATGGAAGGTAGTTCGTTATTGATATTTTGATACTCGAATTAATGGTAGTCTTGTCATTATGGAAGGTAGTTCGTTGTTGAGATATTTTTCTGATGAATGGTAGCCTTGTCATTATGGAATGTAGTTCGTCGTTGAGATTTTGTTGCTCAGTAGAAGTTCATTTGTTCGCAGTCATGGATACTGGATACATCTTGAAATTTAATGGTATTATCTTACCATTCCTTTCTTCGGTGGGTCGATGTTACTTTTTTGCTATCCCCTCAGTGAGTTGGTAGTTCATAGTTGTTTTACCCCAAAATTTGCCCTCCCATATCCTTCAAGAATTTGTCAAGCCAAGTCACAAAATTCCCCAAGGGTTATGCAGTTCAACTGTCTCCTAGACAGTCAAAACTAGGGTTTGTGCTCTGATCAAGAAATTGAGGGTTTCAAGGGCCCAATCAAGTCTCATATGCCTACAAAGATGGTCAAGTACCCTCATGTCAAGTTTCAAGGCATTCAGCTCAAAATTGCACAGTCAAAACCCTAGATTGCACTACAGTCAACTGTAGGGGTAAAATGGTCATTTGACAGTCAAAAGTTCAAATTTTTGGTCAACATATCATTTTGAAGCCACAAACATCATTTGATCAATGCTTGATCATGATTCTCAAAATTTGGCTCAGAAATCATCAAAGATGCAAAAGTTGCTATATTTGGACAGCTGAAAAAGTCAACTGAAATTGACCAGGGCATAACTTTCACATGGATTATCAGAAAAATTCCATCCAAAGCTCACTTTGAAGAGAAAGACATTTCCTACAACTCATCTTCATATTCCAAGTCCAAGAAATGCTCTCACAAAAAGTTATCAATTTCAACATTATAGGTCATTTTCAAAAGTCAACAAAAAGTGACTTTAAGTCAAAGGCCATAACTTGATATTGGTAAATCAAAATGACATGGGACCAAAGGCATTGGTTAAAGGACTCAAAGACCTTTCCAAAATGTCCAAGAACATGTGAAAAGCTTAAAAATTGAGCAAGTTATGCCTTGTGGAAGTTGGGAAATTTTTGGGAATTTTGAAAAGTCAACATTGATGCAAATGATCTAAAAATGCAAATGGGCCCATTTTTTCTTCCAAGTTTCTTCATGCCAAGCCTATGCACGACCATTAGGCCCAAAGGGAAGTATTTTCTCATTTTTTTTATTATTTATTTGAATTTATATCAACATTAATTCAATTAAATTATTTAAATATGTGAAAAATATAAATTTGACCTAAACAAATCTTTTTATGCATGATTTGAACTTAATATTTCGTGCACATGCTAATATAGAAGGTTTTGGCTTGATTGAAACCTAATTGACACAAAAACCATGAAAAAAGATTCAAAAAGATATTAAGGGAATCAAATATTGAAAACAATGAATGCCTTGGATTTGGATCAATTTTTCCAACCTAATTGCTTCCTTACATATACAGGAATGTAAACCTAATCAAAAAAGAGGCCAAGCTGCGCAGAAAATCAATACACAAACTTGAAAAAATTGCCTTAAAGCTCAAATCTGATTTCAAGGTTATAGGGCGATTCAAGGCTCCATTCTTGTCTCAATAGATTCCTTGGCACTTCCTGGACATATTCCAACCATTAGCATCAACTCAGACGCCCTGAATTGGTATCAAGAATCCGGACTATACCTTGAAATTTTTGAAATCGTACAGCATGATTCCATCATCTTTTTGCATTTTTCTTTGTTGATTCATGTTCATAATGGTGTTTCTAAGCTAACCACTACGTTTAATTACATTATTTTGCCCTATATGCCAATTCACCATTAGAGATGCCTAGGGTTCCGAAACTTTCAAATTGGGCGTTCTCAATTCTTATAAAATTAAGACGTGCCAATGCTATGACTGAAATCTACAGGTTGAGACGAAGAAGACAGGATGCTCGCGCTCAATTTATGAGCATTCAGGACCTAATCGCTATTTTGGAAACACGCATATATTGAGGGGGTTCAAAACCCCCGTTAAACGTTTGTTATTTTTTCAGGCAGAAAGAAACGCGAAGAAGACGAGTACATGGCACCATCTGAGTGGCTGTTTCAAATTTTGCGCGCGTTCCAAGCGTGGTTCCACTTTTCTTTTATATTATTTGTATTATATTATATGTTAAATGTGATTGAAACGGCTCAGTGGCAGGGACATACGTTGGTAACATCAAAGACCTGGGTTCAAGTCCCAGGTCTGGCAAATGCTCAATATTATTTTTCAATAGTTAATCCTATGCAGCGCTAACGTCCCGGTATACCATGGACCTCAAAGCATGACCATCCACGCGTCCTACACAACCAGATCAACGACCACGATGCAAAGAACATGCTAGGACAAAGTCCACACGCTGGCATACGAGCTGGAAAAGTCAACGAACTCACAAATAATTGGGCCAGAATTCCCAGGCCTGTACCTCACAATCTGGGGCTACACCCCACCCTGGTTTGCCTTCCCTAATCTTTTTATTTATTTTTATTCTTGTTTTAATAATCACTTTTATTTAATTATGTTTATTTAATTAATTATTTTTAACAAAATACAAAAAACACACAAAAATCAGAAAATATAAAAAAATATAATATTTATTTTATTATGATTATTTTCAAATAAACATGTAAATAATTTAGTAAATTAGGTTATAAGTTTAATTCTTTTTTTAACAAAAATGTAAAAAAAACATAGAATTAGGTTAATAAACACTTTTTCTTCCTTTTTAATTTTTTCCCTTTTTTTTTTCCACAGTAATAATTATTTATTTATTTATTTTTTATAATTAAAATTGTACATAAATAAATTAGGGTTTAATTTAGATTATATTTTAATTCTTTCATAATAAATAAACAATATTAGAATTAGGGTTTGCCGTTTAATTTAATTTCAATTAACTCCTTTTTCTCATTAAATCTAAAAAACACAAAAATACCATTTTCATTTAATTTTAATTTTAAATTCCTTATTAACTTTAATTTCTTGCAAAAGGGTCCAACGCCCATTGTTTTAATTGCGCATTTTACTTTATTGCTTATTATAATTTTGTATCTCTCCCAAAGCCATGTAATTTTACTTCTCGCATTTCTTCACTTTATTTATTTTCCGCTAAATCGGGTCCGGTTTAATTTTGGCGATGTGGACCCGCGCCATTTGTAATAGTCGTAGATTTATTTTTCGCAAACTTTATAACTGTTAAATATGCATGCAAGAATGAATGTCTTAATTAAAATCAAGCGTAGATCACAATAATATGACAAGATAAATATCAATGAAACTGACACACAATTCGCACACACCACCCCTAGGGTACGCCTCACTGTTGCCTTTCGAAAGGTGGTCGTCGAGTAGAGGATGTCTTAGTAAGTCCTCATGATCCGGGAACCTGGCATGAGGGTAGCTTCTAAGGTGTCTTCCCATTGCTCTGGTGATCACCACGTCCCTAAATTCGAATTGACCCGAACACCTCCAATGGTGGTGCTACCTACCTCTCAATGGTGGGATGTCACTACTTTAAAGGACATTTACACAGACGAATTCCTTAGGGTAGATAGGTTCTCAAGGATACTTGCTCTAATCTCAAAACAAACTCAAAAATACTTTTCACACTGACACTTTTCAAAAGCTTTCAAAACAAACTTTTCAAACACTCTGACGTACGAGTCGAACTGAAATTTTTCAAAGAAACTTTTAAACCCACAGTTGAAAAGCAAACAAACATTTTGAAAACACAAATGAGCAAGTATCTAAGAGCCCATGGATAACCATGGATAGAAAGGGTGCTAACACCTTCCCTTTCTATAACCTACCTCCCGAACCGAGAGCAATCTCTTTAAGGAATTTTTCTGTGCTTTTGTCCTTTCCATTTGGAGAAAATAAAAGACGGTGGCGACTCTTGCTTCCGCGACATTTCGCGAAACCAGCGTTAAACAGTCAGTTCCAGATCCACCGATCACAGAACTGGCGACTCTGCTGGGGACCTTTTAAAGTGAGGTGTACCTTAGGGTTAGTTCATAATTGTGTTTTCAATTGTATTGACTTGTCTGCTTTAAATTTGTGGGTTGCATGGGAGTTACATAGATCCTAACCCGGATCTGGGGATACCCTGTTTAGGTAGCATAAGCTGTGAGGGACCTGTCCGGCGTAGACCGACACAGGTGAAACAGTGGCTACGTTGGTGTGGCACCTTGGTCTGTACCGATATCCCTTGTGTTGCAACGAGGAGAATATGGGTCTTCTGAGGAGTCATTAAGCACCAACAACCTTAGAACCTTAAATGACACAACTTGGCCATTAGAACAGTAGCAGTATGCTACGCCCATTGAGGCTAAACTCTCGTGATGGTTCTGGCCGCAAGAAAAGATTGCGATGCTGGAGTTATGACCGATTGAGGTTAGTCAATGATATTGGGATCCTCTTAGAACCCGGTTATTTTGATAGGACAGGTTGAACCCACCAACGTCAAGAGGGTAATACCCAGACCCCATGCTGGCCTAAACTCTAAGGGTTTCTCTTGTGTGACTTGTGTGCCTTCGTAATTGACTATTTGCATGCTTGTTGTCTGACACTTGAGCTTCTTGCAGGTTTTGTTTGTAGTCCTTAATTAGGACTCATAACAAGGTCTACCGAGTTTCTTGCAGGTTTCGTTCGTAGTCCTTAATTGGGACTCATAACAGAGTTCACTAAGTTTCTTGCAGGTTTTGTTGATAGTCCTTAACTGGGACTCATGACAGGTTTTACTTGAGTTTCTTGCAGGTTTCTGTTTATAGTCCTTAATTGGGACTCATAACAGGGTTTACCTACATCACCCCATGCATAGCATGACATCATACCATTGCATACCATTGCATACACCCTAACCCATTTCAAGGATCTCAAGGGCTTGTGATGCAGGTCATGATGAACAACTATCCCATCAAGGGGCAAAGAGGATTTATTTTCCTCTAGCCAAGGTTGTCAGGGGCTATGACCCACTGGATATGGTGAGCCTTTGACCCTTGAAGAAGGGCTCTCTACAACAGGAAGTTCCTTCAATCAAGTTGCCAGTTTCCAACTCTAACAAGTTTCTCTGTTTACCCCGCGAGGTCCTTGAAAACATTGCATGCATATCATACATCTCATTGCATTGCAGGTATCCCTTTTGACAGGTTGCTTACCCTTCTCCGCTGTTTATTTCAGCCGATCGTCATGAATCCTGAATCATCAGCCGAGCAGACTATCAAGGACCTCCAGGCTCAGAATGCCCAGTTCCAAGAGCTGATCATGAATTTGACTCAGGGGCAACAAGATCTGAAGGCTCTGCTCTTGAAGAAGGACAAGAAAAAGAAGAGGACTGTTTTGTTCAGCCCTAGACGCAGATCTGGGAATACACCGCAGACTGAAACTGAGAGGACAACCCCATCTGTGGAAAAAAGCAGTCATCATGAGAGAGAGGTTCCCAGTCCAGTGGTCTCTGAAAATGAAACAGATTTCGACGACGAACAGTACCCTCCGGCTGAGGACAAGTACAAACAACTGGAGGTCAGGTTGAAGGCTATGGAGGTGCAACAGGCACCTGGGCTGGATCTGGGAGATTTGGGTTTGTCAACTGGTGTGGTTATCCCTCGGAAGTTCAAAGTACCACCCTTCTCTAAATATGACGGGGCGTCTTGCCCCAAGCTGCATCTAAGGTCTTATGTTCGGAAGATTCAGCCATATACGGTGGACAAGAATTTATGGATCCACTTCTTCCAGGAGAGTCTTTCAGGGACTCATCTCGAATGGTTCTATCAGCTGGATGGGACCAAAGTTCGTAACTGGGAGGAGTTGGCTACTGCTTTCTATAAGCAGTATCAATATAATGCCGACCTTGCCCCTACGCGTACCCAACTCCAGGGTATGTCGTTAGGATCAAGTGAAGGTTTTAAAGAATATGCGCAGAAATGGAGGGATCTTGCTGGAAGGGTACAACCACCTCTGACTGATCGGGAACTTGTGGACATGTTCTTGGGGACCTTGTCTGGTCCATTTTATAACCACCTGATTGGGAATTCGTCTGCTGGATTCACAGATCTTATCTTGACTGGAGAGCGAATAGAAGCTGGTATCCGGTCTGGGAAAATTCAAGAGGCTGCACCTGCTGATAAAAAGCCTCATCATGGAAAGAAAGAATCCAATGCCGTGCACGGTAAAAAGAGCCGTCATGAGGCAGGGGCAATCCAAATCTCCAATCCTGGGCCTGCTCAACAAGGACAGGGGCAGCAACGCAAAGAGAAACGGCAGTACACCAAACTCAATATGTCGTTGGATCAAGCACTGCAACAAATGTTGAAGGCAGGGTTGATCACCTTAAGGGCTCCTCTCCGGAATCCGAACACTTCTGCACCCAACTATCATCCCAACGATAGGTGCGCATATCATTCAGATAGCCCGGGGCATACTACAGACAACTGCTGGCCTCTCAAGAACAAAATTCAAGACATGATCGACGCCGGGGAGATTCAGTTTGAAGTGTCTGAGACTCCGAACATAATCACTGCTCCGTTGCCCAATCATTGAAGCCTTTTGTTTATTTGAATATTTTGAGTTGTACTTTTCTTTGCTTATACAAACAATTAATGTCATAGCAAACTCTTTTATTCTATTAATGCATCGCATATGTCTGTTTTGGAAATTAATACAATTATTCTCATTATGTTCAAATATCTTTTCATATTTTTTTCTGATGTCAACTCTCGGTTAATAATTCTAAGCCTCTTGAGGGAGGATGACGAAAACGATACCGCTATCATTACAGTATGCTTTTGAACAAACTCCGCTGATGAGGTACAGGCATTGTTTCAACCCCTAAACACTGGAGTTATAAGGATGATAATCCCTCGTCAACCCATCAGAGCCAAAGAAGTAGAATTTTTCATTTTCGAAAATCAAAACCCTTAATCATAACCTGGGGCAGGGTAGTCTCTCAGTTGATTCAAGTGCATGACGAATGGCACCAAAAAGTCTTTACAAAACGAAGAAAGACAGTGATGGTTCAGAACAATCAAAAGGACAGGCGGTCATCATCAAAATTCATAAATGCAAAGTCCAAAAAGTCTAAACCTACAAAGGGGACTTATGAAACTGGGGCATCCCGCTGACTGTAATCCCAAAAAGGAAACAGTTCAGGCAAAAAAAGAAAGGGATAACAAAATCAAGAAAGAGGTCACCCAAACCCTCAATAACAAAAAGTGACTGCCTATTTAAAACAAGTCATCAACATCCGAATCATCACCGGAAAATCAGAGCAAATACTCAAGCAAGGTCTAACGCACGATCAACTGAGTTTAGGTTTGGAGAACATCACGAAGAGCGGGTGGGTACAAATAATTTGAGCCTTTATCCTTTGTTTCTTAAGCCGTGAACCAGGCCGCGTTATAACCCTTTAAAAGTCCTAGCTGAAGCATGGGTTAGTTCGAAAGCATACTGTCACGAAAGGTATCCCGACTCCTGAAGGCCTACGGTAAATACGGAGTTTGACATCACGCTTTACAAACATTCACTTGTTTTATGAAAAAAAAAAAGAACGCATTTTCAAAATCTTCAAGACAGATATAGGCGTTGCATTTTTAACATAACTTTGTTTGCATATGACTTTTTGTTTGAACAGCAGGGAAATTCGCACGAGAAATACCTAGTGAACAAAAGCACTTCCAATCAAGGGGCACGGCATGACTATTGTCTACTACCTGGGGCAATCCAGTCAAGATTCGGAAAATATCTCAAAAAGCCAACCAACCTGGGGCAAATCTCTGCCTGAATCACTTGGGGCACTCCAGCAACGAATCTTGCACGATCAGACACCTTCTGGTAATATGGCAACACAAGCAGCCAGGGGCACCTCCCTGCATTCTAAGAGCGTGGACATAGTCGAAAAATACTACGCAAAATCAAAGACCCGCTAGGTTGACACACCTAGGCAAAAATAAGGGCTTCCCGGCGAACCAAAAGGGTTCGGGCAAAATGAAGGGATGAAATGAAAATCTGTACACCCGGCAAGTCGAAAACCTGAAAAGGCGGCTTGGGCAAAAATGGGTATCCCGGTGGACTGAAAACCCAAAAGGGCGGTCCAGGCAAAAGTTAGGGATCAAAGCGTACGACTATGTCCGGTCATCCTGCCATCTGTCTACCAGAAGAAGGTTTGTCCATCAACAACTATCAGCACCCCGCAAGTGCCTCCCCCATAAAAACAGGGGCACTAAAGAATGGTCTAAACAATCTGATCGTCTATCCTCCAAGGTATCGAGGTAAAGTCCCGTTGAAGAACATAACCAATACAATTCAAAACTTCCCCAGGAGAGTCCAATCCAGCTTCCCCAGGAAAGTTGAAATCCATCTCCCCAAGCAGAAGCTTACCCCCAGTAGATTCTGGAAGCTTATCCCCTCGCAGAGCACGAACGCGTCGTCCGGCTTGATTTAAAGAGTTATT
The DNA here is from genome assembly GCA_948472305.1 of Vicia faba. Lineage (NCBI taxonomy): Eukaryota > Viridiplantae > Streptophyta > Magnoliopsida > Fabales > Fabaceae > Vicia > Vicia faba. Next base: position 1,182,482,692 of record OX451736.1, read on the forward strand.
TCCTTAACAGGATATAACTGGGTTATCCTCAGCCAAAAGCCACGGAAAGATCGTCGTTGACACAGTCTTCCTATCCCCAGCGAAGTCCATTCATACTTCCAATACCGCAAGGTATCCTCAGCGAGTCATCCTCAACAATACAGCAAAAGCATCTCCCCATAGAGTATTTCTTCCCAGCATGGTCGCTAGAATATCCTCTTCTCCCCGCAGAATCCTCCATTCGCCAAGTTTATTCCCCAACGGAGTTATCTTCGTCTATTGGAATTCTTGCAACTATTCTTCAACATCAGCCCAGGATACAACTTCCCGGCACCCGTCAAGGATTTATTTTCTTAGACAAACATACATTCATAAAACGTCACATACATCATTATAGCATGCATATGCATCATACTACACGAATCTCATTGATTTTGAAAACATACAGTTCATGCATCATGATTTTGCATACAATTATGTTTTGCCTTTTCAGGAAAAAGATCAATACAAAAATGACTACTATCAAATTATCGCAATTCATTCTCGATATAGTTTCAGATGTAAACCCAGCGATGGTGACGTTCTGATACTGCTTCCAGAATTCCTTCTCGATATAGTTTCAGATGTAAACCCAGCGATGGTGACGTTCTGATACTGCTTCCAGATTTATTTCTAGATATAGTTTCAGATGTAAACCCAGCGATGGTGACGTTCTGATACTGCTTCCAGATTTCCTTCTAGATATAGTTTCAGATGTAAACCCAGCGATGGTGACGTTCTGATACTGCTTCCAGGTTCCCTTCTAGATATAGTTTCAGATGTAAACCCAGCGATGGTGACGTTCTGATACTGCTTCCAGATTTCCTTCTAGATATAGTTTCAGATGTAAACCCAGCGATGGTGACGTTCTGATGCTGCTTCCAGGTTCCCTTCTAGATATAGTTTCAGATGTAAACCCAGCGATGGTGACGTTCTGATACTGCTTCCAGATTTCCTTCCAGATATAGTTTCAGATGTAAACCAGACATGGTGACGTTCTGATGCTGCTTCCAGAAGTCCTTTTTAGATGTTTCCCTCTCCGACGATGAGTGTGAGGTGATATTCTCCTATGGTTCCCTCTCCAGCGGTGTGTGAGGTAGTAATCCCTTCAAGATGTTCCCCTCTCCGACGATGAGTGTGAGGTGATATTCTCCCTATGGTTCCCTCTCCAGCGGTGTGTGAGGTAGTAATCCCTTTTTCAGATGTTTCCCTTTCCGACGTTGAGTGAGGTGATCATTCCTTTCAAATTATAATTGGCTATGGTTCTCTGCCCAATACTGCGAAGATAATAATTCCCATCAAGATTTTTTCTCAACGAGCGTTGTTGAGGTTAAAGTCACCCAAGGTTCTCTTATCATTCATGCTAAGGCAGTAACCATTCCTGGTTCATTCATCAGCGTTTGAAGCTCCAGACTCAGCTCCTGTAACCAGTCAGGACACATCTATACCAAGCATCTAAAATCAGCTTCTGCAACGTGTCAGGTACTCATTTTCTCTTTTGCAGGTATGCAGGTTCTCGCTAAGGAATCTCCTACGCGATCAACATCCCGATGGCATCTATAAGCCCATCGTCCTATCCAGCAACCTCCAAATGGCGTCTATAAGCCCATTCCCGTCACACTGCTACTATGTGAGCGCAAATTTCTGGGCACTCTAGTGTCCAATCATCTTTTACCCTCGGATTACGAAAGGCACGTCTGCCAATCTGCATCCTCAGGTCTAAGAAGATTGAACAGGGGCAACTGTTGTACCCCAAAATTTGCCCTCCCATATCCTTCAAGAATTTGTCAAGCCAAGTCACAAAATTCCCCAAGGGTTATGCAGTTCAACTGTCTCCTAGACAGTCAAAACTAGGGTTTGTGCTCTGATCAAGAAATTGAGGGTTTCAAGGGCCCAATCAAGTCTCATATGCCTACAAAGATGGTCAAGTACCCTCATGTCAAGTTTCAAGGCATTCAGCTCAAAATTGCACAGTCAAAACCCTAGATTGCACTACAGTCAACTGTAGGGGTAAAATGGTCATTTGACAGTCAAAAGTTCAAATTTTTGGTCAACATATCATTTTGAAGCCACAAACATCATTTGATCAATGCTTGATCATGATTCTCAAAATTTGGCTCAGAAATCATCAAAGATGCAAAAGTTGCTATATTTGGACAGCTGAAAAAGTCAACTGAAATTGACCAGGGCATAACTTTCACATGGATTATCAGAAAAATTCCATCCAAAGCTCACTTTGAATAGAAAGACATTTCCTACAACTCATCTTCATATTCCAAGTCCAAGAAATGCTCTCACAAAAAGTTATCAATTTCAACATTATAGGTCATTTTCAAAAGTCAACAAAAAGTGACTTTAAGTCAAAGGCCATAACTTGAGATTGGTAAATCAAAATGACATGGGACCAAAGTCATTGGTTAAAGGACTCAAAGACCTTTCCAAAATGTCCAAGAACATGTGAAAAGCTTAAAAATTGAGCAAGTTATGCCTTGTGGAAGTTGGGAAATTTTTGGGAATTTTGAAAAGTCAACATTGATGCAAATGATCCAAAAATGCAAATGGGCCCATTTTTTCTTCCAAGTTTCTTCATGCCAAGCCTATGCACGACCATTAGGCCCAAAGGGAAGTATTTTCTCATTTTTTTATTATTTATTTGAATTTATATCAACATTAATTCAATTAAATTATTTAAATATGTGAAAAATATAAATTTGACCTAAACAAATCTTTTTATGCATGATTTGAACTTAATATTTCGTGCACATGCTAATATAGAAGGTTTTGGCTTGATTGAAACCTAATTGACACAAAAACCATGAAAAAAGATTCAAAAAGATATTAAGGGAATCAAATATTGAAAACAATGAATGCCTTGGATTTGGATCAATTTTTCCAACCTAATTGCTTCCTTACATATACAGGAATGTAAACCTAATCAAAAAAGAGGCCAAGCTGCGCAGAAAATCAATACACAAACTTGAAAAAATTGCCTTAAAGCTCAAATCTGATTTCAAGGTTATAGGGCGATTCAAGGCTCCATTCTTGTCTCAATAGATTCCTTGGCACTTCCTGGACATATTCCAACCATTAGCATCAACTCAGACGCCCTGAATTGGTATCAAGAATCCGGACTATACCTTGAAATTTTTGAAATCGTACAGCATGATTCCATCATCTTTTTGCATTTTTCTTTGTTGATTCATGTTCATAATGGTGTTTCTAAGCTAACCACTACGTTTAATTACATTATTTTGCCCTATATGCCAATTCACCATTAGAGATGCCTAGGGTTCCGAAACTTTCAAATTGGGCGTTCTCAATTCTTATAAAATTAAGACGTGCCAATGCTATGACTGAAATCTACAGGTTGAGACGAAGAAGACAGGATGCTCGCGCTCAATTTATGAGCATTCAGGACCTAATCGCTATTTTGGAAACACGCATATATTGAGGGGGTTCAAAACCCCCGTTAAACGTTTGTTATTTTTTCAGGCAGAAAGAAACGCGAAGAAGACGAGTACATGGCACCATCTGAGTGGCTGTTTCAAATTTTGCGCGCGTTCCAAGCGTGGTTCCACTTTTCTTTTATATTATTTGTATTATATTATATGTTAAATGTGATTGAAACGGCTCAGTGGCAGGGACATACGTTGGTAACATCAAAGACCTGGGTTCAAGTCCCAGGTCTGGCAAATGCTCAATATTATTTTTCAATAGTTAATCCTATGCAGCGCTAACGTCCCGGTATACCATGGACCTCAAAGCATGACCATCCACGCGTCCTACACAACCAGATCAACGACCACGATGCAAAGAACATGCTAGGACCAAGTCCACACGCTGGCATACGAGCTGGAAAAGTCAACGAACTCACAAATAATTGGGCCAGAATTCCCAGGCCTGTACCTCACAATCTGGGGCTACACCCCACCCTGGTTTGCCTTCCCTAATCTTTTTATTTATTTTTATTCTTGTTTTAATAATCACTTTTATTTAATTATGTTTATTTAATTAATTATTTTTAACAAAATACAAAAAACACACAAAAATCAGAAAATATAAAAAAATATAATATTTATTTTATTATGATTATTTTCAAATAAACATGTAAATAATTTAGTAAATTAGGTTATAAGTTTAATTCTTTTTTTAACAAAAATGTAAAAAAAACATAGAATTAGGTTAATAAACACTTTTTCTTCCTTTTTAATTTTTTCCCTTTTTTTTTCCACAGTAATAATTATTTATTTATTTATTTTTTATAATTAAAATTGTACATAAATAAATTAGGGTTTAATTTAGATTATATTTTAATTCTTTCATAATAAATAAACAATATTAGAATTAGGGTTTGCCGTTTAATTTAATTTCAATTAACTCCTTTTTCTCATTAAATCTAAAAAACACAAAAATACCATTTTCATTTAATTTTAATTTTAAATTCCTTATTAACTTTAATTTCTTGCAAAAGGGTCCAACGCCCATTGTTTTAATTGCGCATTTTACTTTATTGCTTATTATAATTTTGTATCTCTCCCAAAGCCATGTAATTTTACTTCTCGCATTTCTTCACTTTATTTATTTTCCGCTAAATCGGGTCCGGTTTAATTTTGGCGATGTGGACCCGCGCCATTTGTAATAGTCGTAGATTTATTTTTCGCAAACTTTATAACTGTTAAATATGCATGCAAGAATGAATGTCTTAATTAAAATCAAGCGTAGATCACAATAATATGACAAGATAAATATCAATGAAACTGACACACAATTCGCACACACCACCCCTAGGGTACGCCTCACTGTTGCCTTTCGAAAGGTGGTCGTCGAGTAGAGGATGTCTTAGTAAGTCCTCATGATCCGGGAACCTGGCATGAGGGTAGCTTCTAAGGTGTCTTCCCATTTCTCTGGTGATCACCACGTCCCTAAATTCGAATTGACCCGAACACCTCCAATGGTGGTGCTACCTACCTCTCAATGGTGGGATGTCACTACTTTAAAGGACATTTACACAGACGAATTCCTTAGGGTAGATAGGTTCTCAAGGATACTTGCTCTAATCTCAAAACAAACTCAAAAATACTTTTCACACTGACACTTTTCAAAAGCTTTCAAAACAAACTTTTCAAACACTCTGACGTACGAGTCGAACTGAAATTTTTCAAAGAAACTTTTAAACCCACAGTTGAAAAGCAAACAAACATTTTGAAAACACAAATGAGCAAGTATCTAAGAGCCCATGGATAACCATGGATAGAAAGGGTGCTAACACCTTCCCTTTCTATAACCTACCTCCCGAACCGAGAGCAATCTCTTTAAGGAATTTTTCTGTGCTTTTGTCCTTTCCATTTGGAGAAAATAAAAGACGGTGGCGACTCTTGCTTCCGCGACATTTTGCGAAACCAGCGTTAAACAGTCAGTTCCAGATCCACCGATCACAATAGTTATCTGTCGGTCACTGTTATCCTTCACTCTCTCCCCTTAATTTTTTAGTTGATAATGCTTTAGATCCTCTCTTGGGCATTACCCCAACAGAGTCTCGTCTTTTCTTCACCACTGATTTATTTTCCTGGTCAAGTTTTCCTTTTGTTTCCTCTTTTACCTTTTTACATCCCCAGTGGTGTATTGTGTCCCTTTAGATTTGTTCATCTGCATTCATAATCATAACCATTGCATGGTATCTTAAGGACAAAAATAGGGCTTGTTTTATGTTTAAGTATCTTCAATTATGTCGACACGAAGATTTTAACCTTCGTATATCTGGATAGAAGACACTTAAATAAGGGCAGTTGTTGTACCCCAATTTCTGCCCCTAAGATCCCTTCATCATATCATATCAATTCAATCACAACAAGATCACACATTTGGGTTTGGTTCTTCTCCCTATCTTTGACTTTTGCTCTCGGAGGAATCACCAAGCACCTTGATCTATATTTTATGATCATCTATGTTTTGTATTGATTATCCTTTAACTAATAAATACAATGAGTGTTTTCCCCAATTGTTGATGTTGTGGGTGAAAGCACAATATATTCCATCAAGGTTGATCTAAGGACTCATGAGTTCATTATTGTGCCTTCCTCAACCAAGCTTCATTGAGATTCAAGACTCATCATTAAGTATGTTTTGAATTAATATCATGACAAAGTCTTTTATTATTCATCATGCCTCAAGATTGTAAAAATTAGTTCAAAATTACAAGGGTTGATTGAAGAAGTTTGACTCAATTGGACAAGTATTTGATTCCAATGATCACAAGTGCATATCTCCTTCAATTCTCAAGATTTGGAAGTGGTTTTGGTTTCTATGGGTTATACTTATCAGCCTCATCAACTCATAATCACATAACAAAGGTACTTGTGTAAGAAGGTTGATCAAAATTGCAAAGATTTCCCAAAGCATTTTCTTGCTCTAGGAGTTAGGGTTTTGAACTTCAAAGGGGTATATCTTGCTCATCTTTTGGTATTTTTGAATTATTCCATAGAAAACCTTCTCTTCAAAGGGTTATTAACAAATCACTTAAAAAGTTTCAAAGAAATATTTTATGGAAGAAACTTGATGATGAAGAAAGATTACAAGTCCTCTAGATGAACCCTCAAATTTCTTTGTGTGACTTCAAATGATCATAACTTGATAAATTGTTATCACCTTGAGCCCATCCTTTTTCTATAATGATCTTGAAGATGTGAACATCAACCCTTATTTTAGGTGCAAAGTATGAAAATGGATGGAAGATGCCCTAAGGATGCAAAAGATTATAGGTCATTTTATGAATTTTTGCCAACTTCAACAAGTCATAACTCTCTCAATTTTGTGATATTTTGAATGGTTCAAGTTTAAAATTTTCATTCAAGAGATTTACTTCATGCCATATTTTTTGGTCATGAGAAAATTCCAAGTGGAAGGCCACGTTTCGATGCAAGATATTATAAGTCATTTTTGAAGAAAAAACTTAAAAAATTTCTAAGTATGGAAAGTCAACTTCTTTTTCCCAACTTTGACTCATTGCAACTTTCAGCTAAAGCAACCATTTTATCCCATTCTTTTCCCATTATAAATCTTGTAACCTCATCTTTCTAAAGCTTCAAGAATCATGCCCTAAGACCCCTTGAGTTGAGAATGCCATTGATTTGAATTTGGTAACTTGAAACTGAAGTTTCATTACAAGTCAGATTTTGAAATCTTTGTTTTGGCTTCTAATCACAAAATTTTCACCCCTTTTTGCTTCTAAACATGTTTAGCAACTTTCCAAAGGCGTTTAGCATCATGAAACACACGATTTAGCTGAGTTTTGATACTAAACAAGTCACACTTTGTTCATGCTGCAGACCCACATGATTTCCCTCCAAACTTCACCATCTCACATGCTTAAGGATCCTATTCACTCCCCTATAAATAGAGGATCATCCCTCACTCATTTCCTCAAGCTTTGAGAGCCAAATGCACTATGTCAAAACCTCACACGAACTTCAAATTTTTTAAATCAATTTCTGATATTTAAGCCTTTTCTTCCAAAATTCTTTGCACATTCACCATCATTTGGATCCAAATAAAGTACTAAGCTACTCTACTCCTTCTCCTGATTCTTGTGCTTCTTACAATTTTTAAATTCATTAAGAATTGAGAGAGAAATCTCAACTAAAAGGTGCTCGCTATTTTCTGAGTTTTTGATTCATATCTCCTTGCACACTTTATATAAATTTGGCGCGATGGTTGTCTTAGGATCATCTTGAAGAGATGAATCCAATGTACTAGTCTGGGATTCTAATTTTTCCATTTGAGGAAATTTGTGAAATCTCCATTGCAGGGCGTCTGGAGGTTGAAGACAATGACATGTCTCGTCTCAACCAATGATAGTGCGCCAATTGTTTTATTTCTATTGGTTGCCTTTTTCCTTATCCAATGCATTTTCAAATAAGGTACATATCAAGCACAACACGTGTGGTCCACATGATCAGCTTACTAACACGTTTTGACTATGATCTGATGTTCCACATCTTTTTGGTTTTATTTTTATTTTCTGATTTTATATTTTAATTATTTAAATTTCAAAAATTCATAACTCTTTTATTTTTTATCCAAAAATTATGAAAAAATATACAAAAATACTTTGAATTATTTTTGACTTTATGAGTATTTTTTCTTATTTTTATTTTGATGTTTGGTATTTTTCATAATTTTCACCATATTTGCCTTATTTTAATTGTTTTAAAAATACTTTCTGACATTTTCAAATTCTGAAAATATTCATAAATATCATTTTTCTTATTTCAGACTTTCTGGAAATTTTATGGAATTTTATCTTGATATTTACTATTTTTGATCTATTTTCCATTTATTTGAGTAATTTTATTTAGTTCAAAAATAGTTTCTGACTTTTAAAAATTATCAAAATTTTCATAAAAATATTTTGGTTCCTTTTTGATATTTCTGTGGCCTTAGTTAATTTTCCTTGATTATTTTGAATATATTTGCTATTTTCTTTCTTATTGTCTTTTTTTCAACCATTTTTAAAAACCTTTTTTTCATTTTTATTTTAACATAGCGCTAAATTTTGTCCCAATTTGAGATAATGATCATTCGTGGCCCATGTAGCGGTAGAAATATTCAAGACTAAGTCATTGGATTGACTAGACTTTATACAAATCAAAATAAAAATCGCCCCCTCGCTTTATTGTTTCCAAAGGAATGAGAAAAGAGCGAATAACCCAAAAAGAGGGGTAAAGATTCAAGGTAAGGGGGTTGGTTATGAAAAGGGAAGGTATACCCACTCTAAACATCTACGGTACTCCGCAGGAGCCTCTTTGTAAAATCTGTATATTTTGACTATAAAAAATGTTGTATATATAAAAAAAATGGATGATGGAGATGAGAAAAGAAATATTTTTTTATAATTTTTTCACCCGCCGCGGTTGCGAACCTTTAGTGCCTACGTACCACCTTTTTGTGCAATAGGGGATCAGGGTACGCGTAGTTCCTCTTTTAAAAATTTAAAACACAAATGCGTTGGTTAATTTTATGAGATGAAACATCATTGTCATTGTCCGTATGGAAAACATACCTACTACCCACAATCATGAGAAAGGAGAATCTGAATCATCACAAAGTGGAGGATATGGCTTGGATTTTAAAAATCAACAATGCCTCACTCATCACCCAAGTGGAAAATATCTCTCTTTACTACATATTGTATAAGTATAGTTGTTTGCATCACTACAAAGATTGACAAGAGTTCAACCTTTTTTGATAAAAGTTTAAAGATAAAAGCCAAAGTAGAAAAATGGTTTGAAATTAGATTGATTGACTTTTAGACATCTCACAAACAATGCCAAGGCATTATTAAGTTGACTGGAGTTTATTTATGAAAAACGTTTTGAAAATGCATGGACATAAGTCCAAGTTTATTATGTAAGTGGTTCAAGTTCAAAAACAAGAAGAGTTTTCAAAAAGGGAAAGAAGATTTTTGAAATTAAAGAAGATGGGAGGAGAAGAAGGGACTATCCTAAAGCATAAGGTAAAAGCTAGGGATAAGAACCATCTAACCAACAAGAAACCAATACTTGACATTATTAGCCAAGATAGAATTCCCATTCCTTGGATTGAAACCAGTACAGCAAACAAATACTAGACCTCTTGAGAGAACCAAACTTCAAGTGTATTAAGTCTTCAGAAAAAAATTGGGCAGAGTAACGGCTGTATATGGGTGAATTACAGATTACAAACAAAGAGTGTAATCACAAAAGCCTTCACACAAAAAACAAACAAGAAACCCAATGTCTTTAGGTAAACCTCAAGAACTCCAGACAAAATAATAAGATAAGATCTCCAAGATAGGTCAAGGTTTCTAAACCTAAGTCCAAGAAAAGTCCCATGCTCCATAATGCCAAGGATAGTAACCAAATAGTCCAAGCACCATTAAAGATTCTTTAGGGTTTAGGTTGATTACTAAGTGATTTAAGAAAGGAAAAGAAAAGCTCAAGTGAGCAAAGTAAAAATGGCAAGAAAATAAATGCTCAAATGAGCAAAGATGAAAATGGCATGAAATGTAAATGCTAAAAGTAAATACTACATAAAGCATAAAAAAAATTAAAGTATAAGGTAAACAAGTCAATAATTAGTGGTTAGTTGGATGACCATCTTGAAGCTTGCATTTGGAAATCATTAGAGGATTGGTGGAACCAAAGCCTCCACACAACAAGTTGCATTTGCTTTTTGTCAAGTATATCATCCATTTGGAATTCTCATAAGTATCATTTAATGATCAACAATGTTTAAGTGATCCGCGTTGACCAAATGTGTTGTAGATCCATTAGAGGATTGGTAGAACCAAAGCCTCCACACAATGAATCTCAAGGTTATTGGAACAACGAGATCAAATTAACATACTTGGGATTGCAATCATAAGTTTGGGCCACGAATGATCATTTATTCGAATCTGGACAAAATTTAGCGCCATGTTAAGCAATCGTAAGTGGACTTATATAGAACTCGCACCTATTTTGAGGCCGGTCAATAGCAATCTATGCACCATTTGTTTTGAGACATGATATAGAGATCATGCTCCAACAACATCTAGTGCAATAAGAAAGGGATGAGATGAAGAGGGATGGCAAAATATATAAACCATATTTAAATTAAATTTTAATCAAACTATTATTAAAATCATTCATCCATTTTGTGGAGTTAAACTCAACGCCATGGATCCAGTGATGTTAATAAATTTCATGATCCAAAATCTAACCCAAGATCAGCCAGAAAGTAATCACAAAATAATATCACATTTAATATACATAAAAAGGGATTTTTAAAAATGTTTTAAAAATAGAAAATAATGAGAAAAATATCAACTATGTTCAAATTAATCAAGAAATGCAAAGTAAGACCATAGAAAAATCAGAAAAAGGCCCAAGTAATTTTACAATTTTTTTGGTAATTTTTTAAAGTCAGAAACTATTTTTAAAATTAAAATAAATGGGTCAAATAAACAAAAAAAGTAAAAAATAGTAAAGTCAGAAACAAAAATAAAATGAGGTCACCAATATTTGTCACAATATCATTGAATCATTCCATAATTTTTTCAGAATTTAAAAATGTATAAAAGTATTTTTTAAACATTTAAAACAAATCAAATAAGTGTAAAATTTGTAAAAAATACCAAAACACAATATTAAATTGTGAAAAAACAAAAATCAGAAAGAGAATAATCAAAAATATTTTTCATAATTTTTTCAGATTTTTTGGACTAAAAATGAATTTTCTATGATATTTTGAAATTTAAAACAATTAAAACATAAAAATCAGAAAAAGAAAATAAAAGTAAAATATGTGGACCATTGGATGAATGTCAAAACGCGTTAGTAATCAAATCCAAGGGATCTAGCGCTCTGTGCATATCACGGTCATTAGTGAATAATGTACAAAATCATTAATTAAATCAGAATTTGAAAAATACATATGGCACGCCTTCATTGGTTAGAAGATGACACGTTGGTCATCTTCAACCTCCATCCATCACGGATTTCAGGTCTCTCAAACTGTAAAATCAGAAGCTCAGACCTATGCCATTCGCTTTGTCTCTTCAAGACGAAGACAACCACACCCTCGCGCCAAATTTATATAAACTGTAGCTCAAGCAATTTGGAAGGAAAGTTTTGAAAAGGGATTTGAAATTTCATGGTCAAAACGTGTTTCCAGTAAAAGGTGAGTGTTGCGACTAGAACTAGGGCAATGAGAGTAACACAATGATATCAAAGTTTTGAAGAATTGATGAAGGAATCTACCTATTGAAGTTGAGTTGCAGAGCTCTGAAGCTGGACTTCTACGGAGCCGTATAGGGCACGATTCTTGAATGTAATTATATGGTTAGCTTCAGGGAAGATCAAGGAAGGTGAATTGATGGAAAAATTGGATTGAAAAAAGGTCGAGAATGGATTTTGAAGTTACAGAAAATTGAGTTATGGAGCAAGTATGGCAGGGTGATTCTGGCTATCCAAGCTTGGGAAATTGAATGGGACAGTTCATGTATTTATAGGAGAAGCGAATGGGATCAAAAGTAAGAGTGATTGATGCGTTTTGGAGGCAAATCGTGCACACCTGATGCACGAGTGAAGTGTGATACAAACTTCATCAAAACTCATCCAATTCTTGTGTTTTGATGCGCTAAACAAATCTGGAACTCCACTAAAACTGTTTAGAGGCAAAAACGCGTGGAAAACTTGTGATTAGAGGCCACATTATGGATTCCAAATTTCTAACTTGGTGAGAAATTTAATTTCAAAGTGTCAACTTCTGACCAATGGCATTTTCAACTCAAGGGGTCTTAGGGCATGATTCTTGATGTTTTAGAAAGATGAGGTTACAAGCTTTGCAATGGAAAAAGAATGGAGTTAAATGGATGCTTGAGATGACAGTTTCATTGAGTCAAAGTTGAAGAAAAAGGGTTGACTTTCCATACTTAGGAATATTTCACATTCTTCTTCAAAAATGACCTATAATGTCTTGCATCTAAACATGGTCTTCCACTTGGAATTTTCTCTTGACCAAAAAATATGGCATGAAGTATACCTCTTGAATGACACTTTGAAACTTGGATCATTCAAAATCTCCAAAATTTGAGCAAGTTATGACTTGTTGAAGTTGGCAAAAAATCATGAAATGACGTATAATCTTTTGCATCTTTAAGGCAACTTCCATCCATTTTCCCACTTTTCACATAAAATAAGGCATAAAGTTCACATCTTCAAGATCATTATGGAAAAAAAATAGACTCAAGGTGATAAAAATTGACCAAGTTAGGACCATTTGAAGTCACTCATGCAAAATTATGGATTCATCTGGATGACTTGTAACCTTTCTTCTTCACCAAGTTCCTTCCACATGAAAACTCCTTGGAACTTTTGAAGTGATTTGTTCATAACCCTTTGAAGAGGAGGATATATTTGGAATCAATCAAAAATACCAAAATGGGAGCAAGATGTACTCCTTTGAAGTTCAAAACCCTAGCTCCTAGATCAAGAAAATGCATTGAGGAACTTTGACAAGTTTGAACAAACTTCTTGTACCAATATTCTTTATTTGTGAATAGAAGTTGTTGAGGATAATAATGAGGACTCATAGCCACCAAAACCACTTTTATATATTGAAATTTGATAGAAGTATGCTCTTGTGACCAATGTGAACAAGGCCTTGTCCAATCATGACAACTTCTCCAATCAACCCCTTGTACTTTTGAGTCAAATCTAATAACCTTGAAATGTGATGAATCAAAGAAATCTTACCATGATAATTCTCCCAAAACCAATCCAATTGTGAGTTTTGAACTTCTCAATCTATATTGACTAGGGCATGGAAATAAACTCATGAACTCGTGGGGTAGCTTGTTAAATCTCATTGCCTTCACCTACATGGATAACAAGCAAGACAAACCAATATTGCATTTTATTAGTTAAATCAAGAAAACAAAACAATATTCATGATCACAAAAGGAACATAAGTCAAGGTGCTTGGTAATCCCTCAGAAAGGGCAAAACTAAATGTAGGGAGGGGAACCAAGAATCCTAGTGTGATCTTGTTGTGAGTGAATCAACATGGTATGATGAAGGGATCTTAGGGGCAAAAATTGGGGTACAACAGCTGCCCTTATTTAAGTTTCTTCTATCGGGATATACAAAGGTTAAAAATCTTCGTGTCAACGCGATCGAAGTTACGTAAATATTAAAAAAAAACCCTATTTTTGGCCCTAAGATACCATGCAAATGCTTATGATCATGAATGCATATGAACAGGACCAAAGAGACATGAAATAACACTAGAGATGTAACAATAATAAAGAAACAAAGGAGCACCCTCTACCAGGAAAATAAATCACTGGTGGACCCAGAGAATTGAATCAGAGAGGATGGTAGAAAGAGAAGCTACCGACTTTTACTGAAAGCAGAGAGAAACATAACAAACATCAACGTTCACTTCCAATATCCTACCAACTTTCACTGAAGGTAGAAGGAGAATATATCATATCACCGCTGTTCACTGACGATGAACTACCAATGTTCACTGAGGGTAGTAAAAAGATAATAAACACCGACGTTCATTGTCGATGGTCTACCAAATTTCACTGAAGGTAGAAAGATAATATATCATATCACCGCCGTTCACTGATGATGAACTACCAATGTTCACTGAGGGTAGCAAAAAGATAACAAACACTGATGTTCACTACCGATGGTCTACCAACTTTCACTAAAGGTAGAAAGATAATATATCATAGCATCGCCGTTCACTGACGATGAACTACCAACGTTCACTGAGGGTAGAAAAAAGATAACAAACACCGACGTTCACTGTCGATGGTCTACCAACTTTCACTGAAGTTAGAAAGAGAATATATCATATCACCGCCGTTCATTGACGATGAACTACCAACGTTCACTGAGGGTAGCCAAAAGATAACAAACACCGACGTGCACTGCCGATGGTCTACCACCTTTCACTGAAGGTAGAAATAGAATATATCATATCACTGCCGTTCACTGACGATGAACTACCAACGTTCACTGAGGGTAGCAAAAAGATAACAAACACCGATGTTCACTGCCGATGGTCTACCAACTTTCACTAAAGGTAGAAAGATAATATATCATAGCATCGTCGATCACTGACGATGAACTACCAACATTCACTGAGGGTAGCAAAAAGATAACAAGTTTCCCCAAGATTCTGGTGTTTCACCTAGAACGGGTCTCAACTTCTTCTTTAACCAAGGCACTCTGCCTTGAAAGGATAATATATAAGCTGTCTCAAATAAAGAGACTTGCTACTTGTTGTCACAGAGGGTTGTAAAACGAGATGACATTTTGGGAAGGAGGTATGAATTCCTGGGGAGATGCCATGATACTCTTGCTGAGGGGATAAAGTCTTATTGTGCAAAATAAATGCACCAACCAAAACTTGGGGTTTTTAACAATCCAAAGTGAATAGCATTGTCGGGGAACCACAGATCCAAACCAGAAATAAACTGGAATAAAAATTTCAACCATAATTCATCCTTTGAGAAATAAACTAAAGAAGGAAAACCAAACTTATCCAAACAAGGAGTTGTACCAGAAGGCTTAAAGCAAAAATCTTCTATAAGGGACAACTCAGTAGGGAAATTGAAAGAATATACGTTTTCTGCTTAAGTCCAACACTCTATTGAAAAGAGGGCAACGTAACTCTACAAAACAGGGTAATATGTCAACAAAAATATTATTAAATGTCAATGAATAATTATATGCTAATTTTAGCTATGCATGATGTATGTATGAATGTATGAGTGCTATCGTGCGTATGCTGACAAAAGAGATACACAGTCATTGGGAACAAACAAGCAAAACCGCCTCAGGCACTAACAGCACTCGGCTAAACTTCATCCAAGATGATCATTCCAAGAAAGGTAAAGGCCAACTGCGGAAACAAAACCTACTGTCTGCTTTAACTTCACTAGGGAGAAACATAATCCGGAGGTAGACAAATCAAAGTGATGAAATAAACGGATACCGGGATAGAACATCCTTCTTCAGGCTTCATCGGGGAAACCAGTGTTTTTTCAAAAGTAACATGCCTACTGGAGATTGCAAAACCAGTCTCAAATAAAGCAGACTGACACTGAAACATCTAAACTTCGCTGGGGAATTCAAGCTGACTTCACTGGAGAAAAATGTGGATTGAAACTTCTCATCATGAAAACTCAGAAAAGAGGAGAAATGAATCCAAACTTGATTGAGGATACCGGAATCATAAACCCAATACAGTGAAAACAACCTGAGTAGACCTTCCCGAGGGGAACAAAAGCTTCTCAAAATAACTAGAGTTTGTCCATTCCTGGGATCACCATTTTTGTTGTCATTGCTTCATCATAACTCTCAAAGTAAAAGTAAATTGTAAACATCTCTTTTTTAAAAAAAAATCAATTTTGTTATTTAATCTCTTTTCTTTGAAAGTTATTATCATTAATAAATGGAGTCTTTGCAAGCTAAATAAAATAAGAAACACAAAGAATTGGGTAAAAGCTCTAATTTCATTAATAGAATGGTAGTCTACGAATGGCGAGACTCCATAGATGATTACAAAGTTTGAGAAATGGTAACACATAATGGAAAAGATGCATTGAGATACAATGACCACTATCCCCCCTAACAACTTTTGAAATCCTGAGCAACAGCTTTTGTTGAAGTATGGTAAGGATCTGAGAAGATTGTTGCTTCAACGATCAAGTCTTGTCTGACGTAGTTACTTGCCAAGAAAATCCCTAACTTTTGCCTAAGATGCCCTTGCGGGTTTTCAACTTAGTAGGAAATTTATTCTGTTTATGTCTAATTTTTGCCTAGACCGCCCTTTCGGGTTTTCGGCCTACCGAGACGCTCCTTTTTCACCTAAGCCGCCCTTTTGGGTTTTCAACTTAGCGAGTTGTTATTTTATTTCTTTAGACAAAGTATTTCTTGATCGCGTCAGCGTTCATGGGATGTGGGAACTCCTCGCCATCCATAGTTTCAAGAATTAATGCACCGCCAGAGAAGGCTTTCTTGACAACATATGGGCCTTCGAAGTTTGGAGTCCACTTGCCCCTAGAATCGGTGTTGAAAGACATGATCTTTCTGAGAACGAGGTCGCCTTCTCTGAGTTCACGAGGTTTGACCTTTTTATCAAAAGCTTTTTTCATTCTTTTTTGATATAACTGGCCATGTCACAAGGCTGTCATTCTCTTCTCCTCAATCAAATTCAATTGGTCAAACCTGTTCTGGACCCATTCATCCTCCGTCAACTGGGTTTCCATTATCACACGTAACGAGGGAATCTCTACCTCGACTGGGAGTACAACTTCCATTCCATACACTAAGGCGAACGGGGTTGCTCTTGTTGAAGTGCGGACAGATGTTAGATATCCATGCAGAGCAAAAGGGAGCATTTCATGCCAATCCTTATAAGTAATAACCATTTTCTGGATAATTCTCCTGATATTCTTATTAGCAGCTTCAACAACCCCATTCATCTTTGGCCTGTATGGACATGAATTATGATGGAAAATCTTGAATTCTTCACACAGTTCTATCATCATCTTGTTGTTCAAATTCGAGCCATTGTCAGTGATGATTCTGCTCAGCACACCATACCGACATATATGATTATTCTTGATGAAACGTACAACCACCTGTTTAGTAACATTGGCATATGAAGTAGCCTCCACCCATTTGGTGAAGTAATCAATTACTACCAAGATAAAATGGTGCCCATTCGATGCTTTGGGTTCTATCATCCCAATCATGTCAATACCCCACATAGAGAAAGGCCACGGGGAGGAAATCACATTGAGGAGTGTCGGAGGCACATGGACCTTGTCTGCATAAATCTGGCATTTATGGCACTTCTTTGCAAATTTGTAACGGTCATGTTCCATTGTCATCTAATAAAAACCTTCCCTTAACATCTTTTTAGCCATCGAATGTCCATTGGCATGAGTGCCAAATGAACCTTCATGAATCTCATGCATCAACATGTCTGCTTCGTGTCTATCCACGCATCTGAGCAAGACCATGTCATAATTTCTCTTGTATAACACATTTTCACTGAGGAAGAAATTGCCTGCCAATCTTCTCAATGTTTTTCTATCTTTCTTCGACGCATCAATCGGGTATTCCTGAGTCTGAAGAAAATGCTTGATATCATAATACCAAGGTTTTTCATCTGCTACCTCCTCTGTTGTAAACACATGAGCGGGCCTATCCAGCCGCCGAACCGTAATTTGGGGTATATCATTTCAAGTACTCACTTGGTAAATAGAAGCCAGAGTTGCCAGAGCATCCGCCATTTGATTTTCATCTCTAGGGATGTGATGGAATTCAACTTTATTGAAGAATGGTAATAATCCTCTAGCATAATCGTTGTAAGGCATCAAGCCAGGGTGACGAGTATCCCATTCTCCTTTAATCTGATTTATTACCAAAGTCGAATCACCATACACGTCTAGAATTTTGATTATGAGATCAATAGCTTCCTCGAGACCCATGGCGCAAGCCTCATATTCTGCCATATTATTAGTGCAATCAAATGTTAACCTTGCAGTAAAAGGAATGTGTGATCCATGATGAGTGTCAATCACAACACCAATTCCTTTACCATAAACATTCACAACTCCATCAATATCATACTCCTACGAGATTCAGGGTCAGGACCTTCCTCAGGTAATGGTTCATCACAATCCTTCACTTTCAGGAACATCACATCCTCATCGGGGAATTCATATTCTGCAGACTGGTGATCCTCCACTGGTTGGTGAGCAAGATAAACTGCCAACACACTACTTTTAATAGCTTTTTGAGTGCGGTATTCGATATCATATTCAGATAACAACATCTTCCAGCGGGCAATTCTCCCAGTAAGAGAAGATTTTTCAAAAATGTACTTGATTGGATCCATTTTCGAGATCAACCAAGTGGTGTGATTCAACATATACTGCCGCAAATGCTTTGCCATCCAGGCCAAAGCACAACATGTTTTTTCTAGCATGGAATACCGCGACTCACAATCAGTGAATTTTTTACTGAGATAATAAATGGCGAACTCCTTCTTCCCTGTTTCATCCTGTTGTCCCAGAATATAACCCATGGATTTATCTAACACTGTCAGATATATAATCAACGGTCTTCCTTCTACGCGAGGGAGCAAGATAGGAGGTTCAATAAGATATTCTTTAATACTCTTAAATGCCCGTTGGCAGTCATCCGTCCACACACAACCTTGATCTTTCTTTAACAACTTAAAGATCGGTTCACATGTTGCAGTCACGTGGGAAATGAATCTGGAAATATAATTAAAATGCCTGAGGAAACCTATGACTGGCTTTTCAGTTCTTGGTGCTGACATTTCTTGAATTGCTTTGACTTTATCAGGGTAAACTTCAATTCCTTTCTGGATAACAATGAAACCCAACAACTTCCCTAATCGAACACCGAAGGTGCATTTATTTGGATTCAAGTAGAGACGATACTTCCTCAAACGCTGAAACAGCATCAACAAATCTTCTATATGACCTTCTTCAGTCTGGGATTTGGAAATCATATCATCAACATATACTTCAATTTCCTTGTGCATCAGATCATGGAATAGGGTTGTCATAGCCCTCTGGTACGTTGCACCAGCGTTCTTCAACCCGAAAGGCATCACTCTGTAACAGAATGTTCCCCAGGGTGTGATAAACGTTGTTTTTTCCATGTCCTCTGGAGCCATTCTTATTTGATTATACCCGGAAAATCCGTCCATGAACGAGAATACTTTAAATTTTATTATGCTATCCACTAACATGTTGATATGTGGCAATGGAAAATCATCTTTTGGACTAGCTTTATTTAAATCTCTGTAATCTACGCACATGCGGACTTTTCCGTATTTTTTCGGTACTGGGACAATATATGCAATCCATTGAGGATACACTGACGTCACGAGAAAACCAGCATTGATCTGCTTTAGAACCTCCTCTTTGATCTTTACTGCCATATCTAGGTGTGTTCTTCTCAACTTTTGTTTAATTGGCGGACACTCTGGCTTCAAAGGAAAATGATGCTCGACAATATCTGTATCTAGACCAGGCATATCTTAGTAAGACCAAGCAAAGATATCCACATACTCCTTCAACAACTCAATCAACTTTCTCTTTACATCGGGATACATCGATGCTCCAATCTTGACCTCCTTTGGATCTTCTTCTGAACCCAAATTGATCACTTCCAAAGGCTCTTTATATGGCTGAATTGTATTTTCCTCGTGCTCAAGCAACTGTGAGACCTCTTCTGGAATCTCATCATAATATTCTTCTTCAGCCCCAAACACAGGACATTCAAAGTTGGGAGAGGGTGCAGGGTCATTGTATTCAACAGGTTTTTTAGTTAATCTGCACATATGATTTATGATTGCTTTTAGAAACTGACACATATAACAAGTGATTATGCAGATTGAATTTTAGTTATTATTTATTTTGAAAGGTATTTTTTTTATTACCATTTTCCAAGAAAAAGCAGAAAATAAAGACATAATTCGGGAAGCAAAGACAACTTTTATTAATGATCTTAAAAGTCACAGCAAACAGATAAGCCCCACAACATTAATACTTCCACCTTGGGAAGAGTGAAAGCTTTTCAAGAAGAAGAAAAGATTAACAAATCAAATTACTTTGAAACATGTATGCAAGAGGGAACATTAATGGTGAGCCAGTTCTGAACCCTGACTCCGCGCGTCACATGATTCGGCATTTCCTGCTCTGCTTCATCCTCCTCAACAGCATTAACTCCAGAATCAGTTGGATGGAGGTAACCTCCGCTGCGGAAAACATTATGATAGTTGCTCATAGTAGACTTTGACTTTAAACTTTCGCCTTTTCTATTCTTCGAAGAGAACCCCAAGCCAGTTTTGTTCTTGTTCACGGGTGGATCCACAATTCGTCCCCAGACTTCATTATGACCCTTACACACAACCTGTTGCGCATACTTCAGTGAGACCATGGAATTCTCATTTATCCTTATGTTGTCAACAAATAAGGCTTGGAACTGGGTTCCAACAGCAGCTTCATCCACTTCTACAATGCTGAAAGAGGATAAATGAGATATCAACAATGCCTGCTCCTATTTATGACCACTACCTTCCCTTCAGGCACAAACTTTAGCTTCTGATGTAAAGTTGAAGTGACAGCCCCTGCTTTATGTATCCACGGCCGTCCTAGCAGACAACTATAAGCGGGAATGATGTCCATGACCTGGAAGGTTATCTGGAACAAATGTGGTCCTATATGGATAGGTAAGTCCACTTCACCTATGACAGATTCCTTTACCCATCAAACGGCTTCACAATGATGCCACTCGGGTGCATAGGCGTTCCTTGATATTTCAACTTCATGAGAGTAATCCTTGGTATAACATTCAACGCGGATCCATTATCAATTAGCACATTGGATAGTGAATCATTCTTGCAGTTCATAGAGATGTGGAGAGCCAGGTTATGATTCCTTCCTTCATCTGGCAATTCATCATCGCAGAAACTCAAGTTATTACACGACATAATGTTTCCTATTACGCTGCTGAATTGATCTATTGGAATATTACTCTCCATAAAAGCTTGGTCAAGTACCCTCATCAAGGATTCTCTATGAGAAGAGGAGTTCATCAATAAAGCTAAGATAGATATTTTTGAAGGAGTCTGCAGTAGCTGATCTATAATTCTGTAGTCGCTCATCTTAATTATCTTCAAAATATCATCCACGTCTTTCTCTAACGTAGCTCCACTAGTCTCTCATGTAGCCTTCTTAGGTTCATCATTCTCAAAAAAATTCTTTCTAGTAGAAACATCTCTCCGAATAACCGGCACAAACACACGACCGCTATGGGTCACCCTGCTATTTTCAGCTATATTTCCAATATCAGGCATTGGCTGGATGGGAACTTCCACTCTATCTTCTAAGATTGTAGTGTTGTATTTGGAAGGCACGACCTTATCTGATTTGTAGGGGATAGGACCTGGTAAACTAATCACCAATGGGGTAACAATTGGCTTGCTATGATACTCCACTTTAAAATTGGCGGGTGCACCAAAACAAGGCACGATGACATTTAGCCCTTCTTCAACATAATCAGTCATTATTGAGTCATTTCTGGAAAACAAATCCTCATCTGAGGAGAAATACTCATCTACGGAGGCATACTCTTCATCTGACTCTTCTTCTGTTAAACAAACCTCAACCATATCAACCTCATGATAATCATCCCTCTGACCCGTAATCTTGATAGTTCCATTTTCTTACAACAACTGAACACCCTTCTTCACGATTAAACATCCTCGACGATCTCGACAGCAAACTAGGCAAGATCCATATTGGTGTCCCACCTGACCAGTCGTATGGTAGAAGGTAGCATGCAACTGCACGAGATCCTCATTCATATCCTCCACATCAAAAATTCTGAATTCACCAGGACATCCGAAAACCATGTTCACTTCCTCTTAATACTCTGCCCTAGGCCTGATTATGTGGATGAGACCCTCATCCATCATCTCCTGTAAATCAACCTTTATCTTCTCGCAGCCCTGTATGTTTGTACTGCAAATAGAATAACCAGAATAGTCATGCGTATAGTAGCTAAATTCATAGAGGTCTGCGTGCATTTTCACCAAATCTCCTCTAACCTGATTAATATCAAAAATTCGGAAGTCGCCTGGACAACCGGCCACCATATTCACAGCATTTACTCCCCCGTGCTTGGGTAGAGGGTTATCTTTCACATTAGGTCCCACGTCCTTGAAAGATAGAACACCAGACTTTACCAATTTCTGCACCTCAGTCTTTAAAGGATAACAATTCTCAACATTATGCACTGGTGCTCCTTGATGAAAAGCACATGTTTGGTTTGCCTTGTAATACCAAGGCAATGGTGAAGGTACGGCGGGAGGTGGTCGTCTCTGTACCAACTTCTTCTGAATCAATGCTGGTAATAGCTCTGTATAGCTCATGGGAATAGGGTCATAACTCTCCCTTCTCTGATTATACCCTTGATTCCCATGTTGGGACGGTCTCTGATAAGCAACG
Source organism: Vicia faba (assembly GCA_948472305.1). NCBI lineage: Eukaryota > Viridiplantae > Streptophyta > Magnoliopsida > Fabales > Fabaceae > Vicia > Vicia faba. The sequence goes on from OX451736.1 coordinate 1,182,505,307, forward strand.
ATAGTTGGAGCGGCACTCATAATCAGAGTAATTGAGGCGACTTGCTGATGACGCTGATAATTCCTTCTAGGAGTATTTACCCTCCTCTCTTGTATAACAGCATTTGCATCTCCTTCTTTCTTCTTGGTAAACCCATAAGACGGCTTCTTCACACCTCCAGATCCTTCATTCTTTGTTAAACGGCCTTCTCTTACAGCCTCTTCTAAGTGAATACCCATCCCTACCATTTCAGTAAAGTCACTTGGCGCACTTGCTACCATCCTCTCGTAGTAGAAAGCACCTATCGTCTTCAAGAAAATCTTAGTCATCTCCTTCTCTTATATGGGAGGAATCACCTGGGCAGCTACCTCACGCCATCTCTGTGCATATTCTTTGAATGATTCCCTGTCTTTCTGAACAATGGCCCTGAGTTGATCACGGTCAGGCGCCATGCCCATGTTGTACTTGTATTGTTTGATGAATGCTTCTCCAAAATCATTAAAAGTATGGATATTGGCATTGTCCAAACTCATATACCACTTCAGCGCAGCACCGGTCAAACTATCCTGAAAAAAGTGAATCAACAGACACTGATCATCAGTATGGGTAGACATTCTCCTTACGTACATCAACAAATAAGAACGAGGGCAAGTGTTTCCCTTGTACTTCTCAAACTCCGGGACTTTAAACTTAGCAGGTATCTTAACATTCAGGACCAAGCATAACTCATTCACATTCTTCCCAAATAGCTCTTTTCCCTTGAGGGCCTTCATTTCTCTCTGCATCTTGTCAAACTGCTCTTGAAAATCATGCATTCTGTCATAAAGACCTAAGTCTTCACTTGGTGGAGGGAAAGTAAGATACACATCATCATTAACAAATGGAACCATATTCACCGAAGGAGGTGCAGCAGGAGCAGTATGCACCACAAGAGGTGCATGAGTAACTATAGTCTGAACAACTGGAGTATCTTGAGGACCAATATTGAAACCTTCAGATGCAAAATTCTATGGAATTCCCCATGGATAACCTTGAGGCATGTGATTATGAACAATAGTCGGAGTAGCAGATACGGGAACAGTCGGAGCTTCAGTAGTTACCCTTGTTGGTTGAGGTTGAACACTCGGTGGTTGATACTGAGCAGCCACTAGAGCTTCCATCAGAGTAGTCAGATTGGCCATGCCGACCTTCAAAGCAGAAACTTCCTCGCGTAGTTTGTGATTATCTTGTTCTAAGTTGTCCATCTTCTTTTTAAAATTAGCCCGAGTGTTGTAGTGATGAGTCAGCTTGCTAAACAAAGTAAAGAAGCTTGGTAAGACACCTGGATATGCATAACAAATGCAAGAAATATGTGCAATATGATGCATGATATGCAATGCACATGATTATTTTTACTTTGTTATTTAATATTTCGAGGGATTTATAGATTTATAGACATATTGCAAACATCAAAGTAATAACGCTTTTGAAATACTAAATTTTTTTTATTATAGTAACTCCAAAATGGATTACAAGTTTCAATGATCCCAAGTACAAGATGAAAATAAAATATAAAACCCTGAGAAATAGAACTTGATGGAGATCACTCTGTACGTTGGCGCTTCCCCATGAGCCTAGCAATCTGAGCCTTCAACCTCTGGTTTTCTTCCGCGTATCTCATGGAGACCTCCTTCCAATCATCTGAATCAAGAAGTGAGTGATCAGAACCTGATTGAGGCTTAGGAGAAAATAAATCCCCTTTCCTCCCCATAGACTCTACCGCTCGACTCTCAAGGATTTCAATCAATTCATCTTTCTCCTTCAGGTATGCTCTATAGGAACTCTCTAAAGTTTGGAACTTGTTCTTCCAATCATCCCTTTCCTATTGCATCCTAACCAAAGAAAGTTGCAACTCTTCTAGATCATCTAATAAGGGAGGAGTGGTCTTCACAAATAGATCAGGCATGGGTGTCTCCTGGGTATATGGCTTCTTTAACTGAATGGCTCTCGATCAGATCCATTGAAGATATGGCTCCAAAGAAACAGCACCCCTAGGTCCCAAATCCTTCCTACTCTTCTTATGCATGTGACGCCAGGCCTTCGTAATCTACTCCCTAGCTTCCCTATGGTCTTCCCCTTCCTTCAGAAAGAAACTACTCAAATGAATATTATTCGATTTATCCCTCACCAGATAACCAAGTTGTCGTCGTGCAAGAACAGGGTTATAGTTAATTCCTCCCTTTGTGCCAAGAAGAGGTACATTGGGGAAACTACCACAACTGTCAATAATCTCTACATCCTGGTAAGCTAGATGATACCAATCAATGTCTGAGTGAGTAAGTGCCATGATCTTAGGAGCCCAACGGGGTTCCTTCTTGATATCCCAAAAAGCATCTGACTGAGGCATATGAGAGATAAACCACTGGTACAACAGAGGCGTGCAACAGATAATCATCCACCCATGATAAGAATTCTGAAGATGAATAGAGTAATAAACATCACCCAATAATGTAGGAACTGGGTTTCCAATCATGAGAATCCTGATAGCGTTAATGTCGACAAACTTGTCCACATTAGGAAATAAGAACAACCCGTAAGCAAGTAGAGCAAAGATGGCCTCAAAAGCAATTGTACTCTTCATTCTGGCAAAGTAACGAGCTTTCTCCAATAAGAACTGAGCTGGTAATCCTCTAATTCCCCCTTTAGTAGTCATATGGGCTTCCACCTCAGATTTCCCCAGATGAATCAAAGCATCAATCTCATGTGGTTTTGGCTCACCCTCCAAACCAGTAAAAGGAATATGATCGGTAACAGGTAAATCCAATAGATAAGAATACTCCTCCAATGTAGGCATCAACTGATAGTCGAGAAAAGTAAAGCAATGATACATCGTATCATAGAACTGGACCATGGTCGAGAGAATATCCTCCTTCATCTTCAGCTTCATGAGAGGAATAATGGACCCATACTTCTTTCGAAAGTCTGCAGAACACTCGATCTCGGGAATTAGACTGATCAACTCATTTATCTTGGGATCCTTGAAACTGTATTTTCCGGTCTTTCTCTTTCCAGAATCTATGGTTAGAAAGTACCTGGGATATTCACAAATAGTCAACCTTTAAATCCCTTGAAATATGGTTTCTTCAAAAGATGATTTTGAGTGCATGGATACATGATGCAACAATCACACACAAGATCACACATATAGGGTTCATAGGTTCAACGTCATGAGCATGAGGTCGAAGGTACTACCCATAAGGTATTGGTCTAAAAATTTATCACCTGCTGAACAAGGTTCTAGAGGTTCCCAGAGTCTACATCCTTCCTTCTGATATTACCAACTTCCCGATTAACTCGGTAATTAGTAATATTCTCGAGAAAGACTCGTCCAAGCGTAGTATCGCGTGACAACTATTTCCGGATTACTCCGTCATAGCTTCCGCACTACACCTAAAAGGCCAAGATGGGTTTGGTATTCTACGGTCCTCAGTTTCAGCAGGCTCTCAGGTCGAAAGCAGTACGTCTTCTCGATTACTCGGTAAATAACACTATAGTCAAAGGGGCCTCCACTGAGTGGGGGATCTCATGCCTCCTTTTTTGGGATTACTCCCTCAAATTTAACATGACTATACCGCCTGTCCTATCTTAAAGTTTTCCCAAGTCCGGGTATAGGACTTATGAGTAATCACCAAGCACCCTGAAAACCAGGAAAATCCAGACAAACATATATACAATATATAACACAAAAAACATTAATAACACATATACAGATATAAACAAAGATAGGCTTAACCCACTTAGGGATGGACCAGCAAGAGGTCAATCTTTCCCCAGTGAAGTCGTTATTTTTCTGTAGCGGTAGAAATGTTCAAGACTAAGCCATTGGATTGACTAGACTTTATACAAATCAAAATAAAAATCACCATAGCGCTTTATTGTTTCCAAAGGAATGGGAAAAGAGAGAATAACCCAAAAAGATGGGGAAAGATTCAAGGTAAGGGGGTTGGTTATGCAAAGGGAAGGTATAAGCACCCTAAACATCTACGGTACTCCGCAGGAGCCTCTTTGTAAAATCTGTATATTTTTGCTATAAAAATGTTGTATATATATTAAAAAAAATGGATGGTAGAGGTGAGAAAAGAAATATATATTTTTATAATTTTTGCACCCGCCACGGTTGCGAACCTTTAGTGCCTACGTACCACCTTTTCATGCAATAGGGGAACAGGGTACGCGTAGTTCCTGTTTTAAAAATTTAAAACACAAATGCGTTTGTTAATTTTATGAGATGAAACATCATTGTCATTGTTCGTATGGAAAACATACCTACTACCCACAATCATGAGAAAGGAGAATTTGCATCATCTCAAAGTGGAGGATATGGCTTGGATTTTAAACATCAACAATGCCTCACTCATCACCAAGTGGAAAATATCTCTCTTTACCTCATATTGTAGAAGTATAGTTGTTTGCATCACTACAAGGATTGACAAGAGTTCAACCTTTTTTGATAAAAGTTTAAAGATAAAAGCTAAAGTGGCAAAATGGTTTGAAATGAGATTGATTGACTTTTAGTCTTCTCACAAACAATGTCAAGGCATTATTATGTTGATTGGAGTTTACTTATGAAAAATGTTTTGAAAATTCATGGACATAAGTCCAAGTTTATTATGAAAGTGGTTCAAGTTCAAAAACAATAAGAGTTTTCAAAAAGGGAAAGAAGATTTTTGAAATTAAAGAAGATGGGAGGAGAAGAAGGGACTATCCTAAAGCATAAGGTAAAAGCTAGGGATAAGAACCATCTAACCAACAAGAAACCAATACTTGACATTATGAGCCAAGATAGAATTCCCATTCCTTGGATTGAAACCAATCAAGCAAAGAAATACTAGACCTCTTGAGAGAACCAAACTTCAAGTGTATTAAGTCTTTACAAAAAATTGGGCAGAGTAACGGCTATATACGGGTGAATTCCAGATTACAAACAAAGGATGTAATCACAAAAACCTGCACACAAAAAACAAACAAGAAACCCAATGTCTTGAGGTAAACCTCAAGAACTCCAGATAAAATAATCAGATAAGATCTCCAAGATAGGTCAAGGTTTCTAATCCTAAGTCCAAGAAAAGTCGCATGCTCCATAATGCCAAGGATAGTAACCAAATAATCCAAGCACCATTAAAGATTCTTTAGGATTTAGGTTGATTACTAAGTTTTTTAAGAAAGGAAAAGAAAAGCTCAAGTGAGCAAAGTAAAAATGGCAAGAAAATAAATGCTCAAATGAGCAAAGATGAAAATGGCATGAAATGTAAATGCTAAAAGTAAATAGTACATAAAGCATAAAATAAATAAATAAAAGTATAAGGTAAACAAGTCAATAATTAGTGGTTAGTTGGATGACCATCTTGAAGCTTGCATTTGGAACTCATCAGAGGATTGGTAGAACCAAAGCCTTCACACAACAAGTTGCATTTGCTTTTTGTCAAGTATATCATCCATTTGGAATTCTCATAAGTACCATTTAATGATCAACGATGTTTAAGTGATCTGCGTTGACCAAAGGTATTGTAGATCCATTAGAGGATTGGTAGAACCAAAGCCTCCACGCAATGATTCTCAAGGTTATTGGATCAAAGAGATCAAATTAACATACTTAGGATTGCAATCATAAGTTTGGGCCACGAATGATCATTTATTCGAATCGGGATAAAATTTAGCGCTATGTTAAGCAATCGTAAGTGGACTTATATAGAAGTCGTGCCTTTTTTGAGCCCGGTCAATAGCAATCTATGCACCATTTATTTTGAGACATGATATACAGATCATGCTCCAACAACATCTAGTGCAATAAGAAAGGGATGAGATGAAGAGGGATGGGAAAATATACAAACCACGTTTGAATTAAATTTTAATCAAACTATTATTAAAATCATTCATCTATTTTTGTGGAGTTAAACTCAACACTATGGATCCAATGATGTTAATAAAGTTCATGATCCAAAATCTAACCCAAGATCAGCCAGAAAATAATCACAAAATAATATCACATTTAATATACATAAAAAAGGATTTTTAATAATGTTTTAAAAATAGAATATAATGAGAAAAATATCAACTATGTTCAAATTAATCGAGAAATGATAAGTAATACCATAGAAAAATCAGAAAAAGGCCCAAGTAATTTTACAATTTTTTTGATAATTTTTTAAAGTCAGAAACTATTTTTAAAATTAAAATAAATGGGTCAAATAAACAAACAAAAAAAGGTAAAAAATAGTAAAGTCAGAAACAAAAATAAAATGAGGTCACCAATATTTGTCACAATATCATTGGATCATTCCATAATTTTTTCAGAATTTAAAAATATATAAAAGTATTTTTTAAACATTTAAAACAAATCAAATAAGTGTAAAATTTGTAAAAAAAATACCAAAACACAATTAAATTGTTAAAAAATAAAAATCAGAAAGAGAATAATCAAAAAAAAAAATTCATAATTTTTTCAGATTTTTTGGACTAAAAATGAATTTTCTATGATTTTTTGAAATTTAAAACAATTAAAATATAAAAATCAGAAGAAAAAAAATAAAAGTAAAATATGTGGACCATTTGATGAAAGTCAAAACGCATTAGTAATCAAATCCAAGGGATCTGGCACGCTGTGCATATCACGGTCATTAGTGAATAATGTACAGAATCATTAATTAAATCAGAATTTGAAAAATACAGATGGCGCGCCTTCATTGGTTAGAAGATGACATGTTGGTCATCTTCAACCTCCAGCCATCACGGATTGCAGGTCTCTTAAACTGTAAAATCAGAAGCTCAGACCTATGCCATTTTCTTCGTCTCTTCAAAACGAAGACAACCACACCCTCGCGCCAAACTTATATAGATTGTAGCTCAAGCAATTTGGAAGGAAAGTTTTGAAAAGGGATTTGAAATTTCATGGTCAAAATGTATTTCCAGTATAAGGTAAGTGTTGCGACTAGAACCAGGGCAATGAGAGCAATACAATGATATCAGAGTTTTGAAGAATTGATGAAGGAATCTACCTATTGAAGTTGAGTTGCAGAACTCTGAAACTAGACTTCTATGGAGCAGTATAGGGCACGATTATTGAATGAAATTATATGGTTAGCTTCATGGAAGATCAAGGAAGGTGAATTGATGGAAAAATTGGATTTAAAAAGGGTCGAGAAAGGATTTTGAAGTTACATAAAATTGAGTTATGGAGCAAGTTTGGCAGGGTGATTCTGGCTATCCAAGCTTGGGAAATTGAATGGGATAGTTCATGTATTTATAGTAGAAGTGAATTGGATCAAAAGGAAGAGTGAATGATTTGTTTTGGAGGGAAATCGTACACACCTGATGCATAAGTGAAGTGTGATACAAACTTCATCAAAACTCATCCAATTCTTGCGTTTTGATGCGCTAAACAAATCTGGAACTTGACTAAACATGTTTAGAGGCAAAAACGTGTGGAAAACTTGTGATTACAGGCCACATTATGGATTCCAAAATTCTTACTTGGTGAGAAATTCAATTTCAAAGTTCCAACTTTTGACCAATTGCATTTTCAACTCAAGGGGTCTTAGGGCATGATTCTTTATTCTTTAGAAAGATGAGGTTACAAGCTTTACAATGGAAAAAGAATGGATTTAAATGGATGCTTGAGATGAAAGTTGCATTGAGTCAAAGTTGAAGAAAAAGGGTTGACTTTCCATAGAAATATTTCATATTCTTTTTCAAAAATGACCTATAATGTCTTGTATCCAAACATGGCCTTCCAGATGAAATTTGCTCTTGACCAAAACATATGGCATGAAGTAGACCTCTTGAATGACACTTTGAAACTTGGATCATTCAAAATCTCCAAAATTTGAGCAAGTTATGACTTGTTGAAGTTGGAAAAAAAATCATGAAAGGACCTATAATCTTTTGCATCTTTAAGGCAACTTCCATCCATTTTCCCACTTTGCACATAAAATAAGGCATAAAGTTAACATCTTCAATATCATTATGGAAAAAGAATGGAATCAAGGTGATAAAAATTGACCAAGTTAGGACCATTTGAAGTCACTCATGCAAAATTGTGGATTCATCTGGATGACTTGTAATCTTTCTTCTTCACCAAGTTCCTTCCACATGAAAACTCCTTGGAACTTTTGAAGTGATTTGTTTATAACCCTTTAAAGAGGAGGATATCTTTGGAATAACTCAAAAATAAAAAAATGGGAGCAAGATGTACTCCTTTGAAGTTCAAAACCCTAGCTCCTAGATCAAGAAAATGCTTTGAGGAACTTTGACAAGTTTGAACAAACTTCTTGTACCAATATTCTTGCTTTGTGAATAGAAGTTGTTGAGGATGATAATGAGGACTAATAGCCACCAAAACCACTTTTATATCTTGAAATTTGATAGAAGTATGCTCTTGTGACCAATACGAACAAGGCCTTGTCCAATCATGACAACTTCTCCAATCAACCCCTTGTACTTTTGAGTCAAATCTAATAACCTTGAAATGTGATGAATCAAAGAAACCTTACCATGACAATTCTCCCAATACCAATCCAATGGTGAGGTTTGAACTTCTCGAGCTATATTGACCATGGCATGGAAATAAACTCATGAACTCATGGGGTAGCTTGTTAAATCTCATTGCCTTCACCTACATGGATAACAAGAAAGACAAACCAACATTGCATTTTATTAGTTAAATGAAGAAAACAAAACAATATTCATGATCACAAAAGGAACATAAGTCAAGGTTCTTGGTAATCCCTCAAAAAAGGCAAAACTAAATGTAGGGAGGGGAACCAAGAATCCTAGTGTGATCTTGTTGTGAGTGAATCAACATGGTATGATGAAGGGATCTTAGGGGAAAAAATTGGGGTACAACAGCCCAAACCTATGTTTGCAAGCCCAAGTATGTTAATTTGAACCCTATGATCCAATAACCTTGATATCCGTTGTTATGAGGATTTGGTTCTACCAATTCTCTAATGGAACTTCATCAATTTTGGTCAAAGTTGATCACTTAAACATCATTGATCATTAAATGCTACTTTGAGATTCTTAAATGGATAATATATTTGACAAAAATCAAATGCAACTTATTGTTGAGAGGCTTTGGTTCTATCAATCCTATAATGAGTTCCAAATGCAAGTTTCAAGATGTTCATCCAACTAACCATTAACTTCTAACAATTTACTTTATTTTATGCTTTTATTTTATGCTTTTACTTTATGTCCCATTTACTTTAGCATTTACATTTCATGCTATTTTTATATTTGCTCACTTAAGCCTTTATCTTTTATGTCATTTTTATTTTGCTCAATTGAGCCTTTCATTTCTTTTTGAAGATACCTAATAATCAACTTGAACCCTAAAAACTTTAATGTTACTTGGACTACTTGGTTACTATCCTTGGCATTTTGGATTTATGGACTTCTTGGACTTAGGAGTAGAGACCTTAACCTATGTGGGAGAACTTGTTGACCTTAATTGTTATTTTGTCTGGAGTTCTTGGGGTTTACCACAAGACATTGGATTGTTTGTTTTCTTTGTGTGTAGGTTATTGTGATTACATGTTTTGTCTGTAATCTGAAATTCATCTGTATACAGCTGTTACTCTCACTAATTTTTGTGAAGACTTAAAGCAAATTGAAGCTTTGTATTCTCAAGAGGTTTATTAATTGTTTGCTTGGTTTCAAATCCAAAGGATGGAATTCTATATTGACTCATTATGTTAAGTGTTGTCTTTTTGTTGGTTAGATGGATCTTCTCCTTAGATTTTACCTTATGCTTTAGGATAGTCTTTTAATCTCCTCCCATCTTCTTTAATTTCAAAAAATTTCTCCCTCCTTTTGAAAAATCTTCTTGTTTCTAAACTTGAACCAATTTAATAATAAACTTGGACATAGGTCCATGCATTTTCAAAATATTTTCTTAATCAAAATTTAATCAATTTAACAATATCTTGACATTTTTGTGAAAAGATTAAAAGTCAATCAATCTCATTCAAACTATTTTCCATTTTGGCTTTTATCTTTAAAAACCTTTCTCAAAAGATTAGACTCTTGTCAATCCTTGTAGTGATGCAAACAACTATACTTCTATAATATGTAGCAAAGTGAGATATTTTCCACTTGGTGTTGAGTGTGGTATTGTTGATTTTGAAATACAAGCCATATCCTCCACTTTGAGATGATGCAAATTCTCCTTTCTCATAATTGCGGGTAGTAGGTATATTTTCCACACGGACAATGACAATGATGTCTTGTCTCTTAAAATTAACCAACACACTTGTGTTTTAAAATTTTCAAAGATGAACTACGAGTACCCTGATCCCCTATTACACGGAAAGTGGTATGTAGGCACTAAAGGTTCGCAACTGCGGCAGGTGCGAAAGTCGTAAATATACTTCTTTTCTCATCCCCACAATCTATTTTTATACACAACATTTTATAGCCAAAATATACAGATTTTACAAAGAGGTTTCTACGGAATTCTGTAGATGTTTAGGGTGCTAATACCTTCCCTTTACATAACCAACCCCCTTATCTAGAATCTTTCCCCCTCTTTTGGGTTATTTTCTCTTTTCCCATTCCTTTGGAAACAATAAAATGCGGTGGATATTTTTATTTTGATCTTTATGAGTTAAGTCAATCCAATGGCTTAGTCTTAGACATTTCTACCGCTATAGTAAGTACTCTCTTAAAGTTAAGTTTGTTCAACCTGTCTTAAAAGAAAGTAATCGGGTTATAAGGAATCTCAATTATCACTGATCTTTCTTTACTGGGCATTGTTTCAGCTCAAGTGATCTTTTCTCGCAGCCGAAATATCCCGAAAGTCTGATCTCAATGAGTGTAGTATCTAGTAACAACCAATCCTAAGTTTTATTCGGAAGTTGGATATATCACTACTTTATAATGGCCAAGTTTGTTCAACCAAGGTTATAAGTTCAGTTAGTGCTTCATGACACCACACAGCAGCCCTATATTCTCCTTGATTCAACACAAAGGATACCGGTACCAACAAATGTGTCACATTAACATAGCCATCACTTCAACCATGTCGGTATTATGCCATACAGTCCCCACGATCTATCGCTAATTACCTAATGTACCCCATATCCGGGTAAAGGATCTATACAAGAATTCCCAAACATAAACCCTAAATGTAAAGCAAGCAAGTCAAACAAGTTAAGCATTTTAAATATGATCTAGCTCTAAGGTAACCCTACTTTAAGAGTATATCCCCAGCAGAGCCGTCAGTTTTGTAATACAGTGAAAGAACTGACTTTACTGGTTTTCATTTTATCAAAAATGTTACAGTTAGCAAGAGTCGCCATCGAGTTTTCTTTTATCCAACAAAGGAATGGGTGAAAAGAATAGGAAAGACCTTTCGAGATTATTTTTTGAGTAAGGGGGGTAGGTTATGAAAAGGGAATGTCTTAGCACCCTTTTCATTTGTAGTTATCTATGGGCTCTTAGTTTCTAGCTTGCTTTGAAATTTTTTTTGTGTAAGTGTATTTGAAGATATTTTGAAAAGACTTCTTAATGCGGAGAACTTTGTAATGTTTCTCATTTCGGCGAGAACGTATACAAAGTTATTTTGTCTTTGAAAATATTTGAGAAAAGAGTTTGTGTATATGAAAAATTGTTTTGTTTGTTTGTGTGAGCAAGCAACTATAAGCTATCTACCTACTCGAAAGATTTGTTCTTTTCCTCATTTCCTTTAGACAGTGATATCCTACTATTAGTCAGTAGGTAGCACTATTATTGGATGTTTTTGAGGGACATGCGAGGGTCATTGTATAGTCGCGAAAGCAGCTCGTAAGATACTTTAGTAATTACCCTAAGGTTTTAAGATCATATACCGAGGCAACTTCGAAAGGGTCAACGAGGGACTTATGATATTTAAACTAAGGGGTCACCACTAAAATCTCTCACGTTTGAGAGTCGTGGCTGTTTGTTTTGAAGGCAATAATTGGAGGTACTTTAGAGGTGCGCGTGTGCGAGTGTGTTGGGTTTCAGTTATTTATCTTTGGATGTTAGTTTTGCTAGCGTTTACTTTTAGTTTTATCATAGAATCCTATTAGCATTCATCTAACAGTTAATATCAGTACGAAAAATAAAGTGCGGAATTTGAATCTACGCTAATACATGGCTTCGGGATGGGGGGAATACAAACCAAAATGGGGAAATAAAAATGTAAATAGTCCTAATTAAAAATATTACATCCTTTATGCAGTTACATAATAAAAAATGTGAAATTAAATAAGTGCGCGAAGATTGAAGCAAGGTCAAAACTCTAAAAAAAACTCCTAAATGTTTAAGAGAATATTTTTTGTTGTTTTTATTTTTTTAGGAAAATACTTAAATTAAATTAAAAAGAAAAAGAAAACCTAATTCTAACCAATTTTAATTAACAAAATAAGCTTAAAAATGATTTTAATTAATTAATTTTTATTGTAAAAAATAAAGTTAATTAATTAAATCCTAAACCTATTTTTTGTTTGATTTTATGATTTTTATTAAAAAAAAGAAAAAAATAATTATTAAAAGAAAAGGAAAGAATAAAATAAACAAAAATGAAATAGTAAAAAAATGATAATGGGTCGTGCTGCAAAAAAAAAGGGTAAGAAGAAGTTAAACGTTAGGCCCAATTTCGTAAACCAAGGTACTGTAACAACAACAATTGGGCAGTGCAGCTTGCAAAATCACTAGGCCCAAAGAAGGGAGGCCCAGACACGAGATGGAGTCTGCGTGCTTCCATGCTTTGCTCTAGGGAGGGTTCACCATATGTTGCATTTTTGAGAGCATTAGATTGGAATCCAAGAGTTGCAAAGATGAAGGTCCATGGCTATTGGGTGATATGCGCTACAGTGGATTTGAAATGAAATATTAGAAAAATAAAACTCCCTGACGCCTTGATCAAACCCAGGACATGATGGAGGTATTCCTTAAGCGCGTGTATTCTACCACTGGGCCAGTTGTTCATTCATTGTTTCAAACACCAACGAATATTAATATTATGAAAACACAAATATTTTAAAAAAATTATAACGCGTGTGCGAGAAATTTGAATGGACCAGTGAGGGAATGGCACATCTGCCACCAGAGTCAGCCACCGAAGTCAACTTTTCGGTTGTCTTCTCCAGTGGGCTCAAACCCTAACCTGAAAATAGCAACAATTAAGGAATCAAAACAACCCTACCGCCCTTAAAAAATTTCCCTGAGTCCGGATTTGGGGTTATTTTTATCTGAATTGTTCTATATCATGAAATCCAAAACCAAACGTTCTTGATGCCCTAACGATGGTATGTACAGATCTTGACGTTAGAGCTTGCATCCAAAAGGTCCAAACCTATTTAAAGCTTCATCACTAACACACTTAAACACATGGAATCAGTTAAATATGCTTAGATCAATATTTCAAGTTTCAAAAATATACTTACAACCAGCGTGCTTAGAACAGGAATTTTGGGCATGAAATGGTTTGGAAAAAGGGTTGGATATGTTCCTGGGAACCTCAAGAGTAGTGTTTGATCACTTGTTTGGACTGTAAAGGCCTGGAAATGAAGATGCAAATTTGACAACTTTTGATAATTTTTGAGAATTATAGAGCTTTTTTCAGGCAGTGTTTTCGTGTCCATTCAAGCTTGCATTGTCCTGTATTTATATATGGAGAGTGAACTTGACCAGCATGGAAAGAAATCAAGGTATTAACCTTGGTTTTAAAACCAAAAATCAAGATTTGAAAACAGGCCATGTTTGATAATTTTCTTGCCATTCTTGACATGCAATGAACCAGGTCTTCTTTGATGTATCTTGCACGAAAGTATGGGCCTCTCAATGGATCAAACCTGCAAGTGTTTGTTGGTAGAAATTTTGGTAAAACAATGACTTATTAATGTTTTTCTAAATGTCTTAACATATGGAGCAAAACTATTTTGTATGATGTCAAAGCAGATGTCTTGACATCTGCCTCCTAAACTGATCTCAGCCCAACATCAGTTTAAGTTTTATGTTTCCTGATTTCCAGCACTCTATAATTCAAGATGTGCAACTCACAGGCAGCGAAAAATATGGAGGAATATTTTTCAAAATGCGTGGATTTTATCTTGACCTATTTTTATGGAAATATTCAAAAGAATTGAATATTTGGTTTTAAAGCCTAAGTCCACAGCTGCGCACATATAAGGACTTGCTTCCTTGTTCAAACAACACAACTTTTGAAGAAGAATACTTTCTTTCTTATTATAAGTCTAGGCTTTTTATTTGTAATACACTCTAAGTATTAATTTAAGTACTTGAGTTGTTATTTGGGTTTTTAATTATGTATCATTCATAAGCTTTTAAGAATTGAATGATTGAAGTGTTTCAAACTTATTAATTCTGTTAAGTTCTTCACTATAAGTGATTGAATGGATTTGAGGATGGCCTCATACCTAGGTGAGTCTTAGGTAGAAGTGTATCTTGGGTAATGATTAAGTGATTAGATCGTAAACTGGTTGTTTATTGAGGGTCTATGAATTGATACTATTTAGTGAACTTGTCCCTGGCTTCGTAGCCCCCAAAGTAGGTGTTGTTGTACACTGAACCTTACTTGCACCTTACTTGCAAACAGATATTGGTGTCGTGACATGTCATTCGACATCACATATCTGATACTAGAATTTCAATTGGTATCAGAGTAAACATCCTTCTCTTTATCTGGGTGAGATCCAGGGAAGATACTTTCTGGTACTATGGACAAGGAAGGAGGAATTGGGAACAGACCATCCGTTATGGATGGAAGAAATTATGACTATTGGAAACCACGTATGGTTGCCTTTTTAAAGTCCTTAGACAGCAGGGCTTGGAGAGTTGTTTTAAGAGGATGGAAACACCCTATCAAATTGGGAGAAAATGGAGAACCTACTCCTGAATTAAAACCTGAAGAAGATTGGTCTAAGGAAGAATATGAAATTTCTCTTAGAAATTATAAAGCCTTGAATGTTATATTTAATGGAATTGACAAGAACATTTTCAAGTTAGTGAATACATCTGAAGTTTCTAAGGATGCATGGGGGATTCTTCAATCTACTCATGAAGGCACATCCAAAGTAAAGATGTCAAGACTTCAGTTACTCACCACAAAATTTGAGAATTTGAGGATGAAAGATTATGAAAGTATAAATGACTTCCATATGAACATCCTTGAAATTGCTAATGCCTCCAATGCTTTAGGAGAGAAAATACCTGAAGACAAATTGGTGATAAAGATGCTTAGGTCTCTTCCCAAGAGATTTGATATGAAATGAAATAATATAGAAGAAGCCCAAGACATTGAAAAAATTAAAGTGGATGAACTTGTTGGATCCCTTCTAACATTTGAATTAAGCATAAATGAAAGATCCGAGAAGAAAAATAAAAGCATAGCCTTTGTATCTAATACTGAGGATGAAGAAGAGGACTGTGATCTGGATACAGATGGAGGAATATCAAATGCCTTAGCTATGCTTGGAAGACAATTTAATAAAGTGATAAAAAGAATGGACAGGAACCAAAGATCAAATGTCAAGAACATCCCATTTGACATCTATAAGTCAAATTAGGTGGGAAGAAAAAGGGCTGACAAAAAATCTTCTCAATGGAAGGGAATACAATGTCATCAATGTGAAGGCTTTGGTCACATTAGAGCTGAATGTCCTACATATCTAAAGAAACAGAAGAAGAATCTATATGTTACTTGGTCTGAAGAGGACTCAGAGAGTGATCTTGAAGAATCTGACAAATATGTTAAAGCATTGACAAGAAAATATGTATCTGATGAAGAGTCTAGTGATGGGGAACTAGCCTTTGATGAGTTAGTTGCTTCATACAAAGAATTATGTGTCAGAAGTGCAGAAGTATGTCTTGAAGGGGAGAAACAGAAAGACCTTATAACTCAGCTGAAGGAGGAAAGGGAAGAGTATCTTAAAACTATTTCTGATCTGGAAAGTGAAGTGTCCTCTCTAAATTCAAATCTTGATAGAATGGTCAAATCTCTAAAGATGCCGAATAATGGGTCTGACACATTAGATGAAATTCCCCAAGCAGGAAGAGTGACAGAAGATAAGAGTGGTTTAGGTTTCAATGAGAAAAAGGAACCTAACTCAGAAGAGCCTTCATATGTTTCCACTCATGCAAAACCTAAACCAAAGATGTCGAATCAAATGTCTCAACATCATGGTAAGAAAGGACACATTGGCAAACATCATGTGAAGAAAGAACATCATGGAAAACAGCCTGCATCTATTTCCACACATGCCAAGCATAAACAAAAGGTGTCGAATCAGATGTCTCAACATGTGGGAAAACATCATGATAAGAAAGGACATCTTGGGAAACCTCGTGTGAAGAAAGTACATCATGGAAAACCTCATGGGAAGAAAAAGCTTAATCACGCCAGAGAGAATCCCCAACCTCGAAGATGTCATCACTGTGGAAGGATTGGACATATAAGGCCCTTCTGTTTCAAGTTGTATGGATATCCTAAAAATACTCCTCTTCCCAAAACTTATAACATTCCCCAAAATAGCAAAAAGGAGAAATAGTGAGTTCCCAAGTCCAGAGTGGGTAGTTTCATTGCTCACACCTCTCTCAGAGTATCAACCAAAGATGACTCGTACTTTGACAGTGGTTGTTCTAGACACATGACAGGTGTCAAGTATCTGTTGGGTGATATCTTTTGTACCCAAAAATTTTCCCTCTCATTTCTCAATAAATCTCTCACAAGATATCCCTTGATTCAAGACTGCACAAGCTTTGATCAGCTCAAGACACCTCCTCTAGCATTGATGACTGAAAATTAGGGTTTGAGTTTGAAAAAGGAAAAATGGACTTTTAATGCCCCAAATGACTTTCATGGGTCATTTTGGACCCACAAGATTTCTCATGTCCAGTTTCAAGCCGTGGATCACATTTTTGCTCAGTCAATTGATCAGTTGACCGAAAATCAATAATATTGGGGAAAAAGTCAAGTGTGGTCAATTTACAGTCAAACTTCATTAATTTTGGTCCCCATTAGAATTATGAACTCATATATGTCAATTTATCATTTTTGGATAACAATTCCTCAAGAAATTTGATAGAACATCAAAAGGGCAAAATGGTCAAAATTAGGGTTTTGATTGAGAAAGTCCAATCTTTGATTTTTGACCTAGCCCTTGACTTTTTGGTTTGAGACATGATCTCAAGGATTCAAATGCATCATTTTGACCTAATGTCATGGCTCAAAACATTCCTCAAGATCAGTTGATTGATAGTTGATTTTTAGTCAACTGATGAAAAGTCAACTGTACACTAAAAAGTCAAACTTAGACTTTTTGGTCAAAATCAAGTATCAAAGATCACAATTCATCAAGACATGTCAAAAATATGAAACTTGTTCATCAATAAATCAAAAAGTCAAGATTCAGTTTGAAAAATCAAAATTTCCAAGACTTAGAATTTTTCTAAGTGTTGAAAATTCATGTTTTTTTCATAACTTTATGATAAGTTTACACCATGATGCAAGATGATTCAAGAGAAACTTCCAACATGAAAGTTGTAGATCTCAATGAGAGCTAAAACATTTTACAATATAACTTTTTCTGGAAATTCTTATATTTCAAGTTATAATTTTGTGAAGACATGTTCATGAAACTTGAAAAACTTAGTGAAATTTTGCCCTAGTTTATGCAGGATTTTGACCTAACTTCATGGCAATTTTTCACATAGTTCCAAGATAAATCTTAAAAAATGTCCAAAATATAGGTTTTATAGGATGTTACAAGCTTTTCAAGATGTCTGAGAACTCATTGAGATCATACTTGAGCTAGGAGAATCGAAGGCAAGAAGTTAGGGTTTCAAACTTGAATTACAAGTCATTTCTTGATGAACACATAATCCAATCTCAATGTTAGGCTGCATAATCTTGCTTTTCAGGCCTTCTAACTTGTGTATTTATCCATCATTAATGGATTACAAAAACTTTTAAGCTATAATCTAAGTGGTTTAAGCATTGTCTAATTTAAATTGCCATTTTGGGAAGAAAGTGAAGAATACCATTGTTGAAAAGCAAGCTTTATGCACAAAGTCAATTCTTGAGCCTCTCACTTGTTCCCTCTGATCACACATCATCTACAAAGTCAGAAGCAAGTTTGTTTAAAGCATAACCACTCTACATTAGCAAGTACAAAGGCATTGAAACTTTATTTTTCAAGAAAATCACATGTTGAGCTTAAACATGTGATTTTGAATTCTGATCAAATACAAGCCTCCAAACTTATTGCTTATAAACAGAGGCCCTATTTGCAAGCTAACACGCGAGCTTAAGCACAGTGAAACTCTCGCAAACTCCCTCAAGCCAGAAATTATCCAAAAACTCCATTGATGCACAGGTTCTGTCTTTGAACTTGAAACTCAGAATCTACTCGTGTGTTTCTTGGCCTTTTAGTTCCTAAAGCTCCTACACATCAAATATAACCTATCCTTGTCCCTGTTTCATAACTGTAATTCCATTTCCACCATCCTCCATAACCAAAAACAGAGCACTGCAAGTTGACTTCTCCAAGCCATTCCAGCCATCCATTGCTCAAGCTAATCATTGCATTAGCTTTATGGGGACTTGAGGAAGATAACCTGATCATTGTAGCACCTTGAATCAAGCTCCTTTTCATTTCACGATTTCCAATTTTGAGGTACATCTTTTAAACTTCTATCTTTTCATTTAGGCATTGTTAGGCTTGCATTTGTGAAGATAAAATGTAGACATCATTTCCTTGAAAATATACATGTCCATAGATTTCATTTATATTGCTTGAGTATTGAGAATTTTAAGTTTGAACTTTTTGAAAAAATTAGGTCAGAATTTGGTACCTTTCAAAATTCATGCTCATCTTTGATTTATAGTTTTAATAATTTACATTTTTGGAATCGTTGTGAAATTTGGAATAAGTTTGATGTTTGCATTTTTCCAAATGGATGAGAAATGGTGAAGTTAAAGATGTTCAGGCTGGAGGTTGAAGATGAACTCATATTCAGGACATGACTTATGTTATGTATTTATTGTTTTGTTTATGTTACCGGATGTACAGCCATCCTAGTGGCAAAGGTAGTGCGCGTGTATGCTGAGGGTCAGGGGTTCAATACCCAGCGCTACCTTTTGTTTTCTCTTTTTTCACATTTTTTCCTTTTTTTGCCACAAATAGCAACCAGCGTTGGGCCTCTTGCAATGGGCCTTGTTATTTTTTTGTTGCACCATCCCCCCTGCATGCTTTCACATATCTGGCCCAACTTTTTATTATTTCATTTTTTTATTTTCTTTTTCTTATTTTATTTTATTTCAGTTTTATTTTATTATTTTTTATTACTAATATTATTATCATTATTATTATTATTATTATTAATAAAAAATCCAAAAATATTTTATTTATTTATTTACATATTTAAAAAATGTTCATTTATATTATATTTTCTTTATAAAAGAAAAAGGACAAAAACATTTTCTTAACAAATTAATTTCTTTTTTTTCTTAAATAATTAATATTTAGATTTAGGTTTAATTATTACTTTTCTCTTTTATCTAAAATTAATTTATAATTTAGGTTTCTTTAATTAATTAACTTTCATATTTTATTTTATTAAACTTAAAACCTTTCACAAAGAACCCTAAAAAATACTTTTTTAACCTAATTTCTTTTCTTAATAAATCTAGGTTTAATTTTATTTATCTTTAATCAATTATTTTTCCCTTTTAGTAATTAGGTTAAAACCCTTAACAAAAATCATTTCTTTTTCATTTACTTTCTTACATCATTTATTCAATTCTTGTACAATATTCAATATGGTTGTAATAGATAATTAGGTTTAATTTTCTTTCAAATCCCCATTTGTAGATTTGTATACCCCTACCCTAATGATGTAATAGCTTAGTAATTTTACTTTCTGTAATTTATCGCTTTTATATAAATGTTAGTAATTAGGGTTTGTATGGCAAGATTAAAATCAACAATTAGCAAACCCTAATTCAAGATAAACAATGCATGTAAATCAAACACATTTTCACACTTACACCCTTAGGGTAATTCCACTTTATTGCCTTACAAAAATGGCCATGTTATGCATGTGAGATGTCTTAGCAAAAATTAATAAAAAAATACAAGATCATAGTCCCTCGATGACGCTATAAATGTTGCCTTTCAAAATGGTCTTAGTCCCTCAAAGAGAAATGCTAAGCCATCTTACAACATTGATATCATGACTATACGATGACCAACGTCCGTCCTTTTACATCCAAAGATAAGGCTTCTTACCAAATCAATGGTAAGATAGCAATATCAAAGGAAAGGAAGAAATGAGCAAAGACTTTTGAGTAGGTAGATTGTTCCTAGTTGCTTGCTCATTTTCAAAACAAACATCCTTGCTTATTTTTTCAAAACAAACATCCTTGCATATGTTTTCAAAACAAACACCAAACACTTTCAAAAACACTTTCAAAACACTTTCTAAACATGAAACATTTTCAAAAGCTCAACACTTTGTATATGTTCTTATGAACGAGAACTATTATAAAGTTTGCCTAAACGAAGGCACCTTTTCAAAATACTTTCAAAACCATCACAAATCACATTTTCAAACAAAAGCAAGTGATCTTGCAAGCAACTAAGATCCCATAGATAACTATGGATGAAAGGGGTGCTAACACCTTCCTTTTTCATAATCTACCCCCCGAACTCAAGAAATAATCTCAAAGGTCTTTCATGTTCTTTTCAGCATTTCCTTTTGGATAAAAGAAAAGTCGGTGGCGACTATTGCTAACCGCAACATTTGGATAAAACGTAAAACACCCAAGTCAGTTCTCCTACCGTATCACAGAACTGGCAACTCTGCTGGGGAACAAACAAAAGTGGGGTTACCTTAGGGCTAGATCACCTTAACTTTCTTTCAGTGTTTGATTTGTTTGCTTTACATTTTGGTTCCTTGTTTGGGCTTGTTCTAATCCTCTACCCATATTTAGGGTACCTTATAGGTAAGTAGCAATACGTTGTGGAAACTGTGCAGCATATACCTACATGTTCTAAGCAATAACTATGTTAGTATGACACATTTGTGAGTACCGATAGCCCTTGAGTAGTCAAGGAGAACACGGGGCCGCTGTGTGGTGTAATGAAGAACTAACTAACTTTAGAACCTTTACTTAACCAACTTGGCCATTAAGAAGTAGTGAGTTAGCCGGATTTGGTACAGTCCAAATTTGGTTGATACTCGATACTACACTCATTGAGATCTAACTTCTCGGGATATTTCGGTCGTCGTGAAAGAGGCTTGTGCTAAAACAATGCCTGATAAGACGGATCAGCGATATTGAGATCCCTTAGAACTCGATTCTAGGACAGGTTTGAGGCAACTAAACTTCAAGAGGGTACTTACCTTTGAGACTCCATGCAAGCCTAAACCTAAGGGCTTTTTTGTCTTGTTTGTATATGCTTATTTGTACATAACATCATAAACATCATAACATCATACTCATACTCACTAACCATTTCAAGGATTATTGGGATTTATCTTTGTTCTATTTTGTAGGACTTGGCTTCTATCCGCAGGAAAACCATTCAAGTCAACCTCGTAAGGATTCCTTCTTAACTAAAAGAGTTAGCATCAAGGGTCCCTGAGAACTCTTCATTCATCGAAAGACATGGTCGCCTCCTAAACTTGGTTACTTCAAGCACTGATGAGAATATCATGAAGGTGTTTTTCCAGTTCTTTGATCCTCTACATCATTGCTTCACTTTTCCCAATTATCAGCTTGTACCTACTATGGAAGAATTCTCCCAACTCTTGAGGATTCCCATTCTCAATCAACTACCTTTCAACGGTACGAAAAGAGATCCAAAACCTGAAGAGATTGCCTGAGCACTACACTTGCAGCAATCTGATGTCACGACTAATTGGGAAATAAGGAGTGGTGTCAAAGGTTTCTTAGACAAGTTCTTGTTTGAGAGAGCTCAAGAATGTTGGAACTCCTTGGACTCACAAGCTTTTGAAGAAATCTTGTCCCTTCTCATCTATGGGATGGTTTTGTTTCCAAAGCCTGACCAACTCATAGATATAAATGCTGTCAAAATCTTCATGTCTCGCAATCTGGTGCCTACTTTGTTAGGAGATATCCTACATTCTTTTCACTCTCGCACTATGAAGAAGAGAGGGATCCTCATGTGTTGCACTCCTCTCTTGGTAAGATGGTTTATTTCGCATCTTCCACGATCTGTGTTAAAAAATGAGCAAGGTTTGAGGCGGTCCCATAGGTTGATGACGCTTAGACATTGGGATGTTCATTGGTGTTCTCGATCCTTGGAGAACATTACTATCGTCGACCGTTATGGCGAATTCCCTAATTTCCCTTTTCTTGTCATTAGAGGAGGTATCACTCACAACCATTTCTTAGCCTTACGACAGTTTGGTTATGCTCGAAGGGATGACCCACATGAGATACTCATCCATG
Organism: Vicia faba; assembly: GCA_948472305.1. Taxonomy (NCBI): domain Eukaryota; kingdom Viridiplantae; phylum Streptophyta; class Magnoliopsida; order Fabales; family Fabaceae; genus Vicia; species Vicia faba. The sequence continues at coordinate 1,182,527,784 of OX451736.1, forward strand.
GAGTGGTATTCGACTATGAACGCGACAATTAAAGCTACCATCAGAGGTTTATACGAGCTTGGAGGATAGTAAGCAAAGTGGATAGTAAGATGCTGGGACACAATAATTCCATTCCCCTTGAGCCTTACCTTAGGTGGGTACGAGCTCACACTCATAAACTTGTACTGCCTTATCCCTCCATCTTACCAGTTATCATGGAACCTGTGGTTGAAGGAGATGTCCCGTACACTGTCCTCCATCCTGACATGCCTACTTCTCTTGAAGACTTGCAAAAGGGTTGGATTCAGCTGAAGGAGGAACGAGATACCATCGAATCTCAATTCTATGCTAGTGATAAAAGAGTCTTGGAGCTTACAAAGCACCTATATGAAGAGCAAAGCATGAACGCCTACATTGCACCGAAGAGGATGCGTTCGGTCTTTTTATCTTAGAGACTTATTTTGTAAGCCCAAGAGGCGTGTTGTAGTAATTTTGAACTAATTAATGAAATTTGACGTTTGTTCATGCTTTGTCTATACAAATTTAAATTTCATAAATCCTTGAAATCATTTGCATACATATCTTCCATGCATCATAACATAACAGGTTTTCACACAACATATTTCCTTATCTTTCTGCTGTTTATTTCAGCAAGATGGATCTAGAGAAAACTGTGAAGGATCTTCAGGAACAAAATCTCAATTCCAGTAAACTCTACTAGCCCTAGCCAAGGGCCATCAATATATGATGGAATTTCTGGAAATTAAAAAGAAACCACAAAATAAAGCCCTGGTCAACATGGGTAGAAGGTTCAAGGAGTCGGTTCGTCAGATCCCGGTAGTGGAAGACTCATCTGAAGAAGACGAGAATAAGATTGGTGAAGTTAGGAGTACCCAAGCCGACTGTATTAATGATCTAGCATCTGATGATGATTATATTTACGAGCAGTATCCTCCCGCTGATGTTAAGTACAAGCAGTTAGAAGACAGATTGAAGGCCGTCGAGATCCAAGCCGTCCCTGGTTTAGATTTTAATGATTTAGGTTTGATCTCCGGGGTTGTTATTCCCCAGAAATTCAAGATACCAATCTTTGCAAAGTACGATGGGGTTTCCTATCCAAAACTTCACCTGAAATCTTATGTGCGCAAGATACAATCGCACACTACTGATAAGAAACTCTGGGTTCACTTTTTTCAAGAAAGCTTGGCCGGAACAAAACTAGAGTGGTTCCACCAGTTGGATGGTTCTCGTATCAATACATGGGAAGACTTAACTACCGCCTTCTACCATCAATATCAATATAATGCTGACTTGGCGTCGACAATAGTTTAGTTGTGAGATATGACAATGGGGAAGAATGAAGGATTCAAAGAATACGCACAAAAGTGGAGAGACCTTGCCAGTAGGGTTCAACCACCTTTGAATGATCGAGAGCACATTGAAATGTTTATGGGAACCTTATCTGGTCCATTCTTTAACTTGTTAGTTGGTTGTTCTTCTTCCGGTTTCACCGAGCTCATCTTAACTGGTGAAAGAGTTGAAAGCGGAATCAAAAGCGGGAAGATTCCCATGTCATATGCCTCCACTTCCAATCTTGTAAAGAGACCATTTGCTGCAAAGAAAGAAGTCAATAATGTGTATGGGGCAAGGGCCCATACCAAGAAAGATGACCACCAGTCTGTTAATGTTGTTCGAATCTCCAATCCAACTCCTGCTCAAAGACCATCTGCAAATCATCAACGTTTTGAAACTCCGAGAAGACAATTCACGAGGATAGGAATATCACTATCCCAAGCCTTACAACACATGCTAAAGGCTAATTTGGTGACATTGCACGATCCTCCTGCCAATCCGGGTACCTCTTCACCAAAGTATAATCCGAACGCTAAATGTGCTTATCATTCAAGTAGTCCTGGGCATGAGACTGACCAATGATGGGCCCTGAAGAATAAAATTCAGGATCTGATAGATAACAAGACTATTGAGTTTGATCCTCCTCCGACTCCGAATGTAATCACCGCGCCTATGCCGAAACATGGCAAGGATGCCAACGAGGTCAACACTGTAGGTGATGCTGATGATGAAGTTGCATTTGAAGATTGGGTGTATCCTACTACAACAGAGCTGAAGAATTCGCATGCAAAGGACTTCATGCCCATCTCCTTCATTGAGGAGTAATCTACTTGTTTATTGCTTTATTTCAATTCAAGAACATTTTGTCTGTAATGCTTAACAATGACTTTTAAGCCGTGTGCCTGGCCCGGGGCACTATGGTCCATTTGTCAAGGGTTTTTATTTATGTTCATCTTATCATATGATCATTCAATACAAATCATTGGACTCTTTTGCATTCAAATCTTTGTTCTCATTGTCTTTCTTTTTCTTCAAATACATTTTTCAAAATAGCCATGTATTTTACATGCACACAAACACACTCTTGCAGGTCCTCATCCACTCTGGATCTTATTGCCAATGACTCTACTATTTCCTACTATGACTTCGAATGTCCAATTAACCAAGCCGAAGAAGAAGTCAAGGAAGATTGTGAAATACCGAGAGAACTAGCCAGACTTCTATTATAAGAGGAAAAAGTTATTCAGCCGCACGGAGAGTCAGTTGAAGTCATCAATCTAGGTACTGAGACAGACAAGAAAGAGGTTAAGATTGGTGCTAACTTATAAGACAGTGTCAAGAGCAGGTTGGTTCAAATGTTGCATGACTATGTAGAAGTGTTTGCTTGATCGTATGAAGATATACCAGGGTTGGATACCGACATTGTAGTTCATCGTTTGCCGACAAAAGAAGATTGTCCTCCTGTCAAACAAAAGTTCTGTCTCATGAGGCCTGACATGTATGAAAAGATAAAAGCTGAAGTGATGAAATAATTTGATGTAGGGTTCTTAGCTGTGACATCTTATCCCCAATGGGTTGAAAATGTGGTGCCAGTGCCAAAGAAAGACAGAAAAGTTCGCATGTGCATAGATTATAGGGATCTGAATAGGGTAAGCCCCAAAGATGACTTCCCTCTACCTCACATTGACGTCTTGGTTGATAACATTGCTCAGCATAAAGTCTTCTCTTTCATGGATGGCTTCTCCGTATATAATCAAATTAGGATGGATTCCTAAGACATGGAGAAGACCACTTTCATTACGCAATGGGGAACCTTTTGCTATAAGGTCATGTTGTTCGAATTGAAGAATGCAGGGGCAACATATCAAAGGGCTATGGTAGCTTTGTTTCATGATATGATCCATCATGAAATAGAGGTATATATGGAAGATATGATTGCAAGATCACAAACTGAGGATGAAAATCTCGATCACCTATACAAGCTATTCGAAAGGTTAAAAAAGTACAAGTTGAGTTAAAACCTAACAAGTGCACATTTGGAGTACAATCTGGAAAGCTTCTAGGTTTTGTTGTCAGTAATAAAGGCATTGAAGTTGACCCTGCCAAGGTAAAGGCCATCCAAGAAATTCCATTCCCCCACTCTGAAAAGGAAGTTAGAGGATTCTTGGGTCGTCTCAATTACATCGCCCGCTTCATATCTCACTTGACTGCCACTTGTGAACCAATCTTCAAAATCTTAAAGAAAGATCAAGTAATCAGATGGAATGATGAATGCCAAGCAACCTTCGACAAAATCAAAGAATATCTAAAAGAACCTCCTATTCTCATGCCTCCAGTTGAAGGAATACCCTTGATCATGTACTTGACGGTACTAGAGAACTCTATGGGGTGTGTTTTGGGCCAAGATGATGAGTCTGGCCGAAAAGAGCATGCTATTTATTACCTGAGCAAAAAAATTACCGACTGTGAAACCATATTTACTGCTCGAGAAAACTTGATGCGTTATGGCAGGGCTGCTCGCCGGCTAAGGCAGTATATGTTGACTCATACCACTCTGTTGATTTCTAAGATGGACCCAATCAAGTACATCTTTGAGAAACCTACTCTCTCCAGACAGATAGCTAGGTGGCAAATGATCTTGACTGAGTACGACATTCAATACACAATGCAAAAGGCCATCAAAGGAAGCGTACTAGCAGATCATTTGGCCCATCAAGATATTGATGATTATAAGTCTATGAACTTCGACTTCCCGGATGAGAACATCATGCTTATAACCGACTGCGTGAAACCTAGACCGTATGAAGGACCTGAACAAGGATCCTGATGGACTATGGTATTTGATGGGGCTTCCAACGCTTTGGGAAATGGAATTGGTGTTGTGATCATCTCCCCTGAAGGTTTCCACACTCCTTTCACTGCCAGATTATTCTTCGATTGCACGAATAATATGGTTGAGTACGAAGCATGCATTTTGGGTCTGAAAGCTGCCATTAATTTGAGGCTAAAGCATTTGAATATGTTTGGGGATTCAGCTCTAGTGATTAGCCAAGTAAAATGAGATTGGGATACTAAACACCTTAATCTCATCCCTTACAAGGAACTTGTGTTATCTTTGATTCCTTACTTCGAAGAGATCACCTTTGAACACTTCCCTAGGGAAGAAAACCAGTTGGCTGACGCCTTGGCAACCATATCCTCTATGTTCAAGGTCAGATGGGACAACGAAGCTCCTATGATTACCATTGAGAGATTCGACGATCCTGCGCACTGCTGTGAGCTTGACACTGATACAGAAAACCCATGGTACCATGAGGTGAAGAGATACCTTGAAGCACAAGAGTACCCTGAGGGGGCATCCATCAATGACAGAAAGTTCTTATGAATATTTTCAGCCAAATTCTTCCTAAGTAATGGAATCTTGTACAAAAGCAACCATGATTCTACTCTACTCGGATGTGTAGACAAGAAGGAGGCAGAGGAAATTATGGAAGACATGCATGATGGCCTCTTTGGCACTCACTCAAGTGGACATACGATGGCTAAGAAAATCCTGAGAGCTGGTTACTATTGGTCAACAATGGAGACTGATTGCCATCAACACTCAAGAACTTGTCACAAATGCCAAATCTTTGCTGACAAAGTCCATGTGCCTCCTATCCCTTTGAACGTCATGACCGCTCCGTGGCCATTCACAATGTGAGGCATTGACATGATTGGAGAGATCAAGCTCACCGCTTCCAATGGGCATCACTTCAATCTGGTCGCTATTGATTACTTCACCAAATGGGTCGAAGCCGCCTCTTTTGCCTCAGTCACAAAGAATGTGGTAGCCAGATTCATCAAACATAACCGCATCTACCGCTATGGTATCCCTGAAAGGATCCTCACCGACAATGGGACAAACCTCAACAATGCTATGATTACTGAACTTTGCACTCAGTTCAAGATCAAGCATCACAATTCTTCCCCATATAGACCTAAAATGAATGGCGTAGTCGAAGCGGCCAACAAAAACATTAAGAAGATTATGCAGAAGATGGTAGTAACATACAAGGATTGGCACGAGATGTTACCGTTTTCTATTCATGGCTACCTCACTTCAGCTAGAACATCAACGAAGGCAACTCCCTTTTCTTTTGTATATGGCATGGAAGCTGTTTTGCCAGTGGAAGTTCAGATTCCCTCACTAAGGATTATGAATGAGGCAGGCTTAGGCGAAGACGAGTGGATTCAGACAAGATTGGATCAGTTGAACTTGATTGATGAGAAGCGGCTGGTTGTTGTTTGTCATGGTCAGACATACCAAAAACGTATGATCAAGGCTTTCAACAAAAAGATCAAGCCTCGAGTATATCAAGCTGGTGAGTTGGTGATAAAGCGCATCATTCTTCCACAAGGCGACCCTAGAGTAAAATGGACTCCCACCTACGAAGCAACATTGGTTGTCAAGAGAGTGTTCTCTGGAAGTGCCATGATGCTGACTACCATGGATGGTGAAAACTTACCACATCCTGTGAACGCAGACATAGTTAAAAACTACTACGTATAAGAGACCCGCTAGGTTGACACACCTAGGCAAAATAAGGGCATCCCGGCAAACCAAAAGGTTTGGGCAAAAGTTAGGGATATATGCAAAAGATTGTACACCCGGAAAGTTGAAAACCCGAAAGGGCGACTTGGGAAAAAATGGGTATCCTGGTGGGCTGAAAACCCGAAAGGGCGGTCCAGGAAAAAGTTAAGGATTGAAAGTTTATGATTATGTCCCGTGGAATAACCACAGTCGACTTTATTACCAAGGTCCGAGTTCAAACAGTCCAAGATCAATCTAATCAACTTCTATCAACGGCAAGGGGCATTCGAAGACATTGGGGAAATAGTAGAGTTGCAATGAAATGAGATCATTTCACATGGCTATTTGTTTTTGTTTTCAATTTTTGTTTTCCTTTCGACGATTCCCTCTTACTAGGATCTCCGTCTCTTTGTACAAAACACTCCTATTCATGGGCAACATATCAATACAAATATACTTTGAAGTGCAAACTTTCTGTTTTTGTTTTGAGTGCAAAGTTGTCCAATGACTAAAATTGAACGAACATATGCATATGAACATAACTAAAACTATTTGGAAAATGTGTCCTACTAAGCAGCATCACACATCTCTTTAATGTAGTTGGAATATTCCCCCACATAGTTATTTCATTAGCATTATCCCCACAAGGACGGCTACAATAAACCAATCCTCAACAGAGTTACCCACAAAGTCTCTTTGCACAGGTTAATCTCCAACCAGAGTCTCAATCTCTTAGAAACTCTCTCCCCAGCTAAGTTGATCCTACAAGTAGAATCCTTGTGGATCTATTCCTTAAAGAACTCACCTCGTCAGCAGTTCATCAAGTATTCACCAACAGGGTTTATTTCCCCAATATGCAACAATCAGCAAATTTCCATGACATAGTCTATCTTCCCAAGCTGAGCCTGTTATCCCCAGTTGAGCATGTTATCCCCAGCTGAGTCTATCCTCCCCAAACTGAGTATGACCTTCCCAGCTGAGTCTATCCTCTCCAGCTTGAGTTTTCTTTTCAGACTATTATAAATCATAGGTCCACAACCCCTAATCCCCAGTAAAGTTGTCAACAAAGCCTTTACTATCTCCAAAAAATACTATGAAGCCTGGACCCGACCAGATATTAGTATAATTTTCAAGCTACTATAAAGCCTGGACCCAACCAGATAATAGTTAAAACCTTTCAGATACTATGAAGCCTGGCCCTGACTAGATAATAATACAACTTTCCAATACTATGAAACCTGGACCCGACCAGATAATAGTTTAACCCTTCAAGATATTGAAGAACCTGGACTCAACCAGACTAGGGTTTAACTTCTTTTCCCCGATAAAGTTTTCCTCTACTGCAGCAAGTTACTATGAAACCTGGATCCGACCAGATATCAGTTTTCAAATTCATCTTTTCAAGTAAGTTATTGTGAAGCCTGGATCCGACCAGATAACAATTCCCCTCAGAAGTTTGTTGTGAAACCTGGAATTCGACCAGATAACAACTAAGTTCCCAAGCAAGTTACTGTAAAGCCTGGACCCGACTAGATATCAGTTTAACTCTATTTATTCAGACAAGTTACCGTGAAGCCTGGATCCGACCAAATAGCAATTAACTTCATCCACCTCAGAAATCTCCAAAGCCTGGAATCCGACCAGATAGCGTTTTATAGTTATTAAGTTACTGTGAACCTGGATCCGACCAGATATTAGTTCAACTTCGTCTATTCAAGCAAGCTACTATGAAGCCTGGAGTCCGACCAGATAACAACTAGCTACAATCCCCAGCAAGACACTATGAAGCCTGGACCCGAACAGATAATAGTATAACTTTTCAAAAACTATGAAGCCTGGACCCGACCATATAATAGTATAACTTTTAAAAAACTATGAAGCCTGGACCCGACCAGATAGTAGTTACCACTTCAAGTTATTATGAAGCCTGGACCGGACCAGATATTATTTCAACTTCATCCTTTCTAGCAAGTTACTGCAAAGCCTGGAATCCGACCAGATAACAGTTAACTTCCTTATCCCCAGCAGGTTGTTGTGAAGCTAACTTCACTCATAAGAAATTTTCTATGAAGCCTAAAATTCGACCAGATAACGGTTAATTTATTCTTCCCCAGTAAATTATTGTGAAGCCTGGATCCGACAAGATAGTAGTTGACTTCCTCATCCTTAACAAGTTGTGAATCCTGGACCCGATCAGATAACAGCTGACATTCAAGAGATATTCCCCAGCGGAAGCATCCTTTCAACCAAGTTTGAAGATATGTATATTCTTCATCCTCCACAGCAATTTGTAATTCAATTTCCCAGAAATCCTTAGCAGTAGTCAGGGATTTATTTTCTCGGAAAAATATTCATCCCACATTCATACATCATAGCATATACATACAAAATACATTTATCATAGTACCACATCTTATGAACATCATCCATACATCTGCATTTTACTAACCCTTTTTCCCACAGGTGAAAAATCAAGTTTTATTATAAATCGACCAAAGATTTGTGCTAATAATTCTTCCAGTATTTACCATCATTCCTCCAAATTGCATCTATAATCCCATTCCCAATACATCTTCGAGTGCAAATTTCTCGGCACTCTAGTGTTCAATCTTCTTCCCTCTCCAAGTTACGAATGGCAAATCCGCCAATCTAACTCTTCAGGTTTAAAAATATTGAACAGGGGAAGTTGTTGTACCCCAAAATTTTCCCTCTCATTTATCATGAAATCTCTCACAAGATCTCCCTTGATTCAAGACTGCACAAGGTTTGATCAGCTTAAGACACCTCCTCTGGCACTGATGACTGAAAATTAGGGTTTGAGTTTGCACAAGGACATATGGACTTTTAATTCCCCGTATGACTTTCATGGATCATTTTGGACCCTCAAGATTGCTCATGTCAAGTTTCAAGTCTTGGAACACATTTTTGCTCAATCAATTGATCACTTGACCTAAAATCAGCTGTATTGGAGAAAAAGTCAACTATGGTCAATTTACAGTCAAACTTCATAATTTTTGGTCCATATAAGCATTATGAACTCATATATGTCAATTGATCAAGTTTGGATCACAATTCCTCAATAAATTTGATCAGAACATAAAAAGGGCAAATGGTCAAAATTAGGGTTTTGACTGAGAAAGTGCAATCTTTGATTTTTGACCTAGCCCTTGACTTGTTGGTTTGAGACATGATATCAAGGATTCAAATGCATCATTTTAACCTAATGGCATGGCTCAAAACATTCCTCAAGATCAATTGATTGATAGTTGATTAATAGTTGATTTTCAGTCAACCGATGAAAAGTCAATTGTACACTGAAAAGTCAAACTTTGACTTTTTGGTCAAAATCAAGTATCAAAGATCACAATTCATTAAGACATGCCAAAATATGAAACTTGTTCATCAATAAATCAAAAAGTCAAGATTTCATTTTGAAAAGTTAAAATTTCCAAGACTTAGAATTTTTCTAAGTGTTGAAAATTCATGTTTTTTCATAACTTTATGCCTTGTTTACACCATGGTGCAAGATGATTCGAGAGAAACTTCCAACATGAAAGTTTTATATCTCAATGAGATCTAAAACATTGTAGAATATAACTTTTTTTATAAATTCTTAGATTTCAAGTTATGATTTTATGAAGACATGTTCATGAAACTTGAAAACAATTTCATGGCAGGATTTTGACCTAACTTCATGGCAATTTTTCACATAGTTCCAAGATGAATCTTAAAAAATTTCCAACATAGAGGTTGTATAGGATATTACAAGCTTTCCAAAATGTCTGAGAACTCATTGAGATCATACTTGAGCTAGGAGAATCGAAAGCAAGAAGTTAGGGTTTTAAACATGAATTACAAGTCATTTCTTGATGAACACATAATCCAATCTCAATGTTAGGCTGCATAATCTTGCTTTGCAGGCCTTCTAACTTATGTATCTATCCAACATTAATGTATTACACAAAATTTTGAGCTATAATCCAAGTGGTTTAAGCATTGTCCAATTTAAATTTCCATTTTGGGAAGAAAGTGAAGAATGTCATTCTTAAAAAGAAAGCTTTATGCACAAAGTCAATTCTTGAGCCTCTCACTTGTTCCCTCTTATCACACTTCATCTAAAAAGTCATAAGAAAGTTTGTTTAAAGCATAACCACTCTACATTAGCAAGTACAAAGGCATTGAAACTTGATTTTTCAAGAAAATCACATGTTGAGCTTAAACATGTGATTTTGAATTCTGATCAAATACAACCCTCCAAACTTGTTGCTTATAAATAGAGGCCCTAGTTGCAAGTTAACACACGAGCTCAAGCACCTTGAAACTCTCCCAAACTCCCTCAAGCTAGAAATTGTCCAAAAACTCCATTGATGCATAGGCTCCGACTTTGAACTTGAAACTCAGAATCTACTCGTGCGTTTCTTGGCCTTTTGGTTCCTAAAGCTCCTACACATCAAATATAACCTATCCCTGACCTTGTTTCATAACTATAATTCTATTTCCATCATCCTCAATAACCAAAAATAGAGCATTGCAAGTTGACTTCTCCAAACCATTCCAGTCATCCATTGCTCAAGCTAATCATTGCATTAGCTTCCTGGGGAATTGAGAAAACTAACCTGATCATTGCAGCACCTTGAATCAAGCTCCTTTTCATTTCACGATTTCCAGTTTTGAGGTACATTTTCTGAACTTCTATCTTTTCATTTAGGGATTGTTAGGCTTGCATTTGTGAAGATAAAATGTAGACATCGTTGCCCTGAAACTATACATGTCCATAGATTTCATTTATATTGCTTGAGTAGTGAGAATTTTAAGTTTGAACTTTCTGAAAAAATTAGGTCAGAATATGTTACCATTCAAAATTCATGCTCATCTTTGATTTATAGTTTTAATAATTTACATTTCTGAAATCGTTAGGAAATTTGGAACATGACTTGTGTTATGTATTTTTGCAAATGGATGAGAAATGGTGAAGATACAGATGTTCAGGATGGAGGTTGAAGATGAAGTCATATTCAGGACATGACTTGTGTTATGTATTTATTATTTTTTTTATGTTACCAGATGTACAGCCACCCAGTGGCAAAGGTAACGCGCGTGTATGCTGAGGGTCAGGGGTTCAATACCCAGCGCTACCTTTTGTTTTCTCTTTTTTTCACATTTTTTTCCTTTTTTTGTCACAAACAACAACCAGCATTGGGCCTCTTGCAATGTGCCTTGTTATTTTTTTGTTGCACCATCCCCCCTGCCTGCTTTCACACACCTGGCCCAACTTTTTATTATTTCATTTTTTATTTTCTTTCTCTTATTTTATTTTATTTCAGTTTTCTTTTATTATTTTTTATTACTACTATTAATATCATTATTATTATTTTTATTAATAAAAAATCTAAAAATATTTTATTTATTTATTTACATATTTAAAAAATGCTCATTTATATTTTTATTTCTTTATAAAACAAAAAGGACAAAAACTTTTTCTTTACAAATTAATTTATTTGTTTCTTAAATAATTAATATTTAGATTTAGGTTTAATTATTATTTTTCTCTTTTATCTAAAAGTAATTTAGAATTTATGTTTCTTTAATTAATTAATTTTCATATTTTATTTTATTAAACTTAAAACCTTTCACAAAAAACACTAAAAATACTTTTTTAACCTAATTTCTTTTCTTAATAAATTTAGGTTTAATTTTATTTATCTTTAATCAATTATTTTTCCATTTTAGAAATTAGGTTAAAACCCTTAACAAAAATCAAACAAAAATCATTTATTTTCCATTTATTTTCTTACATCATTTATTCAATTCTTGTACATTATTCAATATGGTTGTAATAGATAATTAGGTTTAATTTTCTTGCAAATCCCCATTTGTAAATTTGTATACCCCCTCCCTTAATGATGTAATAGCTTAGTAATTTTAGTTTCCATAATTTATTGCTTTTATATAAATATTAGTAATTAGGGTTTGTATGGCAAGATTAAAATCAACAATTAGCAAACCCTAATTCAAGATAAACAATGCATGTAAATCAAACACATTTTCACACTTACACCCTTAGGGTAATTCCACTTTGTTGCCTTACAAAAATGGCCATGTTATGCATGTGAGATGTCTTAGCAAAAAGCAATCAAAAATACAAGATCATAGTCCCTCGATGACGCTATAAATGTTTCCTTTCAAAATGATCTTAGTTCCTCAAAGAGAAATACTAAGACATCTTACAACATTGCTATCATGATTATACGATGACCCACGCCCGTCTCTTTACATCCAAAGATAAGGATTCTTACCAAATCAATGGTAATATAGCAATATCAAAGGAAAGGAAGAAATTAAAAAAGACTTTTAAGTAGGTAGATTATTCCTAGTTGCTTGCTCATTTTCAAAAGAAACATCTTTGCTTATTTTTTCAAAACAAACACCAGACACTTTCAAAAACACTTTCAAAACACTTTCTAAACATGAAACATTTTCAAAAGCTCAACACTTTGTATACGTTCTTACGAATCAGAACTATTACAAAGTTTGCCTAAACGAATGCGCCTTTTCAAAATACTTTCAAAACCATCACAAAGCACATTTTCAAACAAAAGCAAGTAATCTAGCAAGCAACTAAGAGCCCCTAGATAACTATGAATGACAAGGGTACTAACATCTTCCCTTTTCATAATCTACCCCCTGAACTCAAGAAATAATCTCAAAGGTCTTTCATGTTCTTTTCAGCCTTTCCTTTTGGATAAAATAAAAGTCGGTGGAGACTCTTGCTAACCACAACATTTGCGATAAAATGCAAAACACGCAAGTCAGTTCTCCCACCGTATCACAATATCAAATCTCATTCCACCAGTTATGTGACTTTTGGTGATGGAGTAAAAGGAGAAATCAAAGGTGTTGGCAAGCTTGACTGTTCAGGAGTTCCTAAACTTGATAATATGTTGCTTTTAAAAGGGTTAACAACTAACCTGATAAGTATAATCCAACTATGTGATCAAGGATTTAAAGTTAACTTCTCCAAGGAAGAATGTCTTGTATGCAATGAAAAGAATTAATTTATCATGAAAGGAATCAGATCTAAAGACAATTGTTATCTATGGGTTCCTCAAGTGTTAAACCTCTGTGTTTTAGCCAAATAGAATGAAGTTAAACCATGGCATCAAAAATTGGGGCACTTGCATCTGAAAGGTATGAAGAGAATTATATCTTAAGAAGCAGTAAGAGGGATTACTAAGCTCAAAATATAAGAAGGAAGGGTATGTGGTGACTGTCAAATTGGAAAGCAGACTAAGATGTCACATCAGAAGATTCAACATCTTACTACATCAAAAGTTTTGGAACTTATTCACATGGACTTGATGGGACCTATGCAGGTTGAAAGTCTTGGTGGTAAGAAGTATGCATATGTTGTTGTAGATTACTTTTCTAGATACACATGGATAAGCTTTATTAGAGAAAAATCAGAAACTTTTGAAGTGTTCAAAGATCTTTGTCAAAAACTTCAAAGGGAAAAGGAAATCCATGTCATAAGAATAATAAGTGATCATGGAAAGGAATTTGAGAATAACAAATTTACTGAGTTTTTCTCCTCTGAAGGAATCAGCCATGAATTCTCTTCTTAAGCCTGAAGAGTTAGATTGGCGAGTTTTTCCATTCGTGACTCGAAGGTGGAAGATGACTGGACACTAGAGTGCCCAGAAATTTGCACTTGGTGATGTGATAGTAGATGGAATAGGCTTAAAGATGCCATTTGGAGAAGTGGTAGAAAGTTATTGGAGATGGGCTTGTAGATGCCACCCAAAAGTGATTGCTGAATCTGAATGAGTATCAGAATGGCGTCCGTGTCTGGAGCGTATCTGAACTGTATCTGAAAGTTGAGATTTTGAATGAGCATCAGAATGGCATTCGTGTCTGGAGCGTATATATATTGTATCTGAGAAAGAATCTGAATGAGTATCAGAATGGTATCTGTGTCTGGACCGTATCTGAACTGTATCTGAAAGCTGAATTTGAATGAGTATCAGAATGGCATCCGTGTTTGGAGTGTATCTGAACTGTATCTGAAAGATGAATTTGAATGAGTATCAGAATGGAATCCGTGTATGGAGTGTATCTGAATTGCATCTGAATGAGTATGAGAATGGCATTCGTGTCTGGAGCGTATCTGAAATGTATCTTAAAGAGAGTCTGAATGAGTATCAGAAGGGCATTCGTGCTTGAAGTGTATCTGAATCATATCTGAGAGATGAATTTGAATGAGTATCAGAATGGCATCCGTGTCTGGGGCGTATCTGAACTGTATCTGAAAACTTTGAACATTATTAATGGTAGCTGTTGATTAATATTATCCTGAAAAGGGTAAAATGTTAGCTAATATGTAATTTTATGTTTTATGAAATGCATGGTATAATGCATTCGTGTTATCAATGTTTATGATATATGGATGCGGTGTATGCGCATGCAAGCTAATCTGCCACACTAATGTTGGATTGGGGAAAATAAATCCCTGACTACTGCTGAGGATATGAAGTGTAAGTCTTCATGTTGTGAAGTTGAAGTGTTGATGAATTTCCGCTTAGAGAAACAAACTCTGTTGTAAGGGAAATGTCATGTACTGCTTGTAAACTCCTGTTGAGGAATCCTGAGAAATTTGGCAACTTCTACCGGGGATTGATAAACTAGAAGTTTTGTTCCACTGGGGATTAAACTGCACACTGTGGGGAATTTTATGGAGATAAACTTAGAGAGATTTTCCTATCTCTTAAAGCCATCAGCAATTGTCTTTTATTTTGTTTATTTGTAAACAGTAATTATGTTCAAATGCATATGTTCAACAATGAATCATTGGACGTTTTTATAAACAAAACACAAGAGTAAAGAAAAACAGATAGTTTTGCACTTTCAAATGGATATCTTTGTATTGACTTTGAGTGAGTATTTTTGTACAATGAGACAAACATTCTAGTAAGAGAATGACGTCGTAAAAAATGAAAATTTTGATACAAAGAAAAGATAGCTATGTGCAATAATCCCATGGGGTTCCGATTATGCTATAGCCTTCGTATCTCTGAGCATCTTGTTTATTTGTTGCCTCGTCCGAAGATGATTGAATTGATCAGAACCTCTGAGTTTTTCAGTGGAAGCCAAAGGTTGTCCGTAAGGTGATCCAATGGGACATAGTCATACGCTTTAATTCCCTAACTTTTTCCTGGACCGCCCTTTCGGGTTTTCAGTCCACCGGGAAACCCTTCTTTGCCCAAGTCTCCCTTTTAGGTTTTCAACTTGTCGGGTGTACAGATTTTTTGTTTTATCCCTAATTTTTGCCCGAACCTTTTTAGTTCGTCGGGATGCCCTTGTTTTTCCTAGGTGTGTCAACCTAGCGGGTCTCTTATGCGTAGTATCTTTTGACTATGTCTATGTTCGCAGGGTGAGGCAGGTCGTCGCCATCCATGGTGGTCAAGATCATTGCTCCACCAGAGAATATGCTTTTGATTATAAATGGTGCTTTGTATGTAGGAGTCTACTTTCCCCTGGGATCACCTTGCGGCAATATGATACGTTTGATCACCAAATCCCCGACTTGATACACTTGTCGTTTGACCTTTTTGTTGAAAGCCTTGATCATCCGTTTTTGATACATTTGACCATGGCAGACAGCAGTAAGCCTTTTCTCATCAATCAAGTTTAGTTGATCAAGTCGAGTCTGGATCCAATCTTCTTCATTCATCCCTGCATCCTTCATAATTCTCGAAGAGGGGATCTGTACCTCAATAGGCAAGACAACCTTCATGACGTAAACCAGAGAGTATGGTGTTGCCCTGGTTGATGTGCGCGCTGTGGTACGATACCCGTGGAGAGCGAATGGTAGCATCTCATGCCAGTCTTTGTATGTGACTGTCATTTTTGTATGATCTTTTTAATGTTCTTATTTGCAACTTTGACAACACCATTCATCTTTGGCCGGTAAGGCGAAGAATTGTGATGTTGGATCTTGAATTGCTCGCATAGGGTGGTGATCATAGTACTATTCAGATTCGTACCATTTTCTGTAATGATCCTCTCCGGGATACCGTAACAAAAAATGAGATTCTGCTTGATGAACCGGGCGACAACATTCTTGGTGACGGAAGTGAAAGAAGCTGCCTCCACCCACTTTGTAAAATAGTCGATGGCCACTAAGATGAAGCGGTTTCCATTGGAGGTTGTTGGCTTGATTTCCCCAATCATATCAGTCCCCCACATAGCAAAGGGCCAAGGAGCCATCAAGACATTCAGAGGAACTGGAGGTATGTGCACCTTATCAGCATAGATCTGACACTTATGGCAGGTTCGAGAGTGTTGATACCAATCTGCTTCCATGGTAGACCAGTAATAGCCTTCCCGTAGTATTTTATTTGCTATTGTATGCCCACTGGAATGGGTTCCAAAAGTGTCTTCATGTAACTCAGCCATGATCCTTTCAGCTTCAACCATGTCCACGCACCGAAGTAACACAGAGTCATGGTTGCATTTGTAAAGAATGCCATTACTAAGGAAGAATTTAGCAGAGAATCTCCTTAAGAACTTCTTATTGTTTACTGAAGCTCTTTCTGGATACTCTTGGGTTTTGAGATACCTCTTGACTTCTTGAAACCAAGGCTTGTCCACTACTTCTTCAGTATTAATCTCATGACAGTGTGTTGGTTCATCCTTTCGTTCAATGGTGATCCGGGGAGCCTCTTTATCCCATTTAAGTTTAAACATAAATGACATTGTGGCTAGTGCGTCTGCTAGATGATTTTCTTCTCGTGGGAAGTGCTCGAAGGTAATCTTCTCAAAATGTGGGAGCAAAGCTGGCTAATAACCAAAGCTGAATCTCTGAATACATTCAAAGATTTGATTCCCAAGTATATGGCAGCTTTGATACCAAAGATGCATGCTTCATATTCTGCCATGTTATTTGTACAATTGAAGCATAGTCTTGCCATAAAGGGAGTGTGACATCCTTCCGGAGATATGAGTACAACAACAATACCATTGCTGAGTGCATTAGATGCCCCATCAAAAACTAGGGTCTATCGGGATCCTTGTTCAGGTCCGTCATATGGCCTGAGTTCTTCACAGTTGTTTACCATCATGATGTCTTCATCTGGAAATTCGAACTTCATGGGCTGGTAGTCTTCTACAGCTTGGTGAGCAAGGTGATCAGCTAGTACACTTCCCTTTATTGCTTTCTGGGTAGTATATTGTATGTCATATTCTGTCAGGATCATCTTCCATCTCGCTATTCTCCCAGAGAGAGCAGGTTTCTCAAAGATGTATTTTATTGGATCCATTTTAGATATCAACAAGGTAGTATGGGTCAGCATATACTGTCTCAGGCGGCGAGCAGCCTATGCCAGAGCGCAGCAAGTTTTCTCGAGCAGTGAATATCTTGTTTCACAGTCGGTAAACTTTTTGCTCAGGTAATAAATAGCGTGCTCTTTTTGGCCAGACTCGTCATGCTGCCCCAGCACACACCCCATTGAATTTTCCAAAACAGTTAGATACATGATCAATGGTCTTCCTTCGACCGGTGGCATCAAAACAGGAGGCTCTTGCAGATACTCTTTGATATTATCGAAAGCGGTTTGGCATTCATCATTCCATTTGACTACTTGATCTTTCTTCAGTAATTTGAAGATTGGTTCACAAGTAGCTGTCAAGTGAGAAATGAATCTGGCAATGTAGTTTAAATGTCCCAAGAATCCTCTGACTTCATTCTCGGTACGAGGAGCAGGCATATCTTGTATCGCTTTCACCTTGGCGGGATTTACTTCGATACCTTTATTACTGACGACAAAGCCTAGGAGTTTACCAGACCTCACCCCAAATATGCACTTATTGGGGTTCAATCTCAGCTTGTACTTCTTTAGTCTCTCAAACAGTTTCTGTAAATGATCGAGATTCTCTTCTTCTGTTTGAGATCTAGTTATCGTTCCGTCCACATAGACCTCTATTTTGTGATGTATCATGTCGTGAAAAAGAGCTACCATGGCATGCTGATAGGTTGCCCCAACATTCTTCAGTCCGAATGGCATAACCTTGTAGCAGAATGCCCCCCATTATGTGACAAAGGTTGTCTTCTCCATGTCCTCAGGCGCCATTTTGATTTGGTTGTAACCTGAGAAACCATCCATGAAGGAAAACACTTTGTGATGTTCCGTATTATCGACTAGGATGTCAATGTGGGGAAGTGGGAAATCATCCTTAGGGCTTGCCCTATTCAAATCTCTATAGTCCATGCACATTCGTACTTTTCCGTCCTTTTTGGGCACGGGGACAATATTGGAAACCCATTGCGGATAAGAGGTGACGGCCAAGAATCCAGCATTGAATTGCTTCATGACTTCAGCTTTAATGTTCTCCGACATATCTGGTCGCATTCGATGGACCTTTTATTTTACTGGTGGGCAATCCTCTTTTGTAGGTAGACGATGCACCACAATATCTGCATCAAGTCCTGGCATATCTTCATACGACCAGGAAAAGACCTTAACATACTCGTGTAGCAACTGAATCAGACGCTCCTTGACATTGGGTTCCAGATTGGCACCCACCTTGACCTCTCTTTTGTCTTCTCCGGTACCTAGGTTGATTGTATCCACTAGTTCCTCGTGGGGCTGAATGGTTCTCTCTTCTTGTTGTAGTAACCTGGCGAGTTCCCCTGGTACTTCACAATCTTCCTCACCTTCATCTTTGGCTTGGTAGATTAGATTTTCAGAGTCACAAAAGGCCATAGCAGAACCATTACCTATGGGATCCCAAATGGATGTAGACCTGCATTGTGAGTGTGAGTGTGTGTAAGAGTATAGATATCTTTGAAAAAATGAAAATGTAAAAAGAAAAACAATGAGCATAAAGTTTTTATGCAAAAACATCCATGATTCATTGATGTCATATGGAAATGAGGTACTAACCCTTACAAATGGACCATTGTGCCTCGGGTAAGGCACAAGGTTTTAAGAGTCTAAATTGTTTAAATATTACAGATCCAACAAAATGTAAAGACAAATTACTGTGGGATAAAAGTGATCGGGACAAAATCTCTAGCCTCCCAGTTGCTGAGCCCTCCACATACAGTTGGGAAAATCCAATCCTCCAGGTTGTAGTTGTCTTCATCATCTTCCACCGCATTGACTTCGCGGTTGCTGATCTTCAAGGGTGGTCCTCCGGCACAAGCGCGACGTACGACCTTCTGGGAACCTTCTTCTATCACTTCCTTGGCATCCTTTAAAGATGACATCCTGAGCGAAGGCCTTGTGATCTTGGGATCTTGAGACACAACCCTGGTTACTGCCATATCTTGTGGGACTTCTTCAAAGTGTTGGAATGGAGTTTCAATAAATTCACCATCTAACTCCACATATCTGAAGGAATTTAGATGGTTGACCATATATTCTTCTTCTCCATGAACAGTGATGATCTACCCTTGAATTGGATACTTCAGAATTTGGTGCAACGTAGAGGTGACAACGCCAGCATTGTGAATCCACGGTCGGCTTATCAATCAGGAATATGAAGGGCGGATATCCATTACATAAAAAGTTGAATCAAATGTTTGGGTTCCAACCTTTATGGGGATGTTCACTTCCCCATGCACCATCCTTTTTGAGCCGTCAAAGGCTCTCACTACTATGTTGCATGGTTTTAATGTCAAACCCTCACAGTCAAGCCTATCAAGAGCCTTTTTAGGCAATACATTCAGAGACGAACCGGTGTCAACCAACACATGAGCCAAGGTTGTTCCCCTCCATTCAACTGAGACATGAAATGCCTCATTAGGCTTCCTCCCTCTTGGCGTTAAATCAGCATCTGAAAAACCTAAACCATTGTCTACAGTCAAGCTGGCTACACAGTCTTGGAACTGATCGGCAGATGTTTCTTGGGGTACATGGGAAGTTTTCAGAAATTTTACCAAGGCCTTTGCATGCGCCTCGGAACATAGTAGTAAAGCCAGCATGGAAATTTTAGACGAAGTTTTACCCAGTTGCTCAAATACATCGTAGTCACTTCTTTTTATGATCTTTAAAATTTCCTCCATCTCTTTCCGGGAGGTCTCAGAGATAGCCAATGATTGTGCCTTCGTCCGGACAGGCTCAATCAGATTACTTTTACCTCAAGTCTCGATTGACTCAGCAGCAGGAATGTCAGTAGGAGTGATAACAGGGGTTGCAATAGCTTTATCAGTTGGAGTACTAGCATAGATGATTGTAGGACTGGAAATAACCTTTGGAGGCGCAACAACAACAGGAATGATTACGGGTCCAAAAACTGCTTTTGGGGGAGCAATTTATGGAGAGAATATCCTTCCGCTTAGGGTAATCTTGCTAGTCCCTGCAATATTACTGATATTGGAGTTAACCTTCTCAGAACATAAATATTCATCAGCTGGCCAGTCTTGCTTGATACCATGGTAGTAGACATCCCCTCCATAATTCCATGGTACGTTTTTGTCTGACGAATACGGGATTGGTCCAGGCATTGTAATTATCAAAGGAGCTACTTTAGGAGTTGATGTAATTCTAACGGGTCTTTTGGTGGAGACCCTGGAAGAATTGTCGGAAATGGTCATGATGGAAACATCATTATAAGAAACAGGTGGAACAGAAGTCTTTTCGAACAAAATTTCCTTGTTGTCTATTAGGCACTGAACGCCTGCTTTCAACAAAGGACAGCTGGTTGGTGAGGACAAACAGAAATGACAACTTTCATCACAGCCTGGGAATACGCCGGCAATCAACAAGTTCTTTTTGATAGTCAGGAGTGGGGTCATAAGTTCATCAACTGAAGTAACAAGCATATTTTCCTCAATAGCGTTGGTATTATGGCCATGTTTGGGCATAGGGGCAGAAATGACATTGGGCTTTTCTGGCGCATCAAATTCAATCTCTTTGGCTTCAAGGAGGTCTTGTACTTTGTTCTTCAGAGCTCAACAATTGTTAGTGTCATGGCCGGGACTCTCAGAGTGGTATGCACAGCGGGCATTAGGATGAAAGTGAGGAGAGGTTATATTAGGGTTCTTTGGAGCTTCTTTCAATCTCACTAGATTGGATCTTAACAAATGTGGCAATACTTGAGATAGTGTCATATTAATTCGGGTAAATTGTCTGACTGGTCTTTCCATTCTTGGTTGGTTGTTTATTTGCTGATCAGGCGCAGGTTTATGAATCATAACAGCCCCCACCATAGGACGGCGTTCAGCTCTATCTTAATTTCTCTAAGGATATACAGCAACCACTTCTTTCTTTCCGATGAATGGCTTCCTTACAGCAGCAGAGGATGCATCTTTTTGAATCTTTCCATTCTTTATCCCGACTTCTACCCTTTCTCTGGTCAATATCAATTCAGTAAAACCTGCCAATGAACTCCCAATTAAGTGATTGAAGAAGGGACCAGACAAGGTGCCCAAAAACATGTCTACCAACTCTCTTTCAGATAAGGGAGGTTGAACTCTTCCGGCCAAGTCCCTCCATTTTTGCGCATAGTCCTTGAAGCCTTCACTTGAAACCATGGCCATACTCTGGAGTTAAGTACAGGTAGGCACAAGATCATATTTGTATTGGTATTGTTTGTAAAAAGTTGCAGCAGGATCTTCCCAATTATGAACATTGGCTCTTTCTAACTGATAAAACCAATCAAGTTGAGTTCCAGACAGACTGTCTTGGAAGAAGTGTACCCATAAATCTTTGTCAGTGGTATGGGGATGGATTTTCCTCACATAGGACCGGAGATGCATTTTGGGGCATGAGACTCCGTCATATTTGGTGAACACATGTGCTTTGAATTTTGGAAGAATGACAATTCCCAATACCAGTCCCAACTCCTCAAAGTCCAATCCAGGCACTTTTTGGATTTCCATTGCACTCAACCTCTCTTCTAGATACTTATACTTGTCGTTGGCTGGAGGGTATTGTTCTTCATAATAGTCTTCTTCCTCATCCTCTTCCGATTCTGACTGGACAACTGTTTCTTTTCCCTTCCCATCTTAATTGTCTTTCTCACCGGATGTCGTTGCAAAGTCTAGGGTCCTTCTTGTCTTCCCGTGGAATCTTCTTCCCATGTTTAGAACTCCGGTTATCTTCTTCGTCTTCTTTTTCTTCTCCTCAACCAGCAAGGTCTTCAACTCTTCTTGTCCTTTGGCTAGAGTTAAGAACAATTGTTGAAACTATGTATTCTGACCTTGGAGGTCCTTCACTGTTTGCTCGAGATCCATCTTACTGAAATAAACAATAGAGAGATGAGGTGACTTGTTGCAAGAAACCTGCTTATGTTATGATGAATGGTAAATGTGTATGCAATGATTTCAAGGATCTTAAAGATTCAAATTCATTTTAGACAAAAAGGAAACACACGTTATATTAATAAATTAAAGCTTTAAGTACATCAATACCTTCTTGGACAAAATAGTACAAAAACTCTAAGATAAAAAGGTAGTACGCATCCTCTTTGGTTTGATGTAGGCATTCAAGTTCCGCTCCTCATAAAGTAACCTAGTGAGTTCCAATACCTTCTTCTCTATTGCATAGAATTGTTCTTCGAAAGTATCTCGCTCTCCTTTGAGTTATATCCAATCTCTTTGTAAGTCTTCAAGAGAGGTGGGCATGTCAGGATGTAGGATAGTGTATGGAAAATCCCCTTCCACGACAGGCTCAATGATTACCGGGAGAATGGAGGGGTAAGGCATCATCAGACTTTGAGCACGAGTTCATACCCATTTGAGGTAAGGCTCAAGAGGGATGGAATTATTATGTCCCAATGTCTTGCTATCTACCTTGTTCAACATCCTCCAAGCTCGGATAAATCTCTGAAGAAGACCTTGATCTTTGTTCTCATAGTCAAATACCAAACCTTGAATCAGCATCTCGTGCGGGCCATCCCTTCGGGCGTAACCAAACTGTCTTAAGGCTAAGCAGGGGTTATAGGTGATACCTCCCCTAATGCCAAGTAAAGGGACATTAGGGAATTCTCCACAATGGTCAACAATAGTAACACTCTCTATGGATCGGGAGCACCAATGAATGTCTGAATGTTTGAGCGTCATCAACCTTTGTGACCACCTTGAACCTTGCTTATTATTTAATACAGATTGGGGAAGATGAGAAATAAACCATCTTACCAAGAGAGGGATACAACACATAAGGACACCTATTTTCCTTATAGTGCGAGTGTGAAAAGAATGTAGGATGTCCCCTAGCAATGTAGGCATCGGGTTGTGGGATATGAAGATTTTGACGGTGTTCACATCTATGAATTGGTCAGGATTTGGAAACAAAACCATCCCATAGATGAGGAGAACCACAATTTCCTCAAAGTCTTGCAAATCCAAGGAGTTCCAACAGTTTTGGGCTTTCTCGAACAAGAACTTTGCTAGAAAACCTTTGACACCACTCCTTGTTTCCCAATGAGTTATGACATCAGATGAGTGCAAGTGTAGAGCTTGAGCAATCTCTTCTGGATTTGGGTCTCTTTCCGTATCGTTGAAAGGTAGTTAATTTAGAATAGGAATTCTCAAGAGTCGGGAGAATTCTTCCAAAGTAGGCATGAGTCGATAGTCAGGAAATATGAAGCAATGGTGTAAAGGATCAAAGAACTGAAAGAGCACCTTCATCATGTCCTCATATGTGTTGGAGGTGACCAAGTTGAGTAGGCGACCATGTCTCTCGGTGAATGGAGAGTTTTCTAGAATCCTTGAAGCTAATTCCTTAAGTTATGGAGGGATCCTGACAAGGTTGACTTGAATATTTTTACTACGAAGAGAATCCATATCCTACAAAACAGAACAAAGATAAATCCCAAGATCCTTGAAATGGTTAATGAATATGTATGATGTTATGATGTCCATGATGTTATGTACAAGTATGTATAAACAAAGCAAACAAGTCCTTAGGTTTAGGCTTGCATGGGGTCTCATAGGTAAGTACCATCTTGAAGTTTAGTTGGCTTAAATATGTTCTAGTAATAGTAATTGGGTTCTAAGGAGCTCAATATCACTGGTCTGTTTCCTTGGTCATTATTTCAGCACAAGCCTCTTTAATGGAGACCGAAATATCCCAAGAAACCAAACCTCAATGAGTGTAGTATCGAGTATCTACCAACTTCGGACTGCACCAAAGCCGGTCATCTTACTACATCCTAAAGGCGAAGTTGGTCAAGTAAAGGTTCTAAAAGTTCATTAGTGCTTCATGACATCACTCAGCGGCCCCGTATTCTCTTTGATTAACTCAAAGGCTACCGGTACCCACAAATATGTCGCACTAACATAGTTATTGCTTAGACCATGTCGGTATACCCCACACATTTTCCACAACGTATTGCTACTTACCTATAATGTATCCCAAATCAGGGTAGAGGATTCAAGCCCAAACAAAGAACCATAATGTAAAGCATACAAGTCAAACAATGAAAGCAAATAAATGTGATCTAGCCCTAAGGTAACCCCACTTTTAGAATTTTCCCCAGCAGAGTCGCCAGTTCTGTGATACGGTGGGAGAACTGACTTGAGGGTTTTGCATTTGATCGCAAATGTTGCGGTTAGCAAGAGTCACCACCGAATTTTCTTTTATCCAAAACAAAATGTGAAAAAGCACAGGAAAGACCTTTGAGATTATTTCTTGAGTTCGGAGGGTATATTATGAAAAGGGAAGTGTCATACCCCAATTTTTGACCTAAGATCCCTGCTTCATTTGCGTTGTTTTATATATATATACATCAAGGTCACAGAATATGGTAGGTTTCGAACGTTTCACCTTCAAGCTTTGACTGTGTAGAGATTATCGAGTGTTGTGAATATTTTATCTTATGAATGACTAACCACTAATCAAGCACAAAGTGCATGTTTTGTTTTTTTTATTTCATGTGCAGGAAATAGATCTGAAAGAAGAGCATCGGACGTCACACATCAATTAGGGTTTCGAGGCTCGGGGCAGAAATGCGGTCGATCGTTAATTCTCAAAGGCTGGTTCATCAATGAATTTCAGAGAATTTTATGTTTATTTCCACACTCTGTCCAACAGATGGTCTCCAGCTTCTTTGATTTTTTTCAGAAAGAACGGTCGAAGTTTTACTATCTTTGGTTCATGTGTGTTTCACATTATTTTAAAATACAAGAAAACCAAGCTATGCCAGTCATTTTCGATCACTTCGACCAAGAGTCATCTGCAAGTTTTCTCATGACGCGGAGTGAATTTTGTCAAAATGGAATGATTAAATTCAAAACCGTTCTAGAAGAATTTATTTGGAATATTTGGAATTTTCTTTATTTGAATTCAAGCGATAATTAAAGAAGAGCTACCAAGAGATCTCATTCAAGAATAATCATTTATCGCATGAAATATTTATTCAAGATTATTTTGTGTGATTATTTTGGTGGATTTACATTATGGTTATTTGAACACACATGAAACATTTATTAAGGAGATATTAGGAAAAGGAATTCAATTCAAGTAATCGTTCTTCACAAGATTAATTACATGAGGATTTCTATTTGATGACAAAATCAATTCATGTGATTTATTTGGATCTCTATTACAAAATGCAAGATTAAAGTCTAAGACTTGCATTATTATTTATTCATCATTCAAAAATTTATTCAAGTATTATTCAATTCTTTCCCAATTCAAATGGAAGACCTTGAATTTTTATCAAGACATATCAAGATTCATTTTCATATGAAGATTCAAAGTTATTTATAATTACAAGGGAATTGTGAATATATTGAAGAATACATGTTCATTCATGTTACAATTTATTTGGATTTATTGTTACAAAGTTACAAAAGAAATACAAATTTTGTACATGAAAATCAAGTTGTTATTCTTGCTACAAAACAATCCCAATGCTGCCCATTTTTCCAGCACCGTTTTAATCCAATAACAGTCTAATTCTTGAGTATAATGCTATCCATTTTCTCCAACCATTGTTTCAACAAGACCATGCCAAGCTGTTGTCCTAATCTGCCCTGCAAAGCAGTTCAGAATGCAGCCTATAAGACAAAAATCTGCACCTTTGTTGCTACAAAAAACAGTCTACAAAACTCCAAATATTGCACTAAAATGCATACTTCAAAAAGTTGTCTCATAAAACATTAAAACAGGGCCTAAAATAGTTCAAACCTCTACTGTTTTCCCCCCTAAAACCCCATATATTTCACTATAAATAAGGGCCTCTATCAACAAAAAAAGAGGAGAGTTTGTCCAAGAATCACACTAGAAAAATCAAAAAGAATACATACAGAGAAAGATTTAGAGGGAATCATACATAGAAAATTTAGCAAGAGTAACACAAACTCAACAAGAAAAATATAGAAATTCATGGAGAAAAACTTAACGTTTTGAAGCCCTATCAGAGAGGCTCCGATAGGTATTTTATTCCTCCCTATTTACTTCTGCATAACTTCCTCATTCATATGTTTAAATCTTCTCTTTACACCACTTTTATGCCATGTGAATGCTTGCTTATCATACCTTTTTTGCTGTATTTTGTTTGCTGCAATATGTGGACATTTAAACATGTTTAGGGATGATAATAATAATAATAAACACTGACAAAAATGTATAGTAAATGACAGAATTCAGAAAAGTATATACCTTCAAATTTATTTTCTCGGAGTACACAAATCCAAGAGAGAAAATCACCACACATTATCTCTACACTTACAGTATCATAGTTGCTAACCTTTACTCCCATCTTTCACCTCCTTCCCGTGCCTTCATCAGCATTTTGAAAAACAATAACCTCACTCATAAACTTATCAAGTCTTCAAATTTCTCTTCTCAAACACTCACGTCCATCTGTAAAAAAAAATTGTTCAAACATCAGACAAGAAACAGAGAAACAATCGGCAGAGAAATCAACCACAATACCCAAAAAAAAACTCATAAACCCTGCTAAAACTTTGCCTAACCTCTTTGCAACTAAGACTACATTTTCATCCACTTAAACCACAAATGACCTTCAACAATCTTTACTCCCTTGCACCATACACTCAACAAATACTCACTGTAGTTCACATTCTTCAGTTCACACAACTCTTCAAACAATTCCCTGTATCAACCTTATACACCAAATCTCAGAATCCACAGCCAACACTCACCATAACTTCAAACAACCGCACAATCCCTCGCTCCCATTCTCCTCCGTCATTGTTCAATACCCCTCAGTAATACTCACCGCACACCACCTTGCTGCAACAGAGTATCTACTAACCACTCTCAAAACCGTTTTGATGCTTTCCTCCCAACAGCCACCGTATCACCACTGATTCCAACACTTCCTGGGCAGATCTTCACCACCACCATCATTCATTAAAAACCCCCCACAACATCAGTCTCGTTCCCAGCAACACACTCAGATTTCTTTTGCAGCAAATCTAAAATATTCCACCCAAGTGCAGACTGTAAGATCCACTCAGTCTCCATCTCCTCCAGTTAGGGTTGGTTTGCCAACAAATTCCTCAATGTCCAAAAGCACTTGTAGTACAAGGACAACAAATTCAACGTCAACCAACAACGAGACTATCCAAACTAGTTCCATATGCTCCTAGCAAGCCAAAAACTCTCATATGCCAACCTGTAAATCCTCCCAGTTCCATCAATCCTCAGTGGACCTCAAATAACTCCATCTTCCAACGCTGGGAGTAAATCGCGATTGTCATAGCAGCAACAATAACAACATAAAGTAAATTCGTCTTGAAGAACATAACCGAAAACTGAGATGAGGAAGCAGTGATATTGAAGCATACCTGGATTGTTCCACAGTTTACAGTGTTTATTACGGATATTGAGTCTGAGAGAGAAGATGGTTATCGCGAGAGAGTGAGAGACTCGATTGAGAGAAGGAAGGAGAAGTTTTTTTGTGTTGTTTCGGTATAGTAGAAAAGTTTACGCTTAAGAGATTTGTAGCGTGTGAGAGAGATTAATTTGATAATTCAATATGCAGTTAAGAGAAATTATAGGGAACCAAAGTTTTAAGCATGACCTTTCCTCTTCCTAATACAAGCAGCCGCGGTGCTACTTTTTCCCTAAGGTTTTAAAAATTTTCCTTACCCCTTCTCCCAAACCGGGTCAGCCCTTTGGGCCTTTTGGCCCAATCCAATTATCACCATTCCCTTTATATTTCAATAAATACGTAGTAATAACAAATAAGCAATACAGTTCAGTTGGCAAGACACGTTTACAGTAACCTAGAGAACCTGAGTTCAACTCTCAGCTAGGCCAATTTTCTCTTTTTCTTGATTCTTTAACCTTATTTCCAATTTTATTAAATATATAATAAAATATTAACTTAGTTTATTTTATATATAATTATTTCATTATAAAACACAAAAAATATGCTTGTTACAAATTAATCTTTTATTTTTTGTCAACATGCTATTTAATCTTTTATTTAATTTTTTGTTATTTAATTGTTTACAAATACATGCTATTATAATTTAGTCTTTATTTAATTTTTGTTATTTATTTAATTATTTAAAAATATATGCTTACAAAATAATCTCTTATTGAATTTTTGTTATTATTCAATTGTCATTCTAATTAAATCATCGATCGCTTAATCCTTATATCTTTCGTCCATCTCAATTCCAAGGGAAATGTTTTAACTTTGTTGACTTCACGTCATCAAACACATCGTGCGAATACCCTCATTCATATTTTGTTCATTATTTTGCTAAACCTAAGATAGTTTTCCTAAAAGATTCCATTTCCAAACTCACACCTTTTAAGTCAAAACTTCGACATTAGGTCGTCGTATCCTCAAAATCTCGTCCACACCCATCTTTTGCCAAACGAACTATTTTAATCAAACAAACAATTTTAATAAACAGATATTTCAAAAGGTTCTTATAGGATACTATAGATGCATTTGGTTCTAATACCTTCCCATTGTATAACCAACCCCCAAACTCTAAATCTCTTTTCAAAATGCATTGTATTTTCATTACTTTCAAGTATTATTTTACATTGCATATTTTAGGGTTTTATTTCGCTCTTTTCCCTTTTCCCTTGGAAATAATAAAGCGCGGTGGCGACTCTTGCTTTTGTGAGTCGAGTTAATTAATAGCTCGATCTTCGATTTACCCCGCTATATTTTTTTTCGCTACAGAATTGGCGACTCTGCTGGGGAAAGATTGACCTCTTGCTGATCCATCTCTAAGTGGGTTAAGCCTAGTTTGTCTTATCTGTTTTATCATTATTTGATTGTTTGATTATATGTTTATATTGTGGTTATTGGGTGTTAATAATATTTACAAAGGACAATTCCTATACCTGGGCTAAGTTATACTTAAGAATAGGACGGGCGATATAGTCATGTTAACTTTGAGGGAGTAATCCCGAAGAAGGAGGCATGAAATCCCCCACTCAGTGGAAAGCCCCTTTGGACGTAGTATTTGTTTACCGAGTAATCGGGAAGACATTATTGCTTTCGACCTGGGAGCCAGAGAAGATGAGAACCATAGAACCCCAACCCATCTTGGCCTTTTAGATGTAGTGCGGAGACTATAACGGAGTAATCCGGAAGTAGTTGTCACGCGATGCTACGCTCGGATGAGTTTCTCTTGAGAATATTGCTAATTATTGAGTAATCAAGACGTTTGTAATATCCGAAGGAGGAATGTAGACTCTGGGAACTCTTAGAACCTTGTCTTGCAGGTGTGATTAAACCTTTAGTACATACCCTGGGGGTGGGCTTTACCTTTGGCTCCATGCTCGAAGCGTTGAACCTTTGAACCCCATCTTTGTGAATTTATGTGTAATTGTTACATTATCATTCATCCATGCATCCATAAACATTTTTTGTAAAACATGTTTTTCAAGGAACTTAAGAATGATTTTTGCAGACATCTCAGGTACTGTTATTATGGATTTTGGAAGAAGAAACACTCGAAGTTATAGTTTTAAGGAGCCTGAGATTGAAGAGTTGAAGAGTTTGATTCCCAAGGTTGAGAACCCTGCGGAGTTTCAAAATAAATATGGATCCATTATCCCTCTCATGAAGCGCAAGATGAAGGAAGGCATCCTTAGTACGTTGGTCCAATTTTATGATCCATTGTATCGATGCTTCACCTTTCTTGATTACCAGTTAATGCCCACTTTAAAAGAGTACTCCTATATTCTTGGTTTGCCAATCACCGACTGTGTTCCTTTCTCTGGTTTAGAAGAGGAACCTAAATCTCACGAGATAGCAACAATCACCCACTTGAGGAAGTCGGATATAGAAGAGAACATGACTACCAAAGGGGGAATCCGAGGCTTACCTGTGCAGTTTTTGTTGAAGAAAGGTCGTCATTTCGCTGAGATAAAAGATATTGTTGCCTTTGAAGATGTCTTTGCTTTAATTGCTTATGGATTGTTCTTATTCCCTAACATCGATAAGTTCGTGGATATCAACGCCATTAGAATCTTCTTGATTGGAAATCCGGTCCCTACGCTGCTAGGAGATACCTTCTACTCCATCCATCTTCGAAACTCCTATCAAGGAGGGATGATTATCTGTTATGCACCGTTGCTATACCAGTGGTATGTTTCTCATCTACCTAGGTCTGATTTTTTCTGGGATCTCGAGAAGGATCCATGATGGGCGCCAAAAATTATGGCTCTCACTTATTCCGACATAGACTGGTGTAATCGAGCTTACTATGACGTGAAAATCATTGATAGATGTGGTGTTTTTCCCAACGTGCCTCTTCTTGGTACGAAAGGAGGAATTAACTATAATCCTGTTCTCGCGCGCCGCCAGTTTGGATACCCGATGAGGGACAAGCCAAATAACATTCATGTGAGTGGTTTCTTTCTACAAGAAGGAAAAGATCACCAGGCAGATAAGGAGGAGATTGAAAGGGCTTGGCGTCACATCCATAGAAAGGGGAGAGACATGTTAGGGCCTAGAGGTGTTGTTTCTTTGGAGCCTTACCTTCAATGGGTTCGTGCTAGAGCTTGTTCTCTCAAGATGCCTTATAACCCCGAGAAACCTTTATTCCCTGCTGTTGCATCATCATCTATTGATATCCCTATCGATAACATGAGAGAGTACCAAGAAAATCTGGCTAGGATGAAGTCTGAAAGAGATGCTTGGAAGGAAAAGTATAATATGTCTGAATACGAAAATAGGGTCCTGAATTGACAACTGAAGGAGAAGGAGGATATGCTATTTATTCAAGACGGTTGGTTTATTGATCATGATGAGAAGCTTTGTCAAAAGGATGCATTACTCAGGAAATATGCTAATGAAAGGAAGAGGAAGAAGGAAGATTTGGTAGGCGTTGCTCTTGTTCCTAATCCACAGAAGGAAATCATCAATCAACTGGTAGCTGAGAAGAAAGAGATGGAGGACTTTTATGAAGAGAAGATTAGGAAGCTCTAGTTACAATTAGCATTTGGTCCTTCATCTGATGATTCTGAGTGACCTTTAGTTCTTAGTTTTTTTATTACTTATGTCATTTTGTAGAACTCTGAAAAAGGGCTTCATGTTCCAAAGTTGTAATTTACTGCTTTGATTAAAGGGCTTCATGTTCCAAATGTGTAATTTACTGCTTTTATTATTGGGTTGTTGTCCCAAAGTTGTAATTTATTGTTTTTGTTGTCCCAAAGTTGTAATTTACCTCTTTGATTAATGAAATGAGTTTTTGTTGTTCCAAATTCCTTTACCATTGATGTGTGCAAAATTATCAAAGTTCTAAAGCTCCTTGAAAAAACTATCAAAATAAATTATCATTTGCATCGCATATCATGCTTCATCTAACATTCAACTTCACATGTTTTCTAGAGTCTTATCCTTGTTTCTTTTTCCACTCCGATAGATTGTCAAGTTGTCTCACCGGTACGATACCCGAGCCAATCATCAAAAGAGGATGGAGGATCTGGAGCAGGAAAATCACAAGCTTCGCGAAGAGGTTACTACTCTTCGTGTTGGAATGGAAAATTTGTCTACACTGGTGGAAAGCTTGATGGCTTCTCATAATCAGCCATCGACTTCATCCGCTGAAATTCAAACTTCAACTACTGTGGTTTCCGAGATCGTCACCGCTCCAACATTTGTGACTCAAGCCAACTCTCCGCTCCAACAT
Organism: Vicia faba; assembly: GCA_948472305.1. Lineage (NCBI taxonomy): Eukaryota > Viridiplantae > Streptophyta > Magnoliopsida > Fabales > Fabaceae > Vicia > Vicia faba. The sequence continues at coordinate 1,182,559,772 of OX451736.1, forward strand.
CAAATGCCGAAAGGTTTTCCGTGGGGTATGCCTTACAACTTCATGCCAGAAGGGTATCGGCCTGTTGTATAACCCATGATTCAACCTGTTGTGTCCTTTCCTCAACCTGAGACAACTACTGTGCAACCTATAATCTAGCCTATGGTATCTTTCCCTCATCCTATGATGACTACTGCCGCTCCTGTGGTTCACACTATTCCATACAGAAATGAACCCATTTATCATGCTGAACCTGCTGAAGGTTTAGGCCTTTTTGATAGGATGGAGGAGTTCCAAGACAAGTTTCAAGAAATGCAGAGGGAAATTAGAGCACTTAAAGGGAAATACTTGTTTGGGAAAAATGCTCATAACTTGTGTTTAGTTCCAAACGTGAAAATTCCAGCTAAGTTCAAAGTGCCGGACTTTGAAAGATACAAAGGTGACTCGTGTCCGCAAAGTCATTTGACCATGTATGTGATAAAGATGTCCACTTATTCTGATGATCATAATTTATTAATTCAATACTTCCAAGACAGTTTGACTAGTGCCGCTCTGAAATGGTACATGGGTTTGGATAGCACCCGAATTCGTATCTTCAATGACCTTAGTGAAGCTTTTGTTCGTCAATACAAGTACAATGTTGACATGGCCCCGGACCGAGATCAACTCCGGGCTATGTCTCAGAAAGATAGAGAATCCATTAAAGAATATGCCCAGAGGTGGCACGAGATTGCCGCTCATATATATCCTCCCCTTAAAGAGAAAGAAATGACAAAGATTTTCCTGAAAACATTAAGTTCTTTCTATTATGAAAGAATGATTGTGAGTGCGCCTAGTGACTTCACTGAGATGGTGAATATGGGCATGCGGCTTGAAGAAGCAATTCGTGAAGGACGTTTGATCAAGGAAGGAGGTACATCTAGTGGTGTCAAGAAGTTTGGAAGTTTCTTCCCCAAGAGGAAAGAACAAGATGTCAGTGCAATTTTTCCTGGGAGGCCAAGGAGAGGGTATTCACATGTTGCGGCAGTCACTCCTGTTGTCCGCCCAACAATGGTGACCCCAACTTATCAAGCCCCTCCAATTCAACAATGACAATTTCAGCAACAGCCTCGACAACAGGCTCATCAATTCAACAATCAGAACCGTTCACCAAGGAAACCACAATTTGATGTCATTCCAATAACTTACATTGAGTTGTTCCCCGCTCTGATCCGAAAAATCTCATAACAACAAAGCCTCCTCCTATTGCACCGAATAATACTTCTCCTTGGTACAAGGCAGTTCAATTATGTGCATATCACCAAGGTTCGTCAGGGCATAATATTGAAAATTGCTTTGCTTTAAAGGCAGATGTCCAGAGGTTAATCAAGAACGGTATTTTGTCTTTCAAAGATGTTAACCCGAATGTTTGAGATAATCCTTTGCCTCGACATGGGGCAGCATCGGTGAATATGGTGGAAGGATGTCCTGTAAAGTTTCGAGTTTACCAAGTTGAGCATATAAGAGACTCGTTGATCAGGATACATCAAAGCTTAAGTAGACTCACCTTCTTTAAGCATCGACATGATTATGATGTTTGTGAATTTTGTTCAATAGAAGATGATTGCCCAATTGTGAAAGAAGAGATTCAGAAGTTGTTAGATCAAAGGGTTATCACTATTACATATGACAGAAATCCAGATGATGAAGTGAATGTTATAGTGCCACAGTTCAACATGCCTGAGCCCGTAGAGATTGTTTATTATAGTCAGACTTCACCTGCTGCTCCTTTGATTATTTGTCCACCTGGTCTCGTGCCTTACAACTCGGACCAAGCCATACCATACAAATATAATGCCACAGTGATTGAGAATGGGGTAGAAGTTCCTATACCTCCAATGCCATCCTTTGTTAATATTGCTGATGTGAGTAAAGTCACAAGGAGCGGACGTATCTTTGCAGCAGTACCATTGAAAAGACCTGAAGTTCAAGTTAGAAGGCCTATACCGGCAGAAATTCTGGCAAGGAATGTTGAACCAAGAGTTGAGGTAGGCCGATCCAATGAACCTAGCCCACATCCTGATGATGATGAGATTTTGAAACTCATTAAGAGAAGTGAATACAAGATTGTGGACCAACTATTGCAAACTCCTTCCAAGATTTATGTGCTTGCTTTACTAAGAGATTTTGGTACCCATAGGGAAGCTTTGATGAAGGTTTTGGACCAGGCATTCGTAGATCATGATGTGACGGTTGACCAATTTGATGGAATTGTGGGAAATATTACTTCGTGTAACAATCTTGGTTTCAGTGATGAAGAGCTTTCGGGGGAGGGAAGGAACCATAATATGGCTTTTCATATCTCAAATAAGTTGTGGAAATGATACTTTATCAAGTGTGCTAGTAGATACAGGTTCATCATTAAATGTACTACCCAAAACTACTTTATCTCAACTTTCACATCAAGGTGCTCCTATAAGACCTAGTGGGGTAATTGTAAAAGCATTTGATGGTTCTAGGAAAACGGTCATCGGTGAAGTGGATCTTCCTATAACAATTGGTCTTCATACATTTCAGATCACTTTTCAAGTAATGGATATCTGTGCTGCATATAGTTGCCTATTGGGTCGCCCATGGATCCATGATGCAGGGGCAGTCACTTCCATGCTCCATCAAAGATTGAAGTTTGTAAGGAATGGAAAGCTGGTAATAATTGGTGGAGAGCAGGCTATGGTGGTAAGCCACTTATCATCTTTCTCTTTTATTGATGCTGATGAGGATGTTGGAACCGAATTCTAAGCTCTATCGGTTGCTAATAATGATGTGAAGAAGCAAGGGACATCTATTTCTTCTTTTGAAGATGCGCGACGAGTGGTTGAGAGTGGTTCAGATGAAGGTTGGGGCCAGGTGTTGACTTTGCCTAAGAACAAGTTTGGAGAAGTTCTTGGCTTTCATCCTGTGTCTGCAAGAGTTAAGCAGGATACAGTTACCCGTCCGATACAAGAGGTTTTCCGAAGCGCAAGTTTTATCCATCCGACTCTGCCTGAAGTTGATGTTATAATAGAAGACGATTCTGAAGAGGATTTACCCGACTTTGTAGCACATGGAGTGGTTTGCCAAAACTGGACTGCTGTTGATATTCCTGTTGTGATGCACATTTCTGAGTAATGCTTTGTTTTATTTTGAAAAAACCTTTCGCTCTGTCCAAGGCGAAAGAGTATTTGTGTCGAGCTATGTTGAAAATAAATCCTTTTGCTCTGCCCAAGGCAAAAGAGAAGATGTTTGGGCTCTTTTGTTTCAAGTATTGCCAATCATGAATAAAAATGTCATTTTTGTCCCATATTGTTTTTATTTTCTTACTTTTTCTGGAAAATGGTAACGAAAATTAATTGGTAATAATAGGAAAATATAATAATCTTTTTTATATCTGTACAACATTCACATTAATCGATTTCTAAAATAAAGCATAATCATATGTGCAGATTAATCCATGACTTAACCATTGAAAACAATGATCCTATGCCCCCTCCCAACTTTGAATTCCCTGTGTTCAGAGCCGAGGAAGAGGATAATGAGGAGATTCCTGATGAGATTTCCCGTTTACTTGAGCACGATGAAAAGACTATTCAGCCGTTTGAAGAGCTTGTAGAGATGATCAATTTGGGTAATGAAAAAGACAAAAAGGAAGTCAAGGTTGGAGCGTTGCTTATCCCAGAGGTCAAAGAAAGAATGTTGGAGCTTCTCAGAGAGTATGTAGATGTGTTCGCTTGGTCCTACCAAGACATGCCAGGTTTGGATAACAATATTGTGGAGTATCTTTTACCATTGAGACCTGAATGTCCGCCGATTAAGCAGAAGTTGAGAAGGACTCGTCCCGATATGGCTAACAAGATCAAAGAAGAAGTTCAAAAACAAATTAATGCAGGTTTCCTTGTTACGTCAGTCTATCCTCAATGGTTAGCCAATATAGTGCTTTTTGCTAAGAAGGATGGCAAAGTTCGAATATGTGTGGACTACAGAGATCTGAATAGAGCTAGCCCAAAGGATGATTTTCCATTACCACACATTGACGTGTTGGTCGACAGCACCGCAAAGTTCAAAGACTTTTCTTTCATGGATGGCTTCTCTGGTTAAAATCAAATCAAGAAGGCACTTAAAGATATGGAGAAGACAGCTTTCATTACACCTTGGGGAACATTTTGTTATCGAGTAATTCCATTTGGTTTGAAGAATGATAGGGCAACATACCAAAGGGCCATGACTGCCTTGTTCCATAATATGATGCATAAAGAGATAGAAATTTATGTAGATGACATGATTGCCAAATCACAAACTGAAGAGGATCATTTGGAACATTTATTGAAATTATTCCAATGTTTAAGAAAGTATAAATTTTGTCTGAATCCTAATAATTGCACTTTTGGCGTTCGTTCCGGAAGACTTCTAGGTTTCATCGTCAGCCAGAGAGGTATTGAGGTAGATCTTGATAAAGTCAAAGCTATTCGGGAGATGTCCGCACCTAAGACAGAAAAACAAGTAAGAGGATTCCTTGGAAGGTTGAACTATATTTCTATATTTATATCTCATATGACTGCTACCTGTGGGCCTATTTTCAACCTTCTTCGAAGAATATTTACTTGAACCTCCCATATTGATTCCTCCAGTGGAAGGAAGACCTTTGATTATGCATCTGACTATATTGGAAGATTCCATGGGATGTGTGCTTGGTCAACAAGATGAGACTCAAAGAAAGAAACATGCCATATATTATCTGAGTAAGAAATTCACAGATTGTGAGTCTCGATACTCAATTCTTGAGAAAACATGTTGTGCTTTAGTTTGGTCTGCTCGCCGTTTGCGCCAATATATGATTAACCATACCACTTGGTTGATCTCTAAAATGGATCCGATCAAGTATATTTTCGAGAAGCCCGTCTTATCTGGAAGAATAGCCCGTTGGTAGATGTTGTTATCTGAATATGACATTGAGTATCACACTCAGAAAGAAATTAAAGGGAGTATTTTAGCCGATCATTTGGCTCACCAACCAATTGACAATTATCAATCCATCAAGTTTGACTTCCCAGATGAAGATGTTATGTACTTGAAAGCTAAAGATTGTGAGGAGCCATTACCTGGAGAAGGACCTGATCCTGAATCCCGTTGGGGTTTGATATTTGACGGAGCTGTAAATGCTTATGGAAATGGAATTGGGGCAATCATCGTCACCCCCCGAGGTGCTCATATCCCGTTCACAGCGAGGTTGAAGTTTGACTGTACGAACAACATGGCTGAATATGAAGCATGTATTATGGGTCTCAAAGAAGCAGTGGATCTAAGAATCAAGATTCTTGATATATACGGAGACTAGGCATTGGTAATTAATCAAATCAAAGGAGAATGGGAGACTCGTCATTCTGGTTTGATCCCTTACAGAGATTATGCTAGAAGATTGTTAACTTTCTTCAACGAAGTGGAATTACATCATATTCCTAGAGATGAAAACCAAATGGCTGATGCTTTAGCTACTTTGTCTTCTATGTTCCAAGTGAATGATTGGAACGACGTGCCTTCAATCATAGTTATGTGCCTCGACAGACCTGCTCACGTGTTCTCAGTAGAGGAAGTCACCGATAATAAACCGTGGTTCTATGACATTAAACGTGTTCTTCAAACTCAAGAGTACCTGCCTGGGGCATCCAATAAAGATAGGAAGACGTTGAGGAGATTGGAAAGTAGTTTCTTCCTCAATGAAGAGGTATTATATAAGAGGAATTATGACATGGTCTTGCTCAGATGCGTAGACAGGTATGAAGCAGACATGTTGATGCAAGAAGTACACGAAGGATCCTTTGGCACTCATGCCAATGGACATGCAATGGCTAAAAAGATGTTGAGGGCTAGTTACTATTGGATGACAATGGAATCTGATTGCTGCAAATATGTGAAGAAATGTCATAAATTCCAAATTTATGCGGACAAGATACATGTACCACCGACCATCCTCGATGTTATCTCTTCACCTTGGCCTTTCTCTATGTGGGGCATTGATATGATTGGAATGATTGAACCCAAAGCTTTGAATGGTCATCGTTTCATCTTGGTGGCCATCGACTATTTTACTAAATGGGTGGAAGCAGCATCTTATGCTAATGTAACCAGACAGGTGGTAGTTAGATTTATCAATAATCAGATCATTTGTCGATACGGAATCCCGGGCAAGATCATCACTGATAATGGTTCGAATTTGAATAACAGAATGATGAGAGAGCTTTGCGAAGAGTTCAAGATCAAACATCATAATTCTTCTCCCTATAGGCCAAAGATGAACGGGGTTGTTGAAGATGCTAATAAGAACATCAAAAAGATTATCCAGAAGATGGTGGTAACTTATAAAGATTGGCATGAAATGCTTCCGTTTGCTCTACATGGGTACCGTACTTCAGTTCGAACTTCAACAGGCGCAACCCCATTTTCCCTAGTATATGGTATGGAAGCAGTACTCCCCGTGGAGGTTGAGATCACGTCTATGAGAGTTTTGATGGAAGCTAAACTTTCTGAGGCTGAATGGTGTCAAAGTAGATATGATCAGTTGAATTTAATTGAAGAAAAGAGATTGACAGCGTTGTGTCACGGTCAACTATATCAACAAAGAATGAAGAAGGCATTTGATAAGAAGGTTCGACCACGCGAATTCAGAGAAGGTGACCTCGTGCTCAAGAAGATATTATCTTTCCAACCTGATTCTAGGGGCAAATGGGCTCCGAATTATGAAGGACCATATGTGCTTAAGAAGGTTTTCTCTAGAGGCGCCATGATTCTCACAAATATGGATGCTGAAGAACTCCTGCGCTCCGTGAACGCTGATGCAGTCAAGAAGTATTTCGCCTAGGTTTGAGTTGACAGTTTGCTAAGTTGAAAACCCGAAGGGGCGGCTTAGGCAGGCTTTTGGTCAAACCAGTCATAGCATTTGAGCACATCTCAGAATTCGAAGATGTTAGGGAGAATAGTGATCATTGTTTTTGTGTAACCTTTTTCTTTCATGTACTATTTCCCAAACTTTTGTAAATCGTTGGAGTCGCATTGTTAGCGAACTACCATCTTATTAATGAAATTTGAGCATTTATCTTTTTGTGGGCAAAATTTTAGCTTTTGTGGAAATATTTGAAACAAAGTTAAAAAGTATTTTTTTTATTTTGAAATGTGTCATGAATACTGGAAGGAATATTAACAGTTGCTCCAAGGATGGTTAAGCCATGAAATGCAAAACAATATCGTAATTCATCCTTGTATGGTGAACATGTTTTCTTTCAAAATCGTCATGAGGTGTTGGTTGTGTAATCTTGTGTTTCTAGTAGAGTACTAATTTGGTGACTCCCAAGCAATTCCGGTTAAGCTTTGTTTCGGTTATCTCTAATTGGGCAAATTTCCGAAGTGTAGTACATTTTGTATCATGTCAGTGGTCTATTGGTGTTGGAAGATTGGATCTGAATACCTTTCTCCCTAGAAATACTTGAGCCTTGTAGTATGATACGCTCTGACGTTGCCTTTTGTTCCAGTTCCAGTTATTTTTCGTCTCTTTAAGATTGGCCGAGTATCTAATTATTTTGTGACATCTTGTCATCTTCAATTTATTTCCTCTATCTATTTTGTCAGCATACACATGACATTCATTTACTCATTTACACTTATATCATGCATGCATATTTACATTTGTCGGTGATATGGGGGTCATATACCTTGTTTATGTTTATTCAAACAGCGTACATGTTCTTTCCAAGTAGAATGTTAACTTAGGCAGAAAATGTGCTTCCTTTCTAATTCCCCAGCTGAGTTAATCCTCGTGGATGAATTTTTGATTTAGCCTTCCTTGTCCATCTCTGGATAGGGTGAATCCCCAATTGGGTTATTTTCTCATTGGGTGGAGTCTTGTTTGACTGTCTTCTCTCTGGTTTATTCCTGGATTGAGTTTTGTCTCTTGCATAGGCTATCTCGTGGTTTTCTCCAGGCTAGGCAACCTAGATGAATGGTGCATTTATTTTGCACATTTGAGTATCTGATCTCCTCAGGAAGGATCTATTCATGGTTTCCTTTGAAGAAGAATTTTATTCCCTGGTAGTGTTATCACAACTTGTACGTTATTGACATCTTTGGAAAATGACAAGTGGCGGTCTCTTCATGAGCAACTTGTACGTTATTGACATCTTTGGAAAACGACAAGCGGCGGTCTCTTCATGAGCAACTTGTGCGTTATTTACATCTTTGGAAAACGACAAGCGGCGGTCTCTTCATGAGAAACTTGTACGTTATTGACATCTTTGGAAAACGACAAGTGGCGGTCTCTTCATGAGCAACTTGTACGTTATTGACATCTTTGGAAAACGACAAGTGGCGGTCTCTTCATGGGCAACTTGTACGTTATTGACATCTTTGGAAAACGACAAGCGGCAGCCTCTTCATGAGAAACTTGTATGTTATTGACATCTTTGGAAAACGACAAGCGGCAGTCTCTTCATGAGCAACTTGTATGTTATTGACATCTTTGGAAAACGACAAATGACAGTCTCTTTATTTGAGCAACTTGGGGGTATAGTTTTCTTGGAAGACAGCAAGTGGCGGCTTCTTTATTTGAGTAGCTTGTATGTTATAGACATCCTTTGAAGACAACAAGCGGCGGCTTCTTTATTTGAGCAGCTTGTATGTTATAGACATCCTTTGAAGACAGCAAGTGGCGGCCTCTTTATTTGAGCAGCTCGTGTATCTACAAACATATGTTATTTCAGCATCAAATGGTATCTCTCTAGAAAAATCTTGCAGAGAAGTTTGTTGTCAAATCTCTACCTTCATAAGTCGGTAGTTCACTATCAGCAAAAATTGATACATCTTTTGTCTATCTTTGACCTTGAGTTGTGAACTCACCATCATCTTGGGTCAATAATTTAATTTTTTTCGTGACCTATGCAAGGCGTCTTCTTTGTTAGGGTCAGAAGTTGTCTTCTCTCAAATTTTATTTAAGAGTCTATCATTCGAAGTCGATGGCTCATTTTCCCAGTAGTGTATAATCTTTGTTCCTGTGGGTTATTTGTACTTGGTTTCTCCAACATTATTCTGTCTCATACAGTATCATTCTCCATAAATTTCAAATACTACATTCATATCATAAACATAATGGCGGTATCTTAGGGCAAAAATTGCGTAATATGTATTTAAGTACCTTCAATCTCGTCTAGACGAAGATTTCAATCTTCATATCTCTTGATAGAAGAAACTTAAATAGGGGCAGCTGTCATACCCCAATTTTTTACCTAAGATCGCAGTTTTATTTGCATTGTTTTATATATATACATCAAGGTCACAGAATATGGTAGGTTTCGAACGTTTCACCTTCGAGCTTTGACTGTGTAGAGATTATCGAGTGTTGTGAGCATTTTATCTTATGAATGACTAACCACTAATCAAGCACGAAGTGTATGTTTTGTTTTTTTTATTTCATGTGCAGGAAATAGATCTGAAAGAAGAGCATCGGATGTCACACATCAATTAGGGTTTCGAGGCTCGGGGAAGAAATTCGATCGGTCGTTAATTCTCAAAGGCTGGTTCATCAAATAATTTCAGAGAATTGTGTGTTTATTTCCACACTCTGTCCAACAGATGGTCTCCAGCTTCTCTGATTTTTTTTAGAAAGAATGGTCGGAGTTTTACTATCTTTAGTTCATGTGTGTTTCACATTATTTTAAAATACAAGAAAACCAAGCTATGCCAGTCATTTTCGATCACTTCGACCAAGAGTCATCTGCAAGTTTTCTCATGACGCAGAGTGAATTTCGTCAAAATGGAATGATTAAATTCAAAACCTTTCTAGAAGAATTTATTTGGAATATTTGGAATTTTCTTTATTTCAATTCCAGCGATAATTAAAGAAGAGATACCAAGAGATCTCATTCAAGAATAATCATTTATCGTATGAAATATTTATTCAAGATTATTTTGTGTGATTATTTTGGTGGATTTACATTAAGGTTATTTGAACACACATGAAACATTTATTAAGGAGATATTAGGAAAAGGAATTCAATTCAAGTAATTGTTCTTCACAAGATTAATTACATGAGGATTGCTATTTGATGACAAAATCAATTCATGTGATTTATTTGGATCTCTATTACAAAATGCAAGATTCAAGTCTAAGACTTGTATTATTATTTATTCATCATTCAACAATTTATTCAAGTATTATTCAATTCTTTCCCAATTCAAATGGAAGACCTTGAATTTTTATCAAGACATATCAAGATTCATTTTCATATGAAGATTCAAAGTTATTTATAATTACAAGGGAATTGTGAATATATTGAAGAATACATGTTCATTCATGTTACAATTTACTTGGATTTATTGTTACAAAGTTACAAAAGAAATACAAATTTTGTACATGAAAATCAAGTTGTTATTCTTGCTACAAAACAGTCCCAATGCTGACCATTTTTCCAGCACTGTTTTAATCCAATAACAGTCCAATTCTTGAGTATAATACTGTCCATTTTCTCCAACCATTGTTTCAACAAGACCATGCCAAGATGTTGTCCTAATCTGCCCTGCAAAACAGTCCAGAATGCAGCCCATAAGACAAAAATCCGCACCTTTGCTTCTACAAAAAATAGTCTACAAAACTCCAAATATTGCACTAAAATGCATACTTCAAAAAGCTGTCTCATAAAACATCAAAATATGGCCTAAAATAGTTCAAACCTCTACTGTTTTCACCCCTAAAACCCCAAATATTTCACCATAAATAAGGGCCTCTATCAACAAAAAAAGAGGAGGAGAGTTTTGTCCAAGAATCACACTAGAAAAATCAGAAAGAATACATACAGAGAAAGATTTAGAGGGAATCATACATAGAAAATTCAGCAAGAGTAACACAAACTCAACAAGAAAAATATAGAAATTCAAGGAGAAAAACTTAACATTTTGAAGCCCCGTCGGAGAGGCTCCGATAGGTATTTTCTTCCTCCCTATTTACTTCTGCATAACTTCCTCATTTATATGTTTAAATCTTCTCTTTACACCACTTTTATGCCATGTGAATGCTTGCTTATCATACCTTTTTTGCTGTATTTTGTTTGCTGCAATATGTGGACATTTAAACATGTTTAGGGATGATAATAATAATAATAAACACCGACAGAAATGTATAGTAAATGACAGAATTCAGAAAAGTATATACCTTCAAATTTCTTTTCTCGGAGTACACAAATCCAAGAGAGAAAATCACCACACATTGTCTCTACACTTACAGTATCATAGTTGTTAACCTTTACTCTCATCTTTCGCCTCCTTCCCGTGCCTTAATCAGCATTTTGAACAACAATAACCTCACTCATAAACTTATCAAGTCTTCAAATTTCTCTTCTCAAACACTCACGTCCATCTGCAAAAAAAAATTGTTCAAACATCAAACAAGAAACAGAGAAACAATCGGCAGAGAAATCAACCACAATACCCAAAAAAACTCATAAACCCTGCTAAAACTTTGCCTAACCTAATTGCAACCAAGACTACATTTCCATCCACTTAAACCACAACTGACCTTCGACAATATTTACTCCCTTGCACCATACACTCAACAAATACTCACTGTAGTTCACATTCTTCAGTTCACACAACTCTTCAAACAATTCCATGTATCAACCTTATACACCGAATCTCAGAATCCACAGCCAACACTCACCATAACTTCAAACAACCGCACAATCCCTTTCTCCCATCCTCCTCCGTCATCGTTCAATACCCCTCTGTAATACTCACCACACACCACCTTTCTGCAACAAAGTATCTACTAACTACTCTCAAAACCATTTTGATTCTTTCCTCCCAACAGCCACTATATCACCACTGATTCAAACACTTCCCGGGCAGATCTTCACCACCACCATCATCCATTAAAAACCCCCCACAACATCAGTCTCGTTCCCAGCAACACACTCAAATTTCTTTTGCATCAAATCTAAAATCTTCCACCCAAGTGCAGACTGTAAGATCCACTCAGTCTCCATCTCCACCAGTTAGGGTTGGTTCGCCAACAAATTCATCAATGTCCAAAAGCACTTGCAGTACAAGGACAACAAATTCAACCTCAATCAACAACGAGACTATCCAAACTAGTTCCATATCCTCCAAGTAAGCCAAAAACTCTCATATGCCAACCCGTAAATCCTCACCAGTTCGATCAATCCTCACTGGACCTCAAATAACTCCCTCTTCCAACGCTGGGAGTAAATCGTGATTGTCATAGCAGCAACAATAACAACATAACGTAGATCCGTCTTGAAGAACATAACCAAAAACTGAGATGAGGAAGCACTGATATTGAAGCATACCTGGATTGTTCCACAGTTTATATTGTTTATTACAAATATTGAGTCTGAGAGAGAAGAGGTTATCGCGAGAGAGTGAGAGACTCGATTGAGAGAAGGAAGGAGAAGTTTGTTTTTTTGTTGTTTCGGTATAGCAGAGAAGTTTACGCTTGAGAGATTTGTAGCGTGTGAGAGAGATTAATTTGATAATTCAATATGCAGTTAAGAGAAATTATAGGGAACCAAAGTTTTAAGCATGACCTTTCCTCTTCCCAATACAAACAGCCGCGACGCTACTTTTTCCCTAGGGTTTTCAAAAATTTCCTTGCCCCTTCTCCCAAACCGGGTCAGCCCTTTGGGCCTTTTAGCCCAATCTGATTATCATCATTCCCTTTATATTTCAATAAAGACGTAGTAATAACAAATAAGCAATACAGTTCAGTTGGCAAGACACGTTTGCAGTAACCTAGAGAACCTGAGTTCAACTCTCAGCTAGGCCAATTTTCTCTTTTTCTTGATTCTTTAGCCTTATTTCCAATTTTATTAAATATATAATAAAATATTAACTTATTTTATTTTATATATAATTATTTCATTATAAAACACAAAAAATATGCTTGTTACAAATTAATCTTTTATTTTTTGTCAACATGCTATTTAATCTTTTATTTAATTTTTTGTTATTTAATTGTTTACAAATACATGCTATTATAATTTAGTCTTTATTTAATTTTTGTTATTTATTTAATTTAAAAATATATGCTTACAAACTAATCTCTTATTGAATTTTTGTTATTATTCAATTGTCATTCTAATTAAATCATCGATCGCTTAATCCTTATATCTTTCGTCCGTCTCAATTCCAAGGGAAATGTTTTAACTTTGTTGACTTCACGTCATCAAACACATCGTGCGAATACCCTCATTCATCTTTTGGTCATTATTTTGCTAAACCTAAGATAATTTTCCTAAAAGATTCCATTTCCAAACTCACACCTTTTAAGTCAAAACTTCGACATTAGGTCATCGTATCCTCAAAATCTCGTCCACACCCATCTTTAGCCAAATGAACTATTTTAATCAAACAAATAATTTTAATAAACAGATATTTCAAAAGGTTCCTATAGGATACTATAGATGCATTGGGTGCTAATACCTTCCCATTGTATAACCAACCCCCGAACTCTAAATCTCTTTTCAAAATGCATTGTATTTTCATTACTTTCAAGTATTATTTTACATTTCATATTTTAGGGTTTTATTTCGATCTTTTCCCTTTTCCCTTGGAAATAATAAAGCGCGGTGGTGACTCTTGCTTTTGTGAGTCGAGTTAATTAATAGCTCGATCTCTGATTTACCCCGCTACATTTTTTATCGCTACAAGAAGGTATTAGCACCCTTTTCATCCATGGTTTTCCATGGGCTCTTAGTTACTTGCTAGATCACTTGCTTTTTGTTTGAAATTGTGCTTGGTGTGGTTTTTTTTTAAAAATATTTTGTAAAGAGGCCTTTGTTTAGGAAATCTTTGTAATGATTCTTGTTTGTAAGAATTTATACAAAGATGTTTGATCTTTTGAAAATGTTTTCAATTTTGTAAGATGTTTGAAAGTGTAAGTGTTTGTTTTTAAAATAGCAAGGATGTTTGTTTAAAATTGAGAAAGTAATTAGGAGCATTTTACCTACTCAAAAGTCTTTCTTGTTCATTTTTCTTTTCCTTTGACATTGTTATCTTACCATTGATTTGGTAAGCAACCCTATCTTTAGATGTAAATGGAACGGACGTGGGTCATCGTATAACCATGATTAGCAATGTTGCAAGGTATCTTAGCATTCTTTTTTAGGGACTAAGATCATTTGAAAGGCAACTTAGATAGCGTCATCGAGGGACTATGATCTTGTATTTGCTTTGTTTTTGCTAAGATACCTTACATGCGTAACATGGCCGTTTTGTATAAGGCAACCAAGTGGAATAACCCTAGGGGTGCTTGTGTGCAAATGTATTGTTTTCATGCTTGTTTTTGTCTTGAATTAGGGTTTTCTAAGTATTGGTTTTAGTCTTTCCATACAAACCCTAATTACTAGCATGTTATATATAAAAGCGATAAATTGTGGAATTTAAAGTTACTATGCTATTACAACATTTGTGGGAGGGGGTGTATAATTTGTAAATGGGGATTGCAAGAATATAAACCTAATTAATCTATTACAACCAAATTGAATTTGTACGAGAATTGAAATAATGTACAAAAATAAATAAATGTACAAAAATGTCAAATGTAAAGTAAATGAATATTTTTGTTCGGATTTTTTAGGAAAAGTGAATTTGTTTTAACCTAATTAATTAAAGAAAATAATTAATTAAACTTAAATTTATTAAGAAAAGATTTTAAATAAAACCCTAATTATATTAATTGATTAAAAAAAGAAATTAAGTTTCAAGAAAAGTATTTTTGGTATTTTTGTCTTGAAAATAATATATGGTGTCATAAAATATTTTTTGGCCTTTCATATATTAAAATAATATATTTAAATTGGTGTAAAAGAAAAAAATAAAACCTATTATTTTAATTAAATTTACAAGATGTTTAGTGAAATGAATAAAATATTTATTAAATAAAAAAATTTTATGAGAAAAAATGAATAAACTATGTCAAAATGAAAATCTAATTTTTTTTTTATGATTTTTTAATATTAGGAAAAATATTTTAAGAAAATAAAATGAAATAAAAATAAGAAAATAAAATAAAATTGGGCCATGGGCGCAAATAGTCCACAGGGGGGGTTAGCTAGCAAAAGCAAAAAAAAAAACCCAACAAGGCCCAGTGCCTGCAAAAAGGTCAGAAAATGCAAAAATATGGAGAAAAAAAACTAAAAGGGTATCACTGGGGCTCGAACCCAAGTCCCAAAAGTTACAGGCGCGCACTTCTACCACTGGGGTGGCTATACATCTGTTAACATAAGCAAATTAATAAATATACAAGGCAAAATGCGTCCTGATGACTTCATCTTCAACCTCCAGCCAGACCAACTATAACTTGCTCATTTCTCATCAAAAATGAAAACTGTAAACATGAAACTTGTAGCAAATTTTCTCACGGTTTCAGAAATGTAAAGCATTAAAACTATAGATCAAAGATAAGCATAAATTTTAATGGCCCTAATCTGAACCCAAAAAATCTCAGAAATTTCAGTCTCAGAAATTTCAGTCTCAAAATTCTCTATAAGCAAAATTAATGGAAACTATGGACATGGTTAGCTTCGGGGCAATGATATCTACATGTTTTGTTCACAAATAAACCATTGATGATGCATGTATGAAGAGTTCAAAGTTAAGAAAACTTACCTAAAAACTGGAAATCGTGTTTTGAGTTTGAGCTTGTTTCAAGTGATGAGGATGATCAGGTTAGCTTCCTTGAGGTCCCAGGAAGCTAATGCAATGATTAGCTTGAGCAATGGATGTCTGAAATGGTTTGGAGAAGTCAATATGCAGAGCTCTGTTTTTGGAAATGGAGGATGGTGTTAATTGTGTTATAGTTCTATAACAGGGTGTGGGATCAACTCTATGTGATGTTTAGAAACTTTAGAAACCAAAATGCTAAGAAACGCACGAGTAGATTATGAGTTTCAAGTTTTTGGTCAGTTTGTGTGAAAATGGAAGTGTGAAGTGTGATTCTGAGTTCTAGGTGTTTTCAAGGCTTGAGCATTTGTCTATTTGGTGCAAATAGTTTGTGTATCCATAAGCAAAAAGATTGGAGTGCATTGGCAAGTCAGAAGTACAAGTTCTTAGCTTTTGACTAGGTTACTTGATTTTGAAGAAAAGAGGGAAACAAGTTTCAAGAGGAGGTACAAGCATGGAATAGGTGATTGTAAGTGTCTTAAACCATTTATCATGAATTATAGGACTTGTTTGATCAGAAGAGAATAAGTGCAAGGCTCAAGAACAAGTTTTGTACATAAATTCCCTTTATCAAAATGGCAATGTAACCTTTCTTCTAAAAATAGATATAAAGCATGTCCATGCATTGAATGCTTGAAGTGAGACCTATAACAGCTGTGTAAACCATTAATTATGGAGTGCCTAACAAGTTTGAGGCCTGCAAAGTAGAGTTAATGCAACACCACTTTGAATTTGAATTTTGTTCATCACTAAAATGACTTGTAATTAAAGTGATAAAACTCTAACTTCATCTCTTCGATTCTCCCTACTCAAGAATGATCTCAAGGAGTTCTTGGATATTTTGGAAATCTTGTAATGTACTATAAAAACTATCTTTGAATTGATTTTGAAGATTCCCCTTGGAACTATATGAAAAAATGTTATGAAGTTAGGTCAAAATCCTGGCCAAATTAGGGCAAAATTTCACTAAGTGTTTAGTTTCATGACCACATTTTCATAAGATTATAACTTGAGATCCAAGAATTTTTGGAAGGAGTTGTGTAAAGAAAAGTTGTATATTTCATGGAGATCTACAACTTTCATGTTGGAAGTTTCTCTTGAATCATCTTGCATCATGGTGAAAAGTTTGTTCAAAGTTATGAAAAAACATGAAATTTCCAACACTTAGAAAAATTTCCAAGTTTAGAAATTTTGACTTTTCAAAATGAAATCTTGACTTTTTGATTTCTTGATGAATAAGTTTCATATTTTGACATGTTTTTATGAATTATGATCTTTGGCACTTGAATTTGACCAAAAAGTCAAAGTTTGACTTTTTAGTATACAGTTGACTTTTGATCAATTGACTACAAAATTCATTTGCCAATCCAATGGACTTGCAATGTTTTGAACTATGTCATTAGGTAAAAATGATGCAATTGGACTCTTGAGATTATGCCTTAAACCAATTGATCATTTGCTAGGTCAAAAATCAGAAATTGCCCCTTCTCAGTCCAAACCCTAATTATGACCATTTTGCCCTTTTGGAGATTTGATCAAATTTCTTGAGGAATTATGGTCCAAACTTGATCAAATGATACATATGAGTTTAAAATGTTGATTTGGATCAAAAATTATGAAGTTTGACTGTAAATTAGCCATAGTTGACTTTTCCCCCAATACAGTTGATTTTTAGGTCAACTGCTCAATTGACTGAGCAAAAGTGTGATTCAAAGCTTGAAACTTGACATGAGTAATCTTAGGGGTCCATAATGATCCATTAAAGTCATATGGGGAATTGGAAGTTCAAAAATCCTTGTGCAATCTCAAACCCTAATTTTGGTCATCAGTGTTTAAGAAGGTGTCTTGGGCTGATCAAACCCTAGTGCAGTCTTAAGTCTAAGGAGATCTTGTGAGAAAATTCTTGATAAGTGAGAGGGAAAATTTTGGGATACAACAGTAGGGTTACTTTGAAATGAAAGCCTGGATAGTAGGGCTATGGGAAGGAACCTGGGTCGTAGGGTTACTTCAAAATGAAAGCCTGGATAGTAGGGCTATGGGAAGGAACCTCGGTCGTAGGGTTACTTCAAAATGAAATCCTGGATAGTAGGGCTATGGGAAGGAACCTAGATAGTAGGGTTACTTCTTTTGGTTACATAGAATAGTTGACCCGTTTGATCTTTGAGAACTGATTTTCCACTGGCTGCCTGTAGATATGACATGTATAGCTGCTGGAATTGTTGGTGATAATTGTCTTTCCTGAAAAGATAACAGGGTTAATTATATGTGTAATGCATGAAATGCCTCATGATATGATGTTCTCAAAATAAATGAGATTATGTTGTATATGATATGTATGCGTATGTCATGATGTATGCACATGAAATGCTGTTGGGACATGTCCGAGCCTGGGAAAATAAATCCCTAACAGCTGCTAGAAAGTATAATGTTCCTGACCATCGTAGAGAAGTGTGGTTCCTCCACTTTTGCTGGATATCACTTTGGGATGAAATGACTGTGCTGGAGATTTATTCCTTGTTATCTTTGAATACTCTGTCAGAGAGAGACTCTGTTTGAGAATAACTTTGCAGGGAATAACTCGGAAGGTGAATTTCCATAGCTAAAGTAATGGGCTCTGTCGGGGATTGAGCTTATGTATCCAGAGAAATATACTTTGCTTGGGAGATAAAATTTACTGACCCACTCGTGATTATCAAATTCGACTGGGGGATATAGCTGTCAGGTTTCTGAAGGACCCTGGCTGAAGAGATTACTTCCTGTTTCGGGAAAGCCGATGCCAATGCTTTGAATATTTTTACTCTGTAGGGAGTGTATGTACTGATAATTATGCTCCAAAGTTGTCTCTGTCCTGGTACTTGCTGGGTAGAGTAACTATCGGGTTTGACATTTCTTGTTTTTTCCCCTGTTTCTTAAGTTACGAGCAATTATCTTTTCGTTTCTTATGTAAATATTTATGAGCAGCAATCACATTCAAATGCATATGTCAAGAATAAATCATTGGACGTTCTTGCAAAATAAAACAAAAATAGAAACAAATAGCTTTGTAAAAATGATTTGTATTATCTTCGAAGTTGGCCTGTAATAGGCGTTTTTGTACAAGGAAGCTGACGCTCTAGTAAGAGAGCGTCGCCGTAAAAATAGAAGCTATACAATTTTGTGTAAAAAGAAAAGAAAATAGCTATGTGAAACAATCTGTGATACGGTGGGAGAACTGACTTGAGGTTTTGCGCTTGTTTTCGCAAATGTTTCGGTTGAGCAAGAGTCGCCATCGACTTTTTATTTTATCCTAAGGAAAGGTTAAAAAGCACAGCAAAAACCTTTGAGATGTTTTCTTGGGTTTGGGGAGTAGATTATAGAGAGGGAAGGTATTAGCACCCTTTCCATCCATGGTTATCCATGGGCTCTTAGTTACTTGCTTAGATCAACTTGCCTTAATTTTCAATTGTTTGAAATGGTGCTTTGTGTGTGGGTTTTGAAAATGTTTTGAAAAGAGGCCAATGTGGTGGAGACCTTTGTAATGATCCATGTTGGGATGTATACAAAGATGTATGTCTTTTGAAAAAGTTTTCAATGTTTTTGAAAGTTGTTTTGAAAGTGTATTGTGATGTGTGGTTTTGAAAAAAATAGGCAAGTGTTTTGTTATGCAAATTGGCAAGTAACCAAGAGCTATCTACCCTAATTTTCTCAAAGATTATTGATATGTTTTAACCCTTTTAACAATTTTGTTCCACCATTGTATTTGGTGGACAATCTTGTGTTAGGATGTGAGAGGGACGGGTGCGGGTCATCGTTTAGACCATGATTGCAATGGTGCCAAGTATCTTTGGGCAATTTTTCCTTTAAGGGACTTGATCATTTTTAGGCAACTTTCGAAAGCGTCATCGAGGGACTATGATCATTTGAATTGTTTGTTTTGCCCAAAGAGACCTAACATGCAATATGGCCCAATTTTGAAAGGCAACAAGTGGATGTAACCCTAGGGGTGTTAGTGTGCAAGTGTGTTTTATTGCATACAAGAGTTTATCTTTGAATTAGGATTTTCTATTTCATTGATTTTATTTTGCCATACACGTCCTAATTACTAGCAATAAGAAGCGGAAATATAAAATCCTACGCTATTACAACAATTAGGGGGTGGGGATACACATTTGTACATGGGGGGTTCAACGAGAAAAATAGGCAAAAAAGAAAATAGCAAAAAACAAGATATATATATAGAGAGAGAGAGAGAGAGGGAGCCAGTGCGCTGCTGAGAGGTCATCAGAAGTTCTGACTCAGATCCGTTGACAGATGATCAACCTCTTGGTTAAACTGTATGAGTCAGAACTTCTGACCCTGGCACCTGCAAAACAGAAACCTGTTAGTGGGGAAGTCAGAAGTTCTGACCCCCTTGCGCTGCAAGACAGAAGTTTGTTAGTGGAGAAACCAGAAGTTCTGATTCTGCTGGAAAGACAATAACTCTCAGAGGTTCTGATATTATTGACAGCAAAACAAGCTTCAGATGTGCTAACGTCAAAGTCAGCACTTGGCTTTTCCCTGTACTAATCAGAACATCTGCAATTTTGTTGTTATTCCACAAAACAGGAAACATATTTGGAACAGATCCAGCAAATGTCAAAATGTTTCAGAGGGCAGAACCAATAAGGTCACAGGCAGGTCCTACACTGGCTCAGAACATTCTGAGGTATGAAAATCCCCAGAATACAAACAGCAACAACATGATATTTACATTATATTTATTTGAGTATGCACAGCTGATGATGCTTAGCAGCGTGATGAAGGTCAGCAGGTGCTTACCTGGATGTTGGAAAAGTTTGTGGATGAAAGCTAGCTTTTGGCTCTGGTGGTGTTCTGGACAGATTCTTTTTTGAAAAAGGCAGGTGAAGGTGTGTGCGTATGTAGGGTCAGAAGTTTGAAAAGAGGTTTTTTTAGTTCACACAGAAAACTGGGTATTGGATAAAGTTTGAAGATGAGAAATTCAAAGTTATGAAACAACTGGAGATTTTGGCAGAGTTTCAGAACACTATCTTGCTAAGGGTTTCTGTTTCTCTCTTAGCAATTTTTCTGTTTCTTGAACGCCCTTTTTCAGTGGACAATGACTCTCTATTTATAGGCAAAGTTCTTGTGGGTGCCTTGAACATTAAAGCGCCAACAGAGTTTGAATTGTTCTTTGACAGAAATTCCTGGGAAGTTGTGATAACAGATAGCCTTCAGCCTAGGCTGCAGCAACAGGCGTGGATTGGAGAGAAGTGACCTCTTAAGTGGGCGGTGGCGTGTAGACCCATGCCAGAATCTGCATAAAGGCGTTTTCCAAGCCACACGTGAAGGGATTACTTGGATGAATGTTCAGGAGTGGTTGGAAGCATTAATGAGCATTAAATGGTGATAAGACCTATCAACATCAATATTCGGGTAATGGAAACCAACGTTGAATCAACAGTTCTGTTTCAAAAGAACAGCGTAAACCATGCTCTGGCCTTGGCTTCCTGTTGTCTTAGTAAGTTCTGGGGATTCTCCTGATTTTCTGATACGCTCCTTGGATTTGCTTCTGGACCTCCTGGGCTTAGAGATTCTGTATCAGTGTAACACCCACTCTTCTGACCTTTTCATCTTCTGATTTCAGCATGTTCTGAAAGAGCCTTCAGACTTCCCTGCTTCTTTTGCATTCCTCTAGCAAATTCTGACTGAGCTTGCGTAACTGCTGAAAGAGTCATGTTCTGTCTGAGGCTTACATATTGAACCACGTTTACAACTTCTGATTGAGCTGATGTAGCTGCTGAAGAGCCAACTTCTGACTACGCTGAGCCAAGCTTGCAACTTCTGACTGTTTTTATCTGGAATTGGTCCAGAAGTTCTGAAGCGCTGATTTTTTTCTCAAACACTCATTTTTTAGAGAAACATTCCAAGTACTTAGAATTTAATTTTTCTCAAGATAAAAGCGTTGTCTTTAGAGCTTGTGTGATCATCTTGCTCTTGTAAATGGTCTGCTTGGGCAAAAATGACAACTCAGGACTTGGATTTGTTTCAGAGGGACCTTGAAAATCCAAGATGATTTCCTGAAGAAAGAGAGGGCAAATTTTGGGGTACAACAGTTTCCCCTGTTCAATCTTCTTGAACCTGAAGAGTTAGATTGGCAAGTTTTCCATTCGCGACTCGAAGGTAAAAGGAGATTGGACACTAGAGTGCCCGAAAATTTGCACTCGCGTAGTAGAGTATCAGCAATGTGATGGCGGGAATGGGCTTATAGATGCCATTTGGAGAGATAGTGGATAGAGAGATGGGCTTATAGATGCCATCTGGAGACGTGACAGAACCTTGTCGGGAATGGGCTTATAGATGCCATTTGGAAGTGTCGATCGCGTAAGAGATTCCTTAGCGAGAACTTGTGTATTTTGAGAAAGGAAGATGGTTTCCTGGCCTGTTACAGGTGTTGATCTTCAGTCTCTTCATGCAGATATGCCCTGGCTAGATACAGGTATCGAATCTACAATTGGTTGCTCACAGATGTGCCCTGGCTAGATACAGGAATCGAATCTAGAAAATGTTGTCTACAGATATGCCCTGGCTGGATACAGGAATCGAATCTGGAAAATGTTGTCTACAGATATGCCCTGGCTGGATACAGGAATCGAATCTGGAAAATGTTGTCTACAGATATGCCCTGGCTGGATACAGGAATCGAATCTGGAAAATGTTGTCTACAGATATGCCCTAGCTGGATACAGGAATCGAATCTGGAAAATGTTGTCTACAGATATGCCCTGGCTGGATACAGGAATCGAATCTGGAAAATGTTGTCTACAGATATGCCCTGGCTGGATACAGGAATCGAATCTGGAAAATGTTGTCTACAGATATGCCCTGGCTGGATACAGGAATCGAATCTGGAAAATGTTGTCTACAGATATGCCCTGGCTGGATACAGGAATCGAATCTGGAAAATGTTGTCTACAGATATGCCCTGGCTAGATACAGGTATCGAATCTGGAATTGTGACAGTTGAAGGTAGTTGTCTTTTGGGGTTGTCTTTTTCCCTGAAAAGGCAAAAACATCAGTTGTATGCAATGTCATGATGTATGAAATGCATGATGTCATGATGTTCAAAATGAGATAGTGTTGTATGCACTTTATCATGTGTGTAAGCAAGATGTATGAAATGCGAAATGTTTATGAATGTATTTTCGTCTAGGAAAATAAATCCCTGACGACCGGCCGGGGAATTAAATCCTGGGCTGATGTTGAAGAGTAGAGCTCTTTGCTTCCGCTGGGGATGATGGTTACAAGAATACACCGGTAGGAGAGAATGGCTCCGTTGGGGAATAAACTTGTTGGAGAGATTACCCCGAGGGAAGTTGCTCTGTGGGAAGAGATACTTCGCTGAAGTTTTGATGAGAGCTCCGCCGAGGATTTCAATGATGGACTTTGCTGGAGATAATAATGATTAACTCTGCTGGGGATAATAATGATTAACTCCGCTGGGGATTGTGTTGATAAGTTATGTTGGGGAACTTTGATGAACTCCGCTGGGGATAGGAAAAACTTCGCCGAGGACGGTCTTCCGCGGCAATTAGCTGAGGATAACCCAGTTATAAGCCCTTGTGAGGAATAACTTTGAATAAAACCCGGGAGAGACGTCCGTACTCTGCAGGGGATAAGCTTCCAGAATCTACTGGGGATAAGCTTCCAGCCCTGCTGGGGATATGGATTTCAAATTTCCTGAGGAAACTTTCGGACTGTACTGGAAAATGGTTCCACTGGGGGTGTCTGTGTTCCTCCGGGGAACAATCTTAGATCAAGACTGTCGGGGATGCTTGCTGAGGAATGCCTATACTTCACTGGGGAATGTTGATATCTTCTGGGGATACCTAACTTCTTTTAGGCTGACCGTAGACTAACTCTGCTAGAGGAGAATACTGCTGACTTGCTAGGGGAACAGGGTGCCTATTGTAGGGTTGATGATAGACTAAATTTTCCTGGGGAGAGTATTGTTGAATCTTGTCCTACTCTGTGGGGAGTTTGAGATAACTTGGTCACATTCTTCAGTTGAATCTACCCTGGTACCTTGGCGGACAGAGCAACTAGACTGCCTGGACAACTCTACATTGCCCCTGTTACGGATGTCACCTGTAATTAGTCTTTTGTTTCGTATGCAAGTATTTATGAATTAGCAATTTAATGTCAAATGCATATATCAAAAATGAACATTGGACGTTCTTCGCAAGACAAGACAGAAAAAAGGAAAAACAATTGGCAATTTGTTTGGAAAAGTGAACTTGTATTGATTTTGAAATTTGCCTGTAAATAGGCGTTTTTGTACAAGAGGCTGACGTCCTAGTAAGAGAACGCCGCCAGATAACATAATGTTTATACAATTTTGAAAAGGAAACAAAACAGCTATGTGAACAAAATTCCCACTGGGTTCAAACTCTGCTACCGCCTTTATGTCTTCAAGCGTCTCATCACTTTGCTGCTTAGTTGAAGATGAAGCTGATTGATCGATGCCGAAGTCTGAGCCAGATAGTTGATGCCGAATTCTGGATGCAAGGTGATCCAATGAGACATAGTATTATGCTTTATCCCTAACTTTTTCCTGGACCGCCCTTTCGGGTTTTCAGTCCACCGGGATACCCTTTTTTGCCCAAGTCGCCTTTTCAGGTTTTTGACTTGCCGGGTGTACAGATTTTTTTCATTTCATCCCTTATTTTTTCCCGAACCCTTTTGGTTCGCCGGGAAGCCCTTATTTTTTCCTAGGTATGCCAACCTAACGGGTCTTTTATTCATGTGTAGTATCTTTTTACTATGTCTGCATTGGCGGGGTGAGGAAGGTCGTCACCATCCATGGTGGTTAGAATCATGGCTCCTCCTGAGAACACCTGTTTAACCACAAATGGCCCTTCGTACGTAGGGGTCCATTTGCCACTGGGATCACTTTGAGGAAGGATGATGCGCTTGATTACCAGGTCCCCAACTTGATATTCTTGTGGTCTGACTTTCTTGTTAAATGCCCTGATCATCCGTTTCTGGTACGTCTGACCATGACAGATAGCGGTGAGTCTCTTTTCGTCAATTAGGTTTAATTGATCAAGTCGAGTCTGGATCCAGTCATCTTCGCTCAGATTTGTATCCTTCATTATCCGGAGAGAGGGTGCCTGGACTTCAATCGGCAAGACTGCCTCCATGCCATAGACCAAGGAAAAGGGTGTTGCCCCGGTTGACGTCCTCGCTGAGGTACGGTACCCATGAAGAGCAAATGGTAACATTTCGTGCCAATCTTTGTAGGTCACTGTCATCTTCTGCACAATCTTCTTGATATTCTTATTAGCTGCTTCTACAGCCCCATTCATATTTGGTCGGTAAGGAGAAGAGTTGTGGTGTTGTATCTTGAATTGCTCGCAGAGCTCAGTGATCATCTTGTTGTTAAGATTGGTACCATTGTCTGTAATGATTCTTTCCGGGACGCCGTACCGACAGATCAGGTTATGCCGAATGAAACGTGCCACGACGCTCTTGGTTACCGTGGCGTAGGAAGCTGCCTCAACCCACTTCGTGAAGTAATCAATCGCTACCAAGATGAAGTGATGCCCGTTGGATGTCGTTGGTCGGATCTCACCGATCATATCAATGCCCCACATTGCAAAAGGCCAAGGTGTCGTCAGGACGTTTAGAGGAACCGGAGGGATATGCACCTTATCAGCATAGATCTTGCATTTATGACAAGTTCGAGAATGTTGGTAATAGTCGGCTTCCATTGTGGACCAGAAATATCCTGCCCGGAGGATTTTCTTTGCCATGGTATGTCCACTGGAATGTGTTCCGAATGTACCTTCGTGTAGTTTTACCATGATCTTCTCTGCTTCAGTTTTATCCACACAACGCAGTAGAGTTGAATCATGATTTCGTTTGTAGAGAATGTCGTTGCTGAGGAAGAATTTTGCCGCGAACCTTCTCAGAAACTTCTTATCGTTGACAGACGCACCTTCAGGGTATTCCTGAGCTTCCAAGTATCTCTTCACCTCATGATACCAGGGTTTTTCAGTCACCTCTTCGGCCTCAAGATCGCAGCAGTATGCAGGTTCGTCCAACTTCCAGATAATGATCCGGGGAGCTTCATTGTCCCATTTGACTTTGAACATTGAAGACATCGTGGCTAGTGCGTCCGCTAACTGATTCTCCTCTCTTGGGAAGTGCTCAAAAGTTATCTCTTCAAAGTGGGGAAGCAAAGTCAACACATACTCCTTGTAAGGAATAAGATTTGGGTGTTTCGTATCCCACTCGCCTTTGATCTGATTGATCACGAGAGCGGAATCTCCGAAGACACTCAGAAACTTGATCCTTAAGTCGATTGCAGCTTGAAGACCCATGATACATGCCTCATATTCTGCCATGTTGTTGGTGCAGTTGAAACACAACCGGGCGGTGAGTGGAGTATGAGTTCCTTTGGGGGATATGATTACAGCGCCGATTCCATTACCCAAAGCGTTCGAGGCTCCGTCAAAATGCATAGACCATCGGGATCCTTCCTCAGGTCCTTCATCCAGTCCAGGTACTTCACAATCAGTTACTACCATGATATCTTCGTCCGGAAATTCAAAGTTCAATGATTGGTAATCATCCACAGGTTGGTGTGCCAAATGGTCTGCCAATACACTTCCTTTGATTGCTTTTTGAGTCGTATACTAGATATCATATTCTGTCAAGATCATTTGCCATCTTGCTATTCTTCCAGACAGAGCAGGCTTTTCGAATATATACTTGATTGGATCCATTTTTGAAATCAACAGAGTAGTGTGAGTCAACATATACTGTCTCAGCCAGCGAGCAGCCCATACCAGAGCGCAGCAAGTTTTCTTGAGCAGTGAGTACCGAGACTCACAGTCGGTAAACTTTTTGCTCAGGTAATAAATGGCGTGCTCTTTTCGGCCAGACTCGTCATGCTGCCCCAGCACACACCCCATTGAGTTATCAAGTACTATCAAGTATAGTATTAGAGGTCTCCCTTCAACCGGTGGCATAAGAATGGGTGGTTCTTGGAGATACTCTTTGATTCTGTCGAAAGCGACCTGACATTCATCGTTCCAACGTACTACTTGATCTTTCTTCAGTAGCTTGAAGATTGGTTCACAGGTAGCAGTTAGATGTGAGATGAATCGAGCAATGTAGTTCAGCCGTCCTAGAAAGCCTCTGACTTCTTTCTCTGTCTTGGGAGTCGGCATCTCTTGTATGGCTTTTACCTTGGCAGGGTCCACTTGAATACCCTTGTCGCTTACAATGAAACCTAGCAATTTTCCAGACCTCACCCCAAAGGTGCATTTGTTGGGATTCAACCTCACCTTGTATAACTTCAACCGGTCAAACAGCTTTCGCAGATGGTCAAGGTGTTCCTCCTCAGTTTGGGACCTTGCAATCATATCATCGACGTACACTTCAATCTCATGGTGGATCATATCATGAAATAAAGCAACCATGGCATGTTGGTAGGTTGCCCCAGCATTTTTCAACCCGAATGGCATGACCTTGTAGCAGAAGGTGCCCCACTGCGTCACAAAGGTAGTCTTTTCCATATCTTCAGGAGCCGTCTTGATCTGATTATACCCTGAAAAACCATCCATGAAGGAGAACACCTTGTGTTGAGCAGTATTGTCAACAAGAACGTCGATGTGAGGTAGGGGAAGTCATCCTTGGGGCTTGCCCTGTTTAGATCCCTGTAATCGACACACATTCTGACCTTACCGTCCTTCTTTGGCACTGGAACCACGTTGGCCACCCATTGAGGATAAGAAGTCACTGCTAGAAACCCGGCATCAAATTGTTTCATAACCTCAGCCTTGATCTTTTCGGACATCTCTGGACGCATACGGCAGACCTTTTGCTTTACCGGAGGGCAGTCTTCCTTGGTAGGCAAGTGATGAACCACAATGCCGGCATCCAAACCAGGCATGTCTTCGTAAGACCAAGCAAAGATCTCCATGTAATTGTGTAGCATCTGGATCAATCGTTGCTTCATGCTGAGCTCTAGATTGGCACCAATCTTGACTTCTTTTCTATCTGTCTCAGTACCCAGGTTCATTGTCTCCACCGGCTCTTCATGCGGCTGAATGGCCCTCTCTTCCTGGAGTAGCAGTCTTGCGAGTTCACCAGGCACTTCACAATCATCTTCACCTTCGTCTTCGGCCAAGTTGATCGGATTTTCGAAGTCATAACTGGCAGTAGCAGAGCTGTTACCAGTGAGATCCAGAGTGGATTGAAACCTGTATAAGTGAGTGTGTGTAAATATAGCTGTTTTGCAATATATAACACAAAGAAAAAGAGCACAAGATTTGAAATGCAACAAACGTCCAATGTTTTGATCAATGATATATGGAAATGTCATACAAAAAGCCCTCACAAATGGAGCTACGGTGCCCCGGGTAGGACACCGAGCCAATAATAGTTTCAACATATTGTTTGTTACAAATTGAAAATCAAAAGAGTTCATTACTGCGTGACAAATGTAATAGGTGTAAAATCCTTTGCCGTCCAGTTGCTTGGTCCGTTGCTGGTTGTCAGATAGATCCAACTGTCAAATTCTGCTTCCTCTACGTCCTCCTCGATAGCATTCACTCTTGGGTTGGTGATGAACACCGGAGCCTTTCTGATCCTTTCTTTGCGAACAGCCCTCTGAGCCTCTGCAGTGAAGCCCAGCCCAAACTTGTCGGTCTTTTGAGTGAAGTCAGGAAGCTGACCCCAGTTTGCACACTTGCCTTTCTCGATCACAGCCCGGGCATCCTTCAAGGAAGCCATCTTCAAAGGAAAGTCCTCTTCAACCACTGTCTCAACTGACGCCAACGTTGGAGGTACCTCCTCAAAATGTTGAAAGGGGGTTTCAATAAACTCCCCGTCCATCTCGATATACCGGAATGAATTCAAGTGACTTACCATGTATTCCTCCTCACCCTGCACAGTTACAATTTTCCCTTTGACAGGGTATTTGAGCTTTTGGTATAGAGTGGATGTTACCCGCCCCAGCCTTGTGAATCCAGGGTCGACCCAACAAGCAGGAATAAGATGGACGAATATCCATTACGTAGAACGTTGAGTCAAAGACTTGGGAACCCACACGGATAGGAATGTCTACTTCACCGTGCACCATCCTCTTAGAATCGTCGAAGGCTCTAACAATGATGTTACTAGGCTTCAATTCCAGGCCCTCACAATCCAACCGATCTAAGGCCTTCTTGGGCAATACATTCAGGGAAGAACCGGTATCCACCAACACGTGTGCGAGAGTAGTGCCCCTGCATTCTATGGAAACATGCAGGGCATCATTGTGGTTTTTTCCTTTGGCGGTAAGGTCAGCATCCGAGAAACCCAAGCCATTGTCAGCTGTCAAATTAGCCACACAGTCAATGAACTGATCTGCAGATGTCTCTTGCGGCACATGGGCCGTTTTCAGAAATGAAATCAGGGCTTTGGCATGGGCCTCTGAGCACAGTAGCAATGATAGCATAGAGATTTTGGAGGGGGTATGCCCCAGCTGCTCAACGACATTGAAGTCACTCTTTTTTAATGATTTTAAGGATTTCCTCCATCTCTTACTGGGAGGCTTCAACAGCGGTCTTTTTTGGTGCCTCCATCCGGGAAGGCAAATCGGTAGCAACTTCTTTGCCCCGAGCATTAGAGGACTCGGCGGCAGTAGTAGACATAGGAACTTGATTTGGAACATGCACACTTGCGGGTGTGATGATAAGAGGTTTTCGGATAACTGGTGGTGCAATGTCAGGCGAGAAGAGCCTGCCACTGCGAGTAATCTTGGCGGGACCAGTGATGTTACTGATACTGGTACCGGTGTTGAACTCCTGCTTCACTCCAAGCACATACACGTCTGCCCCATAGTGCCATGGGACAGCCTTGTCAGATTCATAGGGGAGGGGCCCCGGAACAGTAATGGTAATGGGCGCAACAGACATAATTTGGACTGGCTTTCTCGGGGGAGCCTTGGTAGGATTGTTGAAAATTGTGACGATAGATACTTCTTCAATGGAAACAAACGGAACAGCAGTTTTCTTGAACAAAATTTCTTTGCTATCCATCAGGCTTTGGATGCCTGATTTCAGCAGCGGACAACCGGTAGGGATAACAGCACACAGGAGGCAACCCTTGCTACAACCCGGAAATAAACCGGCTAGTAGTAGGTTCCTCTTAACAGTCAATAGAGGGGTAGCAACATCATTCACCGAAACAGCATACAAATCTTCCTCGACGGCATTTACTCTATGCTGGGGCATAGGAGCAGTTACAACATTTGGCCTCTCAGGCGCCTCAAACTGAATTTCCTTCGCATCGATAAGGTCTTGAACCTTATTTCTCAGAGCCCAGCAATCATCAGTAGTATGCCCGGGGCTATCAGAATGATAAGCACAACGGGCATTTGGGTTATACTTAGGAGATGCAGTATTCACGACCTTCGGAGCCTCTTTGATGGTCACCAAGTTGGTTGATAATAGTTGCGGTAATATTTGTGATAAGGTCATACTCAGCCGAGTATACTGCCTCTTGGTCCTTTCACCTCTTTGTTGATTGTACTGCTGAGGAGCAGCAACAGGCTTTGAAATGACCAAAGCATTAACGGCTTGACGGCTTTCTGGCTTGACTTGTCTTCTAGGACCATAGACGGCACTAGCTTCCTTCTTGAAAGGCTTTTTCTCAGTACTTGCGGCGGCTCCCTTCTGTATCTTTCCTGACCTGATGCCAGCTTCTATCCTTTCACCTGTCAGGATCAAATCTGTAAACCCAGCGGAGGAATTACCAACCAGATGATTGAAGAATGGACCAGACAAGGTCCCTAGAAACATGTCAACCAGCTCACGGTCAGTCAAAGGAGGCTGCACCCTGCCAGCCAAATCTCTCCATTTTTGTGCATATTCTTTGAACCCTTCGCCCATTCCTAGATACATACCCTGAAGTTGGGTACGCGTAGGAGCGAGGTCAGAATTGTATTGATATTGTCTATAAAATGCGGTAGCCAAATCTTTCCAATGTCGGATACTGGTTCCATCTAGCTGATAGAACCACTCAAGCTGTGACCCCGAAAGGCTATCTTGGAAGAAGTGGATCCAAAGATTTTTGTCTGCCGTGTAAGGTTGGATCTTCCTTACGTACGACCTGAGATGCAGCTTTGGACAGGAAGCCCCGTCGTATTTGGCAAAGGCAGGCGCCTTGAACTTGTGTGGGATTACCACCCCGGAAGATAACCCTAAATCTCTGAAATCCAGCCCCGGCACATTTTGAATCTCCATGGCACTCAAGCGGTCCTCTAATTGCTTGTATCTGTCAGCAGCGGGAGGGTATTGTTCGTCATTGTAATCCGTCTCGTTGTCGGAGACTGCAGGACTAGGAGCTCCTCCCCCTTGGGGACTGTCTTTCTCTGCAGAGGAAGTAGTTGGATCAGCCTTGTTATGGAGTGTGTTCCCAAACCTGCGTCCAGTATTGAACAACGCAGTCCTCTTCTTCTTCTTCTTCTTTAATAGCAAAGCCTTCAACTCTTGCTGACCTTGGGCCAGACTCAGGACCATTTCTTGAAACTGGGCACTCTGGGCCTGGAGGGCCTTGATTGCTTGCTCACTGGATGATTCTGGATTCATGATGACTGGCTAAAACAAACAGCGAAGAAGATTAAGCAACCCGTAGAAAAAAGGGGTACCTGTTATGCACATGATGCATGAGATGCTATCTATGCAATGCATTCAAGGATTTTAGAAATTCATAATTGTTGCAGACAAAAAGAACGCACGTCACATTAATAAGAAGAAATTTGTTAGTACATAAGTGCCCCATGGGCCAAATATTACAAAAACAACTTCTCAAGGTAAAAAGACGTTGCGCATCCTCTTTGGCGCGATGTAGGTGCTGAGGGCCTCTTGCTCATGGAGTCGGCGGGTGAGCTCTAAAAACTTCTTCTCGCTGGCGTAGAAGCTGGCTTCAAAAGTGTTCAGTTCCTCCTTGAGTTGGATCCAACTCTTCTGCATCTCCTCCCACGATGTAGGCATGTCAGGATGTAGGATGGTGTAGGGAACCTCTCCTTCCTTAACGGGCTCTTTAATCACAGGGAGAACATGAGGATAAGGCATCACTAGACTCTGGGCTCGGGCTCGTACCCACTTGAGATAAGGCTCAAGAGGGATGGAATTCTTGTGTCCCAGTGTCTTGCTATCAACCTTGTTGGGCATCCTACAAGCTCTGATGAATCTTTGGCGAAGTCCTTGCGCGTTGTTGTCGAAGTCAAAAACTAGGTCAGGAATCAACATGTCGTGAGGACCATCTCTGCGTGCATATCTAAATTGCCTCAAAGCTAGGCAAGGGTTGTAGGTAATTCCCCCTCTAATGCCAAGTAATGGAACATTAGGGAACTCTCCACAACGATCGATGATGATGACATTTTCTCTAGACCGAGAACACCAATGTACATCGGAGTGATTAAGAGTCATCAACCATTGGGACCACCTTGAGCCTTGGTCATTCTTCAAGAAAGATTGTGGAAGGTGCGAAATAAACCACCTTGCAAGTAGAGGAGTACAACACATGAGAACACCCCTCTTTCTCATTGTTCGTGTGTAAAATGAGTGAAGGATGTCCCCAAGCAATGTTGGTATTGGATTTCTGGACAAGAAGATTTTGACGGCGTTGACCTCTACAAGCTGGTCAGGATTTGGGAACAAGACCAACCCATAGATAAGGAGTGCCACAATCTCTTCAAAGGCTTGCAGGTCCAATGAGTTCCAACATTCTTGCGCCTTCTCAAACAAGAATTTTGCTAAGAAACCTTTGACGCCGCTTCTAGTTTCCCAATGCCCCTTGATGTCAGAAGGCTGTAGATGTAATGCTCGAGCAACATCTTCAGGCTTTGGTTCCTTTTCTGTACCTTTGAAAGGTAGTTGATTTAGGATAGGAATTCTCAGGAGTTGAGCAAATTCCTCCAAAGTGGGCACCAACTGGTAGTCGGGGAAAGTGAAACAGTGATGAAGAGGGTCAAAGAACTAGAATAGCACTTTCATCATGTCCTCTTCAATGTTGGTGTTGACTAAGCTGAGCAGTCTACCATGTCTTTCACTGAAGGGAGAGCTTTCCGAAATCCTTGAGGTGAGCTCCTTGAGTTGAGGAGAGATTCTCACAAGGTTGACTTGGATGGTTTTTCTGCGAGGAATTTCCATGACCTATAAAACAAGAACAAAGATGAAGATCCAAACCCTTGAAGTGGTTAGTGTATGCATATGATGCTTTATGATGTTTATGATGTATGCACAAACATATGTACAATCAAATCACACCAAACCCTAGTTTCAAGCTTGCATGGGGTTTCATAGGTAAGTACCCTCTTGAGTGTAGTTGGCTTAAAAACCTGTCCTATAAATAGTAACCGGGTTCTAAGGAGCTCAATATCATTGGATTGTTTTCATTGTTCATTGTTTTGGTTTAGCCACTTAACTAGCGACCAAAATATTCCAAGAAAACAACCCTTAATGAGTGTAGTATCGAGTATCTACCAACTTCGGACTGCACCAAAGCCGGTCATCTCACTACCCCTAATAAAAGGCCAAGATGGTCAAGTAAGGTTCTAGGTCATTAGTGCTTAGTGACATCACTCAGCGGCCCCGTACTCTCCTTAATTGAACTCAAGGGTTACCGGTACTCACAAATATGTCGCACTAATATAGCTATTGCTTCGACCGTGTCGGTATACCCCGCACAGTTTCCACAACGTATTGCTATCTATGAATGTTTCCCCAAAATCCGGGTGTAGGATTGCAAACCCAAACAAGAGAGCCAAAATATAAAGCAATCAAAACACACAATTAGTCATGCAAGAGGGTGATCTAAGCCCTAAGGTTACTCCACTTTTAAGGTAATCCCCAGCAGAGTCGCCAGTTCTGTGATACGGTGGGAGAACTGACTTGAGGTTTTGCGCTTGTTTTCACAAATGTTTCGGTTGAGCAAGAGTCGCCACCGACTTTTTATTTTATCCTAAGGAAAGGTTAAAAAGCACAGCAAAAACCTTTGAGATGTTTTCTTGGGTTCGGGGAGTAGATTATAGAAAGGGAAGGTATTAGAACCCTTTCCATCCATGGTTATCCATGGGCTCTTAGTTACTTGCTTAGATCAACTTGCCTTAATTTTCAATTGTTTGAAATGGTGCTTTGTGTGTGGGTTTTGAAAATGTTTTGAAAAGAGGCCAATGTGGTGGCGACCTTTGTAATGATCCATGTTGGGATGTATACAAAGATGTATGTCTTTTGAAAAAGTTTTCAATGTTTTTGAAAGTTGTTTTGAAAGTGTATTGTGATGTGTGGTTTTGAAAAAAATAGGCAAGTGTTTTGTTATGCAAATTGGCAAGTAACCAAGAGCTATCTACCCTAATTTTCTCAAAGATTATTGCTATGTTTTAACCCTTTTAACAATTTTGTTCCACCATTGTATTTGGTGGACAATCTTGTGTTAGGATGTGAGAGGGACGGGCGCGGGTCATCGTTTAGACCATGATTGCAATGGTGCCAAGTATCTTTGGGCAATTTTTCCTTTAAGGGACTTGATCATTTTTAGGCAACTTTCGAAAGCGTCATCGAGGGACTATGATCATTTGAATTGTTTGTTTTGCCCAAAGAGACCTAACATGCAATATGGCCCAATTTTGAAAGGCAACAAGTGGATGTAACCCTAGGGGTGTTAGTGTGCAAGTGTGTTTTATTTCATACAAGAGTTTATCTTTGAATTAGGATTTTCTATTTCATTGATTTTATTTTGCCATACACGTCCTAATTACTAGCAATAAGAAGCGGAAATATAAAATCCTACGCTATTACAACAATTAGGGGGTGGGGATACACATTTGTACATGGGGGGTTCAACGAGAAAAATAGACAAAAAAGAAAATAGCAAAAAACAAGATATAGAGAGAGAGAGAGAGGGAGCCAGCGCGCTGCTGAGAGGTCATCAGAAGTTCTGACTCAGATCCGTTGCCAGATGATCAACCTCTTGGTTAAACTG
The DNA here is from genome assembly GCA_948472305.1 of Vicia faba. NCBI lineage: Eukaryota > Viridiplantae > Streptophyta > Magnoliopsida > Fabales > Fabaceae > Vicia > Vicia faba. Next base: position 1,182,594,500 of record OX451736.1, read on the forward strand.
TATGAGTCAGAACTTCTGACCCTGGCACCTGCAAAACAGAAACCTGTTAGTGGGGAAGTCAGAAGTTCTGACCCCCTTGCGCTGCAATACAAAAGTTTGTTAGTGGAGAAACCAGAAGTTCTGATTCTGCTGGAAAGACAATAACTCTCAGAGGTTCTGATATTATTGACAGCAAAACAGGCTTCAGATGTGCTAACGTCAAAGTCAGCACTTGGCTTTTCCCTGTACTAATCAGAACATCTGCAATTTTGTTGTTATTCCACAAAACAGGAAACATATTTGGAACAGATCCAGCAAATGTCAAAATGTTTCAGAGGGCAGAACCAATAAGGTCACAGGCAGGTCCTACACTGGCTCAGAACATTCTGAGGTATGAAAATCCCCAGAATACAAACAGCAACAACATGATATTTACATTTTATTTATTTGAGTATGCACAACTGATGATGCTTAGCAGCGTGATGAAGGTCAGCAGGTGCTTACCTGGCTATTGGAAAAGTTTGTGGATGAAAGCTAGATTTTGGCTCTGGTGGTGTTCTGGACAGATTCTTTTTTGAAAAAGGCAGGTGAAGGTGTGTGCGTATGTAGGGTCAGAAGTTTGAAAAGAGGTTTTTTTAGTTCACACAGAAAACTGGGTATTGGAAAAAGTTTGAAGATGAGAAATTCAAAGTTATGAAACAACTGGAGATTTTGGCAGAGTTTCAGAACACTATCTTGCTAAGGGTTTCTGTTTCTCTCTTAGCAATTTTTCTGTTTCTTGAACGCCCTTTTTCAGTGGACAATGACTCTCTATTTATAGGCAAAGTTCTTGTGGGTGCCTTGAACATTAAAGCGCCAACAGAGTTTGAATTGTTCTTTGACAGAAATTCCTGGGAAGTTGTGATAACAGATAGCCTTCAGCCTAGGCTGCAGCAGCAGGCATGGATTGGAGAGAAGTGACCTCTTAAGTGGGCGGTGGCGTGTAGACCCATGCCAGAATCTGCATAAAGGCGTTTTCCAAGCCACACGTGAAGGGATTACTTGGATGAATGTTCAGGAGTGGTTGGAAGCATTAATGAGCATTAAATGGTGATAAGACCTATCAACATCAATATTCTGGTAATGGAAACCAACGTTGAATCAGCAGTTCTGTTTCAAAAGAACAGCGTAAACCATGCTCTGGCCTTGGCTTCCTGTTGTCTTAGTAAGTTCTGGGGATTCTCCTGATTTTCCGATATGCTCCTTGGATTTGCTTTTGGACCTCCTGGGCTTAGAGATTCTGTATCAGTGTAACACCTACTCTTCTGACCTTTTCATCTTCTGATTTCAGCATGTTCTGAAAGAGCCTTCAGACTTCCCTGCTTCTTTTGCATTCCTCTAGCAAATTCTGACTGAGCTTGCGTAACTGCTGAAAGAGTCATGTTCTGTCTGAGGCTTACATATTGAACCACGTTTACAACTTCTGATTGAGCTGATGTAGCTGCTGAAGAGCCAACTTCTGACTACGTTGAGCCAAGCTTGCAACTTCTGACCGTTTTTATCTGGAATTGGTCCGGAAGTTCTGAAGCGCTGATTTTTTTCTCAAACACTCATTTTTTAGAGAAACATTCCAAGTACTTAGAATTTAATTTTTCTCAAGATAAAAGCGTTGTCTTTAGAGCTTGTGTGATCATATTGCTCTTGTAAATGGTCTGCTTGGGCAAAAATGACAACTCAGGACTTGGATTTGTTTCAGAGGGACCTTGAAAATCCAAGATGATTTCCTGAAGAAAGAGAGGGCAAATTTTGGGGTACAACATAATCCCATTAATTTCTAACTCTGCTATTGCCCCTATGTCTTCGAGCGTCTCATCACTTTGCTACTTGGCTGAAAGTTAATTAGATTGATTGGTGTCGTTCAAGCCTGATAGTCGATAATGATGTCTGATTGCAAGGTGATCCAATGGGGACATAGTGATACGCTTTTACGTCCCTAATTTTTGCCTGGACTTCCCTTTCGGGTTTTCAGTCCACCAGAATACCCTTTTTTGCCTAAGTCGCCCTTTCTGGTTTTCAGCTTGCCGGGTGTACAGATTTTTTCTTTTTCATCCCTTATTTTTGCCCGAACCCTTTTGGTTCGCCGGGAAGCCGTTATTTTTGCCTAGGGCAGTCAACCTAGCGGGTCTTTTAATCAAGCGTAGTATCTTTTCACTATGTCTGCATTGACAGGGTGAGGAAGGTCGTCACTGTCCATGGTGGGAGTCCATTTGGCCATGGGATCACCTTGCGGCAGTATGATGCGCTTGATTACCAGATACCCGACTTGATATTCTTGACGTCTCACTTTCTTGTTAAAAGCCTTGATCATTCGCTTTTGATACATCTGACCATGACAGATAGCGGTAAGTCTCTTCTCGTCGATTAGATTCACCTGATCAAGTCGAGTTTGGATCCAGTCGTCTTTGTTCAAACCAGCATCCTTCATAATCCTGAGAGAAGGTATCTGGACCTTGATGGGTAGGACTTCCTCCATGCCATATACCAGAGAGTAGGGTGTTGCCCATGTCGACGTCCGTGCTGAGGCACGGTATCCATGAAGAGAAAATGGTAACATCTCATGCCAATCTTTTTATGTCATTGTCATTTTCTATACAATCTTCTTAATGTTCTTGTTAGCCACTTCAACAGCGCCATTCATCTTTGACCGATAGGGAGAAGAGTTATGATGTTGTATCTTAAACTGTTTATAGAGCTCGGTGATCATCATGTTGTTGAGATTTATGCCATTGTCAATAATAATTCTTTTTGGAACACCATACCGACAGATCAGATTATGTCGGATAAACCGCGCCACAACGTTCTTGGTCACAGTAGCAAAGGAGGTCGCCTCAACCCATTTTATGAAGTAATCTATGGCCACTAAGATGAAGCGATGTCCATTGGAAGCGGTGGGTCTGATTTCTATGTTCATTTCAATGTCCCATATTGCAAAGGGCCATGTACTTGTCAAGATGTTCAAGGGAACCTGAGGTACATGCACCTTATCAGCGTAGATCTGGCACTTATGAAAAGTTCGGGAGTGTTGATAACAATCTGCTTCCATAGTGGACCAGTAGTATCCTGCCCGTAGGATCTTCTTAGCCATGGTATGTCCACTGGAATGGGTTCTGAAGGTACCTTCATGTAGATTTGTCATAATCCTCTCTGCTTCGCTCTTGTCTACACACTGCAGTAAGGTAGAGTCATGATTGCGCTTGTAGAGGATTCCATTACTGAGGAAGAATTTCGCAGCGAATCTTCTCAGAAACTTCTTATCCTTGACAGATGTCCCTTCGAGATATTCTTGAGTCTAAAGATACCTTTTTACTTCATGGAACTAGGGTTTATCTGCTACCTCTTCAGTATCGATTTCAAAGAAGTGTGCTGGTTCATCCAACCTCTCAATGGTGATATGGGGAGCTTCGTTGTCCCACCTGACTTTGAACATAGAAGACATGGTAGCTAGCGCGTCCACTAACTGATTCTCCTCTCGTGGGAAATGTTCAAAAGTTACCTCCTCAAAGTGTGGGAGAAATGTCAGCACGTGCTCTTTATATGGGATGAGATTCGGATGCTTTGTATCCCATTCACCTTTGATCTGACTTATTACCAAGGCTGAATTCCCGAAAATGTCCAAGAACTTGATCCTGAGGTCGATAGCGGCTTTGAGACCCATGATGCAGGCTTCGCACTCCGCCATATTGTTAGTGCAGTTGAAACATAGCCGAGCAGTGAAAGGAGTGTGGCAGCCTTCAGGAGATATGATTATTGTGCCAATGTCGTTACCGAGTGCGTTCGATGCTCCGTCAAAAACCATAGTCCATCGGGATCCCTCCTCGTGTCCTTCATCCGATCCAGGTTCTTCGTAGTCAGTCACCAGCATAATATTCTCATCCGGGAACTCAAAATTCATGGACTGGTAGTCATCCACGGTCTGATGAGCCAAATGATCATCCAATACACTCCCCTTGATTTCTTTCTGGGTTGTATAGTGTATATCGTATTCAGTTAAGATCATCTGCCTTCTCGCTATTCTTCCGGAGAGAGAGGGTTTCTCGAAGATGTATTTGATTGGATCCATCTTAGATATCAACAAAGTAGTGTGGGTCAGCATATACTATCTTAGTCGGCGAGCAGCCCATGCCAAAGTACAGCAAGTTTTCTCGAGCAGTGAGTATCTTGTCTCACAGTCGATAAACTTTTTGCTAAGGTAGTATATTGCATGCTCTTTTCGACCAGACTCGTCATGCTGCCCCAGCACACACTCCATTGAATTATCTAGCACTGTTAAGTATAATATCAAAGGTCTTCCTTCAACCGGTGGCATCGGTATTGGTGGTTCTTAAAGGTACTCTTTGACTCTTTCAAAGGCCGTCTGGCATTCGTCATTCCACTTTACCACTTGATCTTTCTTCAGAAGCTTGAAGATGGGGTCACAAGTAGCAGTTAGATGTGAAATGAACCTGGAGATATAATTCAAGCGTCCCAAGAAACCTTTAACTTCCTTCTCTGTACGGGTAGCTGGCATCTCTTGTATGGCCTTTACCTTCACAGGGTCTACTTGAATACCTTTGTCACTGACGATGAGACCCAAAAGCTTACCAGACCTCACCCCAAAGGTGCACATGTTCGGATTCAACCTCATATTGTATGTCTTCAACCTATCGAACAACTTTTGTAGATGATGGAGGTGCTCCTCCTCGGTTTGAGACCTAGCTATCATGTCATCAACATAAACCTTTATCTCGTGGTGAATCATATCATGGAACAAGGCAACCATAGCTCCCTGATAAGTTGCCCCAGCATTCTTCAACCCAAAAGGCATCACCTTGTAACAGAAGGTGCCCCACTGTGTGACGAAGGTTGTCTTTTCCATGTCTTCAAGAGCCATCTTGATCTGGTTGTAGCCAGAGAAACCATCCATGAAGGAGAAGATTTTATGCTGAGCGGTGTTGTCAACCAGAACATCGATATGGGGAAGCGGGAAGTCATCCTTGGGGCTTGCCCTGTTCAGATCTTTGTAGTCCACACACATTCGTACCTTACCGTCTTTCTTTGGCACCGGGACAACATTAGCAACCCACTGCGGATAGGAGGTGACAGCTAAGAACCCTGCATCGAACTGCTTCATAACTTCTGCCTTGATTTTCTCTGACATTTCGGGGCGCATACGGAGGACCTTCTGTTTAACCGGAGGACAGTCTTCCTTGGTCGGCAGACGATGTACCATAATATCAGTGTCTAAACCAGGCATGTCTTCATATTACCAGACGAAGATCTCAACATAGTCGTACAACATTTATATCAACCACTGTTTGGTCTTAGCCCCCAGGTTTGCGCCGATCTTGACATTTTTTCTGTCCTCTTCTGTGCCCAGGTTTATTGTCTCAACTGACTCTTCATGAGGCTATATAGCCCTTTCTTCCTACTGTAATAGTCTAGCAAGTTCTCCAGGTATCTCACAATCGTCCTCACCTTCGTCCTCGGCTTGGATGATCAGATTTTCGAAGTCATAACCGGCAGTAGCAGAACTGTTATCAATAGGATCCATAGTGGATATAGATCTGTAGTATGAGACGTCAGTGTGTGTAAGAGTATAGTTGTTTTGATAAAGTGAAAGCAGAAAAGAAAAACAGGGAGCATAAAATTTGTATGCAAGGAACGTCCAATGCTTTATTGATGATATACGAAATGACATATAATAGCCCTCACAAATAAAGCCAATGTGCCTCGAGCCAGACACAAGGCAGTAGAGTTTAAACTGTTTATTACAATCTTAAAAAACAAGTAAGACAATTACTGCAGAATAAAAGAAACTGGTATAAAATCCCTAGCCGTCCAGTTACTCGGTCCACCGTTGGTAGTTGGGTAGATCCAGCTGTCAATGTCAGAGTCTTCCTCACTGTCTTCAATGGCATTAATTCCTCGATTGCTGATGTGTAGGGGAGGTCCTCCAGCTCGAGCGCGTCGAACATCCCTTTGAGCTCCTGAAGTAAATCCCAAACCAAACTTGTCAGTTTTGTGAGTAAAATCAGGGAGTTATCCCCAATTGGTATACCCACCTTCTTCAACCACTGCTTTGGCGTCTTTGAGGGAAGCCATCTTCAAAGGAGGTTTGTTGCTGGTACTAGTTCCAGTCGATGCCAAGATCTGGGGAACCTCTTCAAAATTCTGGCAAGGAGTCTCTATGAATTCCCCGTCCATCTCTATGTATCTGAAGGAGTTGAGGTGGCTCACGATATACTCCTCTTCACCATGCACAGTGATGATATTCCCTTTTATTAGATACTTCAGGATTTGGTGCAGTGTAGAAGTAACAGCCCCAGCTTCATGGATCCAAGGACGACCCAACAAAAAAGAGTATGACGGGCGGATGTCCATTACATAGAAAGTGGACTCAAAAGTCTAGGATCCTACTTTGACGGGGATTTCCACCTCCCCATGAACCATTCTTTTTGACCCATCAAAAGCCCTTACCATAATGTTACTAGGCTTTAAGGTCAAGCCTTCACAATCCAACCGATCCAGCGCCTTCTTAGGCAGAACATTCAGCGAAGACCCAGTATCTACCAGCACATGAGCCATAGTGATTCCCCTGCATTCGATCGAGACATTCAGAGCATCATTATGCTTCCTCCCTTTCGGTGTTAATTCTGTATCTGAAAAACCCAGCCCATTGTCAGCAGTCAGGCTGGCCATACAGTCTTTGAATTGATCGGTCGGGGTTTCTTGCGGCACATGCGCAGTCTTGAGGAATGCAATCAAAGCCTTTGCATGGGCCTCAGAACATAACAACAGAGACAACATTGATATCTTTGAGGGGGTCTGCCCAAGCTGCTCGACCACATTGTAGTCGCTCTTTTTTATTATTTTCAATATTTCCTTTATCTCTTTCTTAGAGGCTTCTACGACAATTTTTCTAGGTGCCTCCGTTCGGGAAGGCTCACCCATAACTTCTTTGCCTCGGGTTCCAGATGACTCGCCGACAGGGGTAACAATTGGAGTAAGAACAGGGGTAGTAGTTGAAGTATCGGTAGGAATAGCAGGTGAAATAACAACAGGCTTATTGACAGTGCTTGGGGAAATCTCGGGGGAGAAAACCCTTCCCATTCTGGTAATTTTACTGGTCCCAACGATGTTACCGACATCGAGATCAGCCTCTTCATTCTTCAGGTCTTGTTTAACGCCATGATAGTAGACATCGGCACCATAGTGCCAAGGGACAGCTTTGCCCGAGGCGTATGGGACAGGACCAGGAAGGGTGATTATTAGCGAAGCGACTCTTGGAGCAGATGTAATCCTAACAGGTCTTCTCGAGGATACCTTGAAATGATTGGCAGAAATGGTTATAATTGCAATATCTTCACATGGAATAGTTGGAATCAAATTTTTCTCGAACAAAATCTCTCTCCTATCCATCAGGCGTTGGACACCTGTTTTCAGCAAATGGAAACCGGAAGGTATAGATGAACACACGTGGCAACCTTCACCACAACCTGGAAATAAATCGGCCAACAACAAATTCTTCTTAATAGTCATCAGAGGAGTAGCAACTTCATCAACTGAGGTCACAAACAGATCGGTATCAATAGCATTAACTCCACGATTATGCTTGGGCATGGGAGCAATTATGACATTAGGCTTTTCCAGAGCATCAAACTCAATTTCCTTGGCCTCGATCAGATCTTGTACCTTATTTATCAGAGACCAGCAGTCATTTGTATCATGGCTAGGACTCTCAGAATGATAGGCACACCGAGCATTTGGATTATATTGGGGTGATGTGGTATTCGGATTCTTGGGAGCCTCTTTCAAGGTTGCCAAGTTGGATCTTAGCAGATGGGGTAGAACTTCATCCAACATCATGTTAATCCGGGTAAATTGTTGTTGTGGTCTTTCCACCCTTTGTTGATTGTTGCGTTATGGAGCAGCCACAGGTCAAGGTATCATTACGACACTTATGGTCTAGCGGTGTTCAACTCTGCTTTGGCCTCTCGGACTATAGACGACATTGGCTTCCTTCTTACCAATAAAAGGCTTCCTTACCTAACTCGAAGAGGCATATTTCTGTATCTTACCGCTTTGAATCCCAGCTTCTACCCTTTCTCCTGTTAATATCAGCTCGGTGAAACCAGTTGATGAGCTGCCAATCAAATGTTTAAAGAAAGGACCAGACAGCGTCCCAAGAAACATATTGACCAACTCCCTGTCAGATAAATGGGGTTGGACTCTCCCAGCCAAGTCTCTCCACTTCTGCGCATAGTCCTTAAAACCTTCACTTGCACCCATGGTTATACTCTGGAGTTGAGTACGAGTGGGGGCAAGGTCGGTGTTGTATTGATACTGGTTATAAAAAGCAGCGGCCAAATCCTCCCAGTTTCGGACATTGGTTCTTTCCAGTTGGTAGAACCATTCAAGTTGAGTCCCTGACAGACTATCTTGAAAGAAGTGAACCCACAAGTTTCTATCAGCAGTGTGGGGCTGGATCTTCCTTACATAGGAACGGAGATGGAGTTTTGAGCAAGACACCCCATCGTACTTTACAAAAATTGGAGCCTTAAACTTATGCGGGATGACCACTCCTGACACCAATCCCAGTTCTTCGAAATCTAACCTGGGTATCCTCTAGATTTCCATAGCACTCGGACGATCTTCCAACTGCTTGTATTTATCCTCAATAGGAGGATACTGCTCATCATTGTAGTATGTATCATTGTCAGAAACTTCAGGACTGGGGTCCTTTTCCCTTGTCTCTCTTTCTTGATTCTCCCCTTCCTTGGGTGAAGAGGTCAGATCGACTGGTTACTTTAACTGCCCCCTGAACCTTCTACCCATATTCAGAATACCAGAGACCTTCTTCTTTTTCTTTTTCTCCTTCAGGATGAGGGCTTTCAGATCCTCCTGCCCTTTCGCCAGATTTATGAACATCTGATGGAATTGGGCATTTTGTGCCTGAAGATCTTTGATGCTTTTTTCAGAAGACATTTCTGCTGAAATAAATAGCGAAGAAGATGAGAAGCCTGTAATGTTACCTATATATGCAGTGTTTATGGATGGGATGCGTATGTAATGATTTCAAAGACTTTGGAAATTTTAAATTTGCGAACCACAATGAAACAAAGATTTTATTAGTAGAAATTCAAAGTTCAATTACCTTTTAGGCGTTACAATTAAAACAATTCTTTAAAAAAACTAGAAAAAGTCAAATTTCCCATGGATGCTTCCTCTTTGTGCCGAGATAGACATTAAGGCTTGTTTCCTCATGAAACTTCCTTGTGAGCTCTAAAACCTTCCTCTCCTGGGCATAGAACTGATCCCTGTAAGTATCCCACTCTTTTTTCAACTGAATCCAAGACCTTTGTAGTTCTCCAAGATCAGTGGGCATATCAGGATGGAGAATTGTGTAAGGAATACCCCCTTCAGTAGTAGGTTCCATAATCACTGGTAAAATGGCCATGTAGGGCATCATAAGTTTTTGGGCGCGAGCTCGTACCCATTGGAGACAAGGTTGCATAGGAATGGAAGCCTTCAGCCCAAAGCCTTGGCGCCGGATCTATTTAGCATGCTCTAAGCTCGTATGAATCTTTGGCGATACCCTTGAATGTCATCCTCATAGTTAAAAATAATGCCCTCGATAAGTAATTCATGGGGACCATCCCTTCGGGCGTAACCAAATTGTCGCAGAGCTAAACAAGGGTTGTAATTTATGCCTCCTCTAATTCCAAGTAATGCGACATTAGGGTACTCCCCGCAGCGGTCAATAATAGCAGTATCTCCCATAGCTCAGGAATGCCAGAGAATATCCGTGTGAGCGAGTGACATTATCCTTTGTGACCAACCCAAACCTTCTTCATTCTTCAGTACGGACTTAGGGAGGTGAGAAATAAACCACCTCGACAACAATGGCATGCAACACATAAGAACCCCTCTTCTCTTCATGGTACGAGTATGGAGAGCGTGCAAGATATCTCTGAGCAAGGTAGGCACAGGGTTGCGAGAGAGGAAAATCTTGACAGCATTCACATCTATGAGTGAGTCTGGATTAGGGAATAGTACTAACCCATAGACTAGAAGGGCCAAGACCTCCTCAAAATCCTGAAAGTCCATATCATCCCAAAACAACTGGGCCTTGTCTATTAGGAACTTGGCTAGAAAACCCTTGACTCCACTTCTTGTTTCCCAATTGGATACCACATCAGCCCGTTTCAGATGCAAGGTTGTGGCAATGACTTCTGGCTTAGGAACTTCTTCCAAACCTATGAAAGGAAACTGTTCAAGAATGGGTACATCCAATAACTGAGAGAACTCTTCCATGGTAGGCACCAACTGATAGTCTGGGAAGGTGAAGCAGTGGTGCTTGGGATCAAAGAACTGAAAGAGTACACTCATCATCTTCTCATCAAAGTTTGAAGTGACCAGGTTGAGAAGTCGACCATGTCTCTTAGTGAACGTAGAAGTTTCAGGAACCCTTGATACTAGCTCCTTGAGCTGGGGAGGTATTCTCACGAAGCTGATTTGGATAGTGTTTCTATGAGCGGAAGCCATGATCTGCAAAACAGAACAAAGATAAATTCCCTTGGTCCTTGAAATGGTTAGTGTAGTAAGAATGGATGCTATGTTATGATGCATGATGTTATGTTCAAACAGAATAAATCACACACAAGCAAAACACACAATAGACCTTAGGTTCAAAGACTTGCATGAGGTTAAAGGTAAGTACCCTCTTGAATTTTAGTTGGTTTCAAACCTGTCTTAGAAAAGTAATCGGATTCTAAAGATTCTCAATATCACTGATCATCCTTTATCGGGCATTGTTTCAGCTCAGGCAATCTTTTCTTGTGGCCGAAATATCTTGAAAGTATGATCTCAATGAGTGTAGCATCGAGTATCAACCAATCCTCAGCTTTATACTGAGGCCGGCTATCTCACTACTTTCTAATGGCCAAGTTTGTTCAACTAAGGTTCTAAGGTTCGTTAGTGCTTCACGACACCACGTGGCAGCCCCGTATTCTCCTCATTTCCACATGAAGGATACCGGTACCAACCAAAGTGTCACACCAACACAACCATTACTTAAAGCATATCGGTCTATGTCGTACAGTCTCCATGATCTATTGATGTTTACCTAAAAAGTGTCCCCAGATCCGGTGTAGGATCTTTAATAATACCCAAATAAAACCCATGAATATAAAGCAGGAAAAGCAAAACAAGAAAGCAATTTTAAAATGACCTAGATCCTAAGGTGTACCTCACTTATTATTTTTCCCCAGCAGAGTCGCCAGTTCTGTGATACGGTGGCAGAACCGACTATTATACTGGTTTGCGTTTTTTGTTCGCAAATGTCGCGGTAAGCAAGAGTCGTCATCGACTTTTATTTCATCCAGCAAAGGAAAAGTAAAAAAGAACAGAAAAAACCTTTTTCGAGATGTTTCTGAGTACGGGGGGTAGATTATAGAAAGGGAAGGTGTTAGCGCCCTTTCTATCCATGGTTTTCCACGGGCTCATAGGTACTTGTTCATCTTTAAAATTTCTTGTGTGTGCTTGTTTTGAAAAAGTTTTGTTTACCTCGTGATAACCCTTGTATCGGTCCTCAAGAGTGTGACAAAGTTGTTTTGAAAACTATTTTGAAAAGTGTTTGTGTGAAAAGTTTTTATTTTGAGCAAGTACATAAGATTTCTACTTCCTCGAAAAAGGTTTGTTCGTTTTCGTTTCCTTTAGACAGTGTTATCCTACTATTAAGGAGTAGGTAGCCCTATCATTGGATTTATAAAGGGACGTTCGAAGGAACGAAATGGTCTCCGAAGGTAACAAGTAAAGATACCTTAACATTTTGAAGGGACTATCTTCATAAGATCAATTCATAGGCAACTCGAGGGACAAGTAGGGACTATGATCTTTATGACGATTTTGATTCGCGGGTCATTACTAAGGTATCCCTACATTCGAGGGACACGACCATTATTTCTGAGGCAACCAAATGGGACACACCCTAGGAGTGAACATGTGCAAGTGTGTTTTTTTTCAATTAATTATCTTTATACAATTAGGGTTTTTCTACTGTAATAATCGTTTATCTTTCACATGCAAGCCTATTGTCCATACATCTAACAGTTAAATAGTTGCGGAAATTAAAAGCAAGAAATTAAAACCCTAACTATTACAAGACTTTGGGGGAGGCAATTACATGATCAAAAACCCGGGAAAAATGATAAGTGGTAAAGTAAACCTAATTAACTATTACAACTTGAGAATAGTTACAATATTTAATAAGAATAAAGAAAATAAGGACGCCCGCGATGAAATAAATACGAGAATGAAGTCAAGGTCCTAAAAAAAATCTAATCAATTAAAAGGATTTTTTTTTTTGTATTTTATTATTGAGAAAAATATTTTAAACCTTAACCTAAATCTAATTAATTAAAAAAACATTTTTTGGTATTTTATTGAGAAAAATAAATATTTATGAATTAAACCTAATTTTTCTAATTAATTTTAATTATGAAAACAATCAAATCAAAAATTAATTAATTTGCCAAAATAAAACTAATTTTAATAAAAACCTAATTCTACCCTTTTTATGATTTTTTCTGATTTAATAATAGTAGAAAAAATGATTTTGTGGTAAAATATAATTAAAGGCAAATAAAAAAAAGAAAGGAAAGAATTAGAATTGGGCCTGGTGTTAAACAATTTGGGGAGGCATGTTTCTAAATTTGATGGGCCCAAGATTAGTGCCCAGAGCCTGCGCTTGGATCCTGTGATACTGACCCTTGGAATCTCCAGCATGGTCATCAAATCTAGGGCGTTTGATCCAGACTTGAGGAGATCTGATGGACTATTGATGGGAGTTCATAATGGACACTAGGCAAGGAGGTGCGCTGGATCTGTAATGAACAAACAAGAAAATGAAAAACTCCAGACCTGGGTATCGAACCCAAGTCTTCCCCTTTGCAAACGCTTCTCTTTACCACCTGGCCATGTTGTCTTTTGTTTATATAAATGGACAAAATATATCATATTGAAAGAATTGTCAGTGATAATAAAAATGCGCGTGAATTCAAATGGGCCACTCGGATCACACTACTTATTCTTCTTCTTCCTGGGACTGTCGTTTTAGATGAAGCCCTTTTACCTACAGACGATGTTTGTAGCTACAACCCTGTGACTCTCAAAAGAACTCAAACAAGCAAGATAAATCAATTCTAAGCATACAGATCAAGTCGTTTTGATCTCACGAGTATCATGGTAACCTTCTTTTGGTCCAATATTCCCTACATCTCAAAGCCCTAAAACGGAGGTTAAAACCCTAACAATGGCAATTTGGCATTGATGCATCAAAACTAAAAAATTAAATATGCAGAAAGCTTATAGGCATTCATATGAACACGAATATGTAATCAAAATAGATTAACAATGCAAGAATATATGGATACGAATTTGAAAAAAAATGGCAAACCGTGCTGATGTTATGCGATGATTTCTGGAGTTTTGAGGCGTGCAAATGGTACTTTAGCTTCAGGAGATTCCCAGGAGTGGATTGCTGGCCTTGAAACCCTTTGAACGGCCTTCTAAATTGGAATTTGATCACCACTTTTTTGTCAAAATTTGGAGCTTTTTCTGGATGCGTGGAGACAGTTTTTTCGTGTCCTCTAGGTCTGGTAATGTTGTCTATATGTATTGGAACATTTTAAGTTAACAAAAGAAGAAAGAAATCAATGCTTTCAATGAGAAAAATAATTGCCTTCAATGATTTGATTTTGCTCATTCTTGGAACAAATATAATCTTTCTCTCTTTCCACGATTCTCCTCTGATTTGCCAACACATTTTGATGTTTATTTGATGAGAAAAAGATTCACAATCATATCTTACATATTTTTCATTATTTATTTATTTAATTTTGACTTTTAATGAATAAATATTCAAAATAAATAATAGAAATAATGGAAAAATATATGAGTGAGCTCAAGGGTCATGGGCCATGTTAGAAGCATAATGCAAGCATAAAAAGTTAGGCCCATTTGGCAAAAAATGCAATTTTGAGCATTATTGACTTTGGGCAAATTTCCAAAAATGGCCAACTTTGACAATGCATATCTCTCTCAATTTTGACCTTAAGAGGGTGTTCTTGGACTTTTTAGAAATATTAGGATGTCCCCTAAACAACCTCTTTTGTTTCATCTCAATTGGATCTTCCATGTTCATGTAAAGAGCTTTGACCCAAAATGTGTGTTTTTTTCACTTTTTGGAATGACCTATAATGTCTTAATCCATATCTTTTGATGAGTGAATTTATTGAACTTGAGGGCTGAAGATGAGTTGTAAGTAATTGGAATCTCTTCAAAATGAGCCTTGGATGGGAAATTTCTGATAAAATATGAGAAAGTTATGCTTGGTCAAAGTTTGGTTGACTTTTCTTGAGAAACCCTAATTTAGCAACTTTTGAGTTTTGATGAATTAGGAGCATTCCTTGGGGAATCATAGTCAACCCTTGATCAAATGATGGATATCACTTCAGAATATTGATTTTGACCAAAAATCTTGAAGTTTGACTATATATGGGCCACAGTTGACTTTTGACCTAATACAGTTGATTTTCAAGCATCTGAGCAGTTGACTGAGCAAACTTCTTGTGCAAGGCTTGAAATTTGACATGGATGGTCTTGAGAAGATATTAGGACTATGGAGAGCATATGAGATCTTTGGAGCTCCCCCATATTTATGAAAATGGAAACCCTAGCTAGAGGTTCATTGCTTTAGGAGAGCGTTTGTCTGGTCAACTCTTGGGCATTCTTGAGCAAGTTGAGGATCTCAATGAACATATGTTGAGTAAAATGAGAGAGAAAATTTTGAGGTACAACACCAACAAATCAAATTTCGAAAGAAATCATTACAAGACTATCTCAAATTGTTTTCCACACACTACGAAATCACATCTTTCTACTTTCACGAACTTTTCATTCTCCTCTACAGAAAAAGAACCCTTGTCATTCTTCATCTCTTTGCTCAAAAAATTTCAAAGATGTCTCAACATCATACATCGTCTTCCTCAAAATTTGTCAACCTCCCTGAGAAACTCTCTCTTGACAAATTACTTTATGTTACTGCTCTAACAATTATCCCACCTCTTGAGAAGAAGGTCAAGAAACCCATATCATCGGCTGCAAAGAAATCCAGAGATGATAAAGGTAAAACTTCTACTACTTTTGATGATAGGGCAGAAGAAGAGATTGTTAATGTTGATAGAAGCATTAGAAGGCTAGTAGATAGAGTGTTAAATGAAGGTTTTGTTGTTCATGGGATTTCTACCCCTCTTGCTCGTATACCTGCTCCAGCTGATAAAAGAAATGACCCTAAAAATGCTTCTGAATAATCCATCTCCAAGAAAGATGTTGTTGAAAGCAAACTTGATAAGCTTGATACTTCTGCTCTAAAGGAAGTGGAAGAGGATGTTGAACAAGATGTTGATAAGAACTCTCCTACTAAGGAAGATACTTCTAAATTAAAAGTTTCATAAGGTCAAAATGCTGAGAACGTGGTTAATGTAGATGAGTTGTTTGACAATGAGCTCATTACTAATGTGGTGCGTGGAATTGCAAAAAGGCTCAAATCCAGCAAAGTGAAGGATGTAAGTGTCACACCCCCTACCAAGACTGCCAAGAAGAAAACCATGTATGGTCCACCAAAGCCCATAAGTAAATTGGTTCCTCCCTCTAGCAAAAAAAAGACTAGACCTGATAGCTACATAAATGATGACGATGCTATAAAGAGATCTAAAAGTAAGAAGAAAGTTGTATTAGTTAAAGAAGCTGAGTCTGATTATAATGTCAAGCAAGATGTCCATGACATCTCTCCTATCAAAATGTCTTCAAGCAAGAAGCTTTCTGTTAGGGTTCCTGATGCTCCTCTTGACAAAATTTTCTTTCATTCTGTTGGGAATATTGAAAAGTGGAAATATGTGTTTTAAATAAGAATTTCCCTTGAAAGAGAATTGGGAGCTGGTGCTCTGGAATGAAAAGAAATCATGGAGCTGATATCTTATGCTGGGTTGATGAAAACTGTTACCAGGTTTTCCAAATGCTATGAGACTCTTGTTAAGTAATTTATTGTTAATATTCCTGTTGACTATGGTGATCATAAAAGTAAGGAGTATAGAAAGGTGTATGTTTGAGGTAGGTGTGTAGAATTTTCCCCTACTATCATAAATAGATTTCTGGATAGGTCTGAAGATAACTATTGTGAGCTGGAAGTAACAGATAATTAAGTGTGCAGAGCCATCACTGCTAACCAAGTGAGTGAGTGGCCCATGAAGAATAAACTTCCTGTTAGCAAGCTAAGTGTGAAATATGCAATTTTTCATAGAATTGGAGCTTCTAACTGGGTTCCTACTAATCATACTTCAACCATCACTATTGGCTTAGAAAAGTTTATTTATGTTGTTTGAAACAAGAAACTGTTTGATTATGGTACTTACATCTTTGATCAGACTATTAAGCATGCAGGAACATGTGCCATTAAGTTGTCTATTGTCTTTCCTTCCCTTATCTGTGGAATTATTCTTAACCAGCATCCTGGAATTATAAGTGGTAATGATGTGGTGTGCAAGAGGGAGTCTTATTTGACCCTTCACTTCAAGCTTTTTCCAGGAAAACATGTCCCAAACATTATTTTGACATCTGCATCTGCTGAAAATAAGACCTCCACCAAGGATGACATGATCACTGAACTAAGGGAAGCCTGCAAAGAATTAGATGATGTGATCAGAGTTAGCTCAACAAGAAAGCTAACTTTTGAAAAGATGATCAAGGAGCTGCAGAAGGACAACAACTTTGATGATAGAGTGAGCTCTGAAGAAGGAGATTCTAGTGAGGAAGGAAGTTCTGGCTCTGCCAAGTCTACTGGTCCTGAAGACAGTTAGACTATTTGTTGTTTATTCATTTGACCCCTTTGTTTCTTTTTGACACTTGTATGTGCTTAAATTTTGAATTCTATGGTCTGTACCTATATTACTGATACACTCTTGAATGCATCCTTCTATTTGGCATATTATGACTAAAAAGAGAGAGAGAGAAATTGACTGGCTAACCACTGATTAAGGGGGAGCTTAATACTTAAGGGAAAACCTCATGTCTCAAAATATGTTCTGACATCTTCCTTTGTTAACAGCTAACTGCTAACTGAGTCTTTGTTTTCTTTTCTTGCTTTGCTTATGCTGCTGCTCTAATAATGTTCTTATAATGTGCTCAAATAATGTTTTAGCCAAAATTTTCCAAAGGGGGAGTTTGTAAGTGTTTGTTGACAGTAATTTTGGTAAAAAAAAATCTTTAGTAATTCTTTTCTAAATGTCTTGACATTTGGAGCAAACTGTTTAGAATGATGTCAAAACAGATGTCTTGACATCTGTCTCCTGAGCTGGATGCAACTCACATCAGTTTAAGTTTTCTGTTTTCTGTTTTCATGCGTGCCATAATTCAGGATTTGTGACTCATAGGCTGCGAAAAATATGGAGGGATATTTTTCTATTTGAATTATCCTTATGGATTATATCTTGGCCTGTTTTCATGGAAATATTCAAAAGATTGGAATATTTGTTTTTCAGCCCAAGCCCACTGTTGCGCCTTTATAAAGACTTGCTTCCTTATTCATTCAACTGCAACTTTTAAAGAAGAATGCTTTCTTTCTGTTTTAGAAGTCTAAGCCTTTAAGTTGTAATACACTCTAGTATTTATTTAATACTTGAGTTGTTATTTGAGTTGTTAATTGTGGATCATTCATAAGCTTTTAAGTATTGAATGATTGAATTCTTTAAAACTTAATATTTATGTAGTTCTTTATTGTAAGTGATTGAAGGGATTTGAGGAGTTCTTAATATCTAGGTGTGTCTTAGGTAGAAGTATAGCACGGGTAATGATTAAGTTATTAGATCGTAAACTGGTTGTTTACTGAGGGTCTATGAATTGATACTATTTAGTGGACTTGTCCCTGGCTTGGTAGCCCCTATAGTAGGTGTTGTTGTAGACCAAATTGGGTTAACAATCCCTTGTGTTTTTACTGTTTTACTTTTGTTTCATTTTACATTGTCCTCGGATATTTGTGTCGTGACATCTCTTTCGACATCTCATATCTGATACCATAATTTCACTTTGGACCTTGTGTTACTTCATTGTTATATTGCTTGTGTATTGGGAAATCTTATGTGCGCAGGTGTTGGTATGTTGGCCCTAAGTGATCTATATGGAACATGGCTCTATATTGAAGACCTTGTTTTGGGGTTTTAATACCTTAGGTTTCTTTGATACTTCTTTACTTGTGATTTATTTTCACATTGATGATTGGTATGCTCTTGGTCTATTATATGCTTGTGGCTTTAATCTAAAGGATGGGAATTCTATATTGAATTCATTGTGTCAAGTGTTGACTTCTTGTTGGTTAGACATTTCTTCACCCTAGATTTACTTTATGCTTTAGGATAGTCTCTTCATCTCCTCCCATTCTTCTTTAATTTTCAAAATCTTCTCCCTTTTTCAAAGGATTATTGTTTTCAAACTTGACCTGCTTTCATAATAAACTTGGACTTAGGTCCATGCTTTTTAAAAACTCTTTTCTTTTTCTTAATCAAAACCTTAATCCATTTAGTCATGCTTTGACATCTTTCAAAAGACTAAAAGTCATTAACCTCACTCAAACATTTTGTGCCTTGGTGCACTTCTTTTTTCTTTTAACCTTTTCAAAAAGTTTGCAAACCTCGCCACTTTAACAAACATGGTAATATTGAAGTAACTTTCCACTTGTATGATGAGACTTGTACTATTGAGTTGATCCAGGCTGTAAATTCTCCATATTTAAGTTGAAGCAAGTTCTTTTTTTACCATGATTATCATAGTTATTTAGTTTTCCACTCAGATAAGACGAAATGTCTTTTACATTAAAATCAATCATAACAAACCATTTTGGTATTTTTTACCCGAACTACATAGGTTTTGATTGCAATATTGCACATTGTTGGTATGTAGGCTCAGAGCTCATTTGAAGCTTTGTCAAATAAAAAATTATAAAAAATACTTCTTTTCTCATCTCTACAATGTATTTTATACATACTTTCTTTTAGTCAAATACACAAATTTTCAAAGAGATTCCTGCGGAGTACTGTAGATGTATAGGGTGCTAACACCTTTCCTTTGCATAACCACTCCCCTTACCTTGATCTCTATCTTATTTTGAGTTTTATTCTCTCTTTTCTCATTCCATTGGAACAATAAAGTGTGGTGGTGACTTTCACTTTGTGAGTTAAGTCAATCAATGACTTAGTCTCAACTTTTTGTTGCTACACCATGACCAAAACACATAAATACACGATGCATGATGACTCACCACCCACTGACGCCACCTCCTTCCGCAGACTCATTGGTCACTTTATTTATCTTTGTACCACCCGTCCTGATCTGAGTTTTAGTGTTTAACAACCCAGTCAATTTATGTCCTTTCCTACGACCCTTCATTTCCATGTTGCGCACAAAATCCTAAGCTATATCAAATAGTCACCTTCTCAAGGACTATTCTATCCTTCCTCTTCCATATTACAACTCAAAACCTTCAATGGTTCCGATTGGGCTTTGTGCAATGATACAAAACGCTCTATCACCGGATTCTGCATCTTTCTTGGCGATTCTCTCATCTACTGGAAATCTAAAAAGCAATCAATCATTTCTCGTTCTTCCTCTGAAGCAGAATATTGTGCTCTTGCTTCAACGGTTTGTGAAATACAATGGCTCACATTTCTTCTCAAAGATTTGAACTTCAAATTCATCTCTCCAACTTCTCTTTACTGTGACAATCAAGTTACTAGACATATTGCAGCTAACATTATCTTCCATGAACGCACAAAGTATATTGAAATCGATTGACATATCGTTCGTGAAAAATTGTTATCTAAACTATTCACCCTTTTGCCTGTTCCCAGCTCTGCTCAACTTGCAGACATTCTCACAAAACCCTTTGAACCCACTCCTTTCATTACTATATTATCCAAGCTTAACATCTCATTACATTTCGCTCCAGCTTGAGGGGTATTGAACATTGATTATATTATTAGTTTGTAACTAGCCGTTATGGTTTGTTACTTTCTGTTAAGGTATTGCTATTTTGTAGAATAGTTTATTACATTACTTGTATGTTAAGCTATCTCCTATAAATATGGCTGTAATTCCTTTATTTCAATCAGTTCAATAATACTACAAGTTTCTTCTCCTATTATTAACTGAGAATTCCAAAATATTTGTATTGATTTCAATTTGTTGAAAGGATAAAACTTATGTGCAATTTTATTGGTATGGTTGAAACTGTATTCCTATAAAAACATGAAACCTGGTCTTTTTTATAAGTTAAATTTTATTAATTAAAAGCTATAAATACAAATAGTTTTTCGTTACATTTTCAATGGAAAAAGAATACCCGTGCTATTTATTCATTGGATAACAGTACCAACAGGACTTAGGCAACTGTATGCAAGTTTTGTCCTTGTTGAAATACTATTGTGATGCATAAATATTGACCGAACCAATTATGCACCATTTTTTAAATAAAATTAGTATGCTATGAATTTATCGGATTGAATATTGTTCTAGGATAATACGTGAATGTCATACATTTTGGTTGGAATCAATTTGTTTTAAATTTTAATTCAAGTTTGACAGTATAAAATTATTTAATGATATTAATGTTAGTAAAAAGTTATTAATGAACTTGTATGATGTTGATTTGAATTTATATTGTATTAATATGGTTGTTTATGTAATTAGATTATACCAGTTGTACAAAACTTTATCATTTTTAACTATCTTAATACTACGATTTGAAATAATATACTTAATTTTTAGTCTATTAATATCAATATATATATAAAATAAATTTTATTTATAAAGAATCTATAATATAGTAGTAATATTTTTTTATATTCTTAATTTTGATATTATTCTCTTAAAATATTTTTGTATGGTTTTTCCTTTTACCTAATTTATAATAAATAGAAATATTACATTTTATATTATAATTATATTTTCTTTTGTTTAATTTTATATTGAACAAATATTATCTATTTTCTTTTATTTTAATTTAATTTATAGAGTTATATTTCTTGCATAAATTTTGTGGAGTTGTTTATATTTATTGAATAATTTTTGTATTCTAAATTCGATATACATAAAGCATAAGAAAATTTAGTTATGTGTTTTATATACTATGTGATTATTATCAAAACTTTGAAACTATTGATTTAGATCTTGAATTTGTAATTAAATTGTATGCCGTCAATTTTATGAATATATTTTATACAAGTTATTTTATTATTTATTATAAATTGAAACAAATTAGAAGAATGAAATCATATGTATTATTGTAAACAAGAAGTTTACAAATCACTTTAAGTGTGTTGTTGGTAAAATCGGTTGGGTCATCTTAGATGTATTATGATGCGAGAACTAGTACTGAAGAACCAGAAGTTTTTTTAATACAATAAAATGTGTGTGTTCGTTCCTAAAGTTTTTTTTTTGAAAAGTTGAGTTTTTTTATATAACATATTTAAGGTGCTATTTGTTAATCAATACACTAATCATATAGACCATTTAAACATTTTATGACATTAATTGTTGCATCAACTAAAAGATCATACATATGTCATTTTCTAGAAGTTTGTGAAATTTGTCTACTAACAACCAGAATTTTGTGAAATTGTTTTTTAACTAAAAGATCATGAATATGTATCATGATGTGAAAACTAGTATTGAAGAACTAAAAGTTTCTTCAATCCAATAAATTTGGTGTATTTCTTCTATAGGAAAATAAAAATATGAGAAATTGAGTTTTTCGTAACATTAATTGTTGCATCGACTAAATTATCATGTAAATATTTATTGTCTACTCACAACTAGAAGCTTGTGAAATTATTTTCTCAGACTAAGATCTCAGTTTCTAAATTTTTCAGAACTTATTTGATAAGTATCACATATATTATTAAAATTGATATTGCACATCTTGTAGCATATGTTCATAAAAATGGACTTGGAGATCCATTCTTTAAACGTCTTAAAGTGTGAACCAGAAGTTTAAAAGAACAATTTGAAATAAAATATTATTATATCATTTTGATCCTCGAAGTTCAAAATATAATTCATTTGAAAAGTTTATGAAACAAATTATTAGCTGCTAATACTCCACTCAAAGTGAATTCTCCTATTGGACAAACTAATATTGCAAATGATTTGTAGTCGCGTCTGAAGCATGGTAGAAAAGTCTGTTCCAATGTTAAAAGTCCTCTACCAAAAAAAAAATAAAGTTAAATATCACACAACCGAGGATATGAAAATTCTAAGAGCACTTTGACATAATCGATTTTTCAGTTCTAGAAAAACTAATCAAGCACTTGAAATATGAAATAAAGAGATCTCAATAAATTATGTCATGGATGAAATCAAATGGAACCGAAATTAAGGTAACCAAATAAAGTCGATATTGACAATATATTTGTATATAATATAGCACTAAATATGATAAACGATAACAAGGATCATGAAACAGTCTATCAAAGATTGTAGACAAAGTGAAAATTGTGCAAAATGAATAAATCATGAATCAAAGTCTATCAATGGTTTTTGATAAAGTGAGAGTTTGCCAAAAATAAACAGATCATGAATCAAAGTCTATACAAGATTGTAGACAAAGTAAAAATTGACCAAAATAAACAGATTCAATTGAAGAATAACTAAACTCAGTTTAAAAGTGAATCATTTTTGGATCTGTAGTTCGAAGACCTCGAGGTATGAAACCAATTTGATATAAATGAGTTTTTATAAAAAAGTAAAATAAGAATGATGAAATTGTGAGATATAAAGCTTGATTTTTTGCTCAATAATTTTCACAAAAAAAGACCTAAGGTCGAGTTTGATGAAACATATCCACATGTAGTGGATTCAATTAATTTTCAACAATTAATTAGCCTAGTAGCACATGAATGACTTGATTTGAACATGATGGATGTCGTAACATCTTATTTATATGGTTAACTTGATAAGGACATAAAATTTAACAATTATCTCTATGAGCTAAGTATGGACACATGTGGTATAATCGTCTCAGTAAATATTTTCTAAGTGAGAGATACACAAATAACTCCATTTGTCCTTATATATTTATAAAAAGATCTGGAAATTTATTTGCAATTATAGTTGTGTATGTGGATGACATAAATATTGCTGGAACTCTTGAAGAGTTTCCAAAAGATATAAATTATTTAAAGAAATTGTTTGAGATGAAGGACTTGAGAAAGAAAAATTCTTTACAAGGTGAACATTTAGACAATGGGAATTTCATACACCAAGAAGGTTATATAGAAAAGTGTTAAAATGTTTCTTTATGGATAAATATCGTATGTTATGTAGTATAAGTGCTAAAACATTTGCATATGGAAAAATCTCGTATGTCGTGTACCCAGATGATGTTAAATCATTGGACATGTAGAAGATTCTTTTATACCTCGAGAAGAGGGTGAAAAAACTAATTGGTCATGAAGTACCATATCTTGTGTAATTCAAGCACTGGTTTATCTTTCTAATTATATAGACTATGATATATCAGTTTCTATTACTCTATTAGTAAGATATAATTCTTCACTTACACGAAAACATTAGAACAAAATCAAACATATATTTCTTATTTTAAGGATAAATGGAAATGAGTTTGCTTTATTCAAATGTATCCATATTATAATTAAAAAAATATGCAGAAAAAAGTTACTTGTCAAATCCTTATAATTGTACATGCACAAATTGTTTGCTTACTTATGATGGTAAAACTATTTCATGAAGATTTGTGAAATCAATCATAGCAGCAACTTCATTTAATTACGAATACATTTTTATCACTACATGAGGCAAGTCAAGAAAGTGTTTGGTTGATATCCCAAACTTGTGATTTGACTTTTAGGAAAATAAATACAACAACCATATATGAAGATAATACGGCATGTGATAACATTAAAGGATATCCCAAACTTGATGATTACATTAAAGGAGATCAAACAAAACATGTTTCTCCAAAGTTCTTTTTAACTCATGATCTTCAGAAAAATGTTGATATAAGCTCTAACAAATTTGTTCATGTGATAATCTTGCAGACTTTTCAATGCAATAGATTGGTCTTCATCGTCGAAGAAATGATTGTTCATGTGAAGGGGAGAAAAGAATTCATTCAGCTGAGGAGGAGAAATGAGTTTTTCTTAAAAGGATATTGTACTCTTTTTAATTCACTAGATTTTTTCCCAGAGTTTTTTTCTAATAAGGTTTTAACGAGGCATATTCTAAGCAAACATCTTAGGGGGATTGTTATGAAAAATTGATTATTGTCTCCCTATATTTTTATTTTTGATTTGTAATAATCTGTATTGATTAGTTACTGGATATTTCGATCACAAAGAATGTTGTACTCTTTGCACTTCCCCTGAATTTTTTCCACTGTATTTTTTCTAATAAGCACTACGCCAAAAACTGCTTTTTGCAGCGCCTCTACTAAAGCGCTTATTGAAAAAGCGCTGCCATAGCCTTCACAAAAAACAAAATTAAAAAAAAGGGAAACCTACGAAGGCGCTTTTTTAAAAGCGCTGGCATAGGTGGGGGATACGAAAGCGCTTTTTACATTAAAAGCGCTGTGGTAGGTCAAATAAAAATATTAATAAAAACGAAATAATAGGGTTATGAAGGCGCTTTTTAAAAAGCGCTGTGGAAGATTGGCCTTTGAAAGCGCTTTCAAAAGCGCTGGCATAGCTGGACCTATGAAAGCGCTTTTACCCTAAAAAGCGTTGGTAAAAGCCCCCCTATGAAAGCGCTTTCAAAAGCGCTGTTATAGCTTATATTATTTTTAATTTAATAAATTAAAACATCAAAATAACATTATTCATTCTTTTCTCTTCTTCAAACGCACAGTACAATAGCTCTTCTTCTCTTCCACAAACACGATTTCGTAGAAAACCCTAACCCCAACCTTCTTCCTCCGTCTTCGTCCGTCCTCCGGCCGTCGTCGCAAGTCTTCGTCTTCCTCCGTGAAACTGTCTCTGTCTTCGTCCGTCCTCACTGTCGTCGCAAGTCTTCGTCTTCCTCCGTGAAACTGTCTTCGTCTTCGTCTACTTCCTCAAAGAATACAGAGTAAGTTCATTTACTCAGATTTTTTGTTAATGCAACTATTAGAACTAGGTACTGGAAGTAGCTATTGTTTTTTTTTTGTTCTATTAAAATGTATATTGTCTGGTGTTGGAAGGGAGAACACTGTTGAACATTGTGTTCATTCTCATCAGTGATAAACTTCATCTAGCTTCAGTTTTATCATATTTCAAATTATGGTTCATTGGTTATTTGTTTTTGTTTTTGTTTTCTTCAAGAACACAAGTTCAATAGCATAAGCACAATGCCTTTAATTGATCGTAGCTGATGGAATTTAGAACAATGCTTGTTTTTTCTGTTAGTCTAGAGAACCTAACAAATATGAATTTACATAGGATTTAATTTATCAATGCCTTTGACAACAAAGCAAACAGGATAATCAAGAGATGCAAGTATACTGTATACAATTTCATAAACAAAGAGTCTGAAGTTTGCAATCACTAACCTTGCTTTCTCTAATTTTTCAACCACATCACGCATAGCATGGATGATAATTTTCTTCACCTGATACCAAAGAAGCAGCCATCAGGAAAAAAAACAGTACACAAAATCCCAATAAGAAACTGTTAACAATATGATATGAAATAGGAGAATAGAATTGAAATAGGTTGATGATCAAGATTTTAAACATTTAACAAGGATTGAAACAATCAATTTAGAAGTTAGAACCTTACTAGTATTACTGATTTGTAAGCATACTCACTTGCCCTCGAATGTGTGAGAATATATATATGAAAAGAATCTTACATTACTCTACTATTAATGTTAGAATATCTTAGTTTATCTCATAGGATCAGTTTCTTACATTGGGGTATTTGTTTTCTACAGTTTGGCTACAACCTTCAGTTTTAATTCATAGGATCAAGTTCATTGTATTTGTTTTCAACAGTTTTACTATTTGTTTTTTACAATTTGGCTACAACAAAATTCTATTTAAGATCAGGATCGTTGGGGTGAGTAAGATTGCAAAATAATAAGATTTTAAGATATAGATTGAGATCTTGACAACCTTGATTAAAACACTTTTCTGTATAGAACGGTCCCTCAAGACAGTTAACTAAATCGATTCAATATAACTAGCTTATCTCCCTCAATGCTCAGTCTAGCTCAATAAATATTAACCTTTTTATATTGATATCTTTATTTTCTTTTGTGGTAGATTTCTTACTGGAAACCTTCTCACTGGACCAATACCGCCTACTTGGAGGAAGAATACCTACGTGTGAGTTATCTTAGAATTTTTTGTTATAAGTGAATGTTGGTCTAAGGTTATTTCACGCACTTTTGTATCATCGACATGACTATAGTGTAGACTAATGTAGTTTTACATATGACCTTGTAGTTTGAATAATAGCTTAGCTTCTAATGTCATTGTTCTTGTTGACACCGTTAGCATAGTCTTGTAGTTTGAATAATGGCTTAGCTTCTAATGTTATTGTTCTTGTTGACATCATTAGCATATTCCGAGATGTCCACACTTCCCTTGCACTAGGACAAATAGTTTGACAATGTAAGATGACATTACCAATGTATTTCTATATAATGGTTGTGTCAAATGAGACCAAACATAATGTACATTATTGTATAGTTTGAAGAGCATATAACAAGTAAAATTGCTGCAAAATATTAAAATGGATGCAAATTGGATGTAAAACAACAATCAAGGTTAGATTTGTAACATACATGATAGCATTGGATGTATATTTTAATTGGACTTCATCTCAATGCTATCAGGAAAGTTAGTTAGTTTTGGTCAAATGATTGTTAACATTTTATTAGTTGATTATTTACTGGTTCTGATGTGGAAGGGTGGCTCACAACAGGAAATTTGAAATAGGTAGTTCGTGGTGGGAGTGATACTTGTTTTTGGTTAGATCCATGGGTTTTATGAGCTACGTTAGGGCTTTGACTGTATTCGAAGCAAGTTATTTTTACTCATTCTTATGTTTTGGTGCTAGTGTGAGCCTACTGTTTTTAGTGTTGTGGCAGATTGTTAAGGGTGTTGGGTTGTGTTTGAGTATATCCATTCTATTGGATTTATTTGTGTATTTTTCAGAGTTTATGAATAATATGAGAGAAATGCATTTAACATGTTGCTTTGCTTTGCGAGATAGCCTTTAGGGACTTCAAATTCCTTGGTAGATCCTTGGGTTATGAAAAATGACGTTCTTCTAATAATAATGTGGAAACCCATTATTTTGTTTATGTTAAAGGATTGGATGAGAAATAGATATTGAGTTGTTATGTTTTAGGATGTAAAAGGCTTATATTACTTGTGAAACGAATGAGTAGTGTATATATATTTGCTAAGGGTTTTTACTAAACAATTACCCAATTAGTATAATTTGATGTATTTTAATAAGGCCTAGTGAGGGAGAAAAGATCAAATAGTTTGTCTAATAGGAAGTTATTTGAAATATAATTCATATACATACCTTACCTTTTGATATGATACCAACATATAACCTACTTGAAATTAAGACATTCAAATGGTGAAAGAAACCTGATGTATGTTGTTACATTTTGGTGAGGCAAGAATAACTATGAATTTGATTACCTGATATGTTGAATTTCTTTACAGGTAATTAATTATTATTTTGCTATAGTTGCGTGACTAATTAGTTGCTATAGTCAAACCATGGATAAAAAATGGATGACTGCCAATCGATTGTCGAAAGAGTATGAGGATGGGGTATCAGAATTCGTTAAGTTTGCCGTTGCGCACGCCAGAGAACCCAATGGAATGATATGTCCTTGCTTGAGATGCTGTTATGGGAGACGGGTTGACGCGGTTCAGTTGGAATCGCATTTACTGATGCATGGAATTGATAGAAGTTATGCATGTTGGAATTTGCATGGTGAGAAAAGTAGCGGGAATGTTGAATCGAGTTATAATACGACGTATGCTTCAAATGAGGATTTCGCAGACGCATACGATTATGATCGAGACGAAGAGATTGCAGAAGCGCTTGAAGAAGATCTTGAGGATTGTCCCAAAATGTTCGAGAGGTTGGTAAGCGATGCAGAGAAACCGTTGTATGATGGTTGTACAAAATTCACAAGATTGTCTGCGGTGTTAAAGTTGTACAACTTAAAGGCGGACAACGGATGGTCGGATAAAAGTTTCACACAGTTATTAGCCCTCGTGAAAGAAATGCTACCAGAGGATAATGTTCTTCCCAATCGAACGTATGAGGCCAAAAAGATGTTGTCCTCTATTGGCATGAGCTATGAAAAGATACATGCATGTCCAAAAGATTGCGTTTTATTTCGAAACGAGTACGCAGTGTTAAATGAGTGTCCTAAATGCGGTGCCCCTCGATATAAGGAAAAGTTGTCTCCGGAAAAGGTGTTATGGTATTTTCCTATAATTCCGAGATTTAGGCGCATGTATCGTAGTGAGACCGATTCAAGACACTTGACTTGGCATGCAGATGAAAGAATTATTGATGGGAAGTTGCGACATCCGGCAGACTCACCACAGTGGACGAAAGTTGATATTGATTATCCTGAATTTGGAAAAGAAGCAAGAAATCTTCGCTTGTCGTTGTCTACTGATGGAATGAACCCGCATGGTATTCAAAGTATCTCGCATAGCACCTGGCCTGTGATTCTTATGATATATAACCTACCTCCGTGGCTATGTATGAAGCGTAAGTACATGATGCTATCTATGTTAATTTCTGGGCCCAAACAACCAGGGAATGACATAGACGTGTACTTGGCACCCTTAGTCGAAGATTTGAAGTTTTTGTGGGAGACCGATGTGGAGGTTTACGATGGGTATAGGAAAGAAAGTTTCAACTTGAGGGCGATGTTGTTTGGAACAATTAATGATTTTCCGGCGTACGGAAATCTATCAGGGTACAGCATTAAGGGTCAAAAAGCGTGTCCTGTTTGTGAAGATGAAACCGATACGATGCGATTGAACTTTTGTCAGAAGAATGTTTTTCTCGGTCATCGTAGATTCTTAAATTCTAATCATCACTATCGTGGGTGGAGAAAGGCATTCAATGGAGAGGCAGAACACGGTAGAGCTCCACATATGTTGACAGGTGATCAGATTTTTGAAAAGGTGAAAGATGTGAGTACTGAGTTTGGCAAGCCTTTTGCACATAGACTTGTCACGAGTGGGTGGAAGAAGAGGTCGATTTTTTTTGAACTTCCATATTGGAAGTCGTTGTACGTAAGACATTTCCTCGATGTTATGCATATTGAAAAAAATGTATTTGATAGTGTTATTGGTACGTTACTCAATATACAAGGAAAGTCTAAGGATGGCATTAACATAAGGAAGGACATGTTAAACATGGGAATTAGAACTGAATTGGCACCCGTGACGAAAGGAAGACGCACATATCTACCACCTGCTGTTTACACTCTATCTAGAAAGGAGAAGAAAATATTGTGTAAGTTCCTCAGTGAAGTTAAAGTTCCAGAAGGCTACTCATCAGATATTAGAAGACTTGTGTCAATGAAAGACCTAAAGTTAAAGAGTTTAAAGACTCATGATTGCCATGTTATAATGGAACATTTTCTACCAATAGGTATACGTTCTATTCTGCCAGAAAAAGTAAGGAGCGCAATAACTAAGTTGTGTTTTTTCTTAAAGTCAATTTGCAGCAAGGTGATCGATCCTGCGATCTTACCAACATTGCAAAAAGAGGTGGTTGTTACTTTATGTGAGCTTGAAATGTATTTTCCTCCCTCGTTTTTTGACATAATGGTTCATCTAGTCGTTCATCTTGTCAAAGAGACACAGTTGTGCGGACCAGCTTATATGAGATGGATGTACCCTGCTGAACGTTATATGAAAATTTTAAAAGGGTACGTGAAAAACCGAAGTCGACCGGAGGGTTGTATTGCGGAACGATACATTGTTGAAGAAGCGGTTGAGTTTTGCACTGAATATCTGTCAAATGTTCAATCAATTGGACTCCCCAAATCTCATATTGTCGAGAAAAAAGAAGGAAAAAGACTAATTGGAAATAAAGTTGTGACAGTGTCAATGGTCGAACGGGATCAGGTGCATTTGTATGTTCTGCACAATGAGATTGAGGTTGAGCCGTATGCTGAAATGCACAAGGGTGTTCTTCGAGGTTTAAATCTGAATAGAAATGAGAATTGGATAGTACGAGAGCACAATCGAAGTTTCATACCGTGGTTTAAGGAACAAATTTATTCAAAGTATCGTTCGGATCCTGCTTCAGTAACAGAAAGGTTGAGATGTTTAGCATATGGTCCAAGTATGATTGTGTTTTCTTATAGCGCATACGCAATTAATGGATACACATTTTATACCAAAGAACAGGATGATAAAAGTACTATGCAGAATAGTGGTGTTACCTTGGTAGCTGAAGCGATGCACATATCAAGTGCGAATGACTTAAACCCGAAATTTGCAAATCTGTCATATTTTGGGGTTATCGAGCGCATTTTGTTGTTTGATTACGGGAAGTTTCAGATTCCTGTATTTGATTGCAAGTGGGTTGAAAATAATAATGGCGTACGAATGGATAAGTCAGGATTTTTGCAAGTGGATCTCAATAGGGTGGGGTACAAAGATGAACCTTTTATTCTAGCCTCTCAGGCTAAACAAGTGTTCTATGTCAATGATCCGACAAGTACGAAATGGTCTATAGTGCTTTTGTCTAACAAAGTAATTGATGAAAACATTGGAGATCAAGGTGATATTGGCGTTGGCATTGAATCTTGTACAAGAAACGATCAAAATGAGAATGAACCTTGTACTAGAGATGATCATAATGAGGGTATTTGGATCAATCCAACCATCCGAGTTGTTAACAGAAGCGTAAAATATATTGCTACCAAGAAAAGAAAGAGACGTTAGTGAAAAAGGTATTATTATAATTATAGCCTAATATTGTAAGTAATATGTGAATAATGTTTTGAATTTTTGGCATATCTTTTGAACCGTTTTGAATTTTTGCGAATGTGACTAGTGTTTATTTAGTAGAACAATGTTTCCGGAGCTGATGGTGAGGTTTATTTCTTGCAAGTTTGGTTTTTTAGCATTTTATTCAATTTTGAGTTCCTTTAGTGCTATTCATATCTTTTTCGACTATCCATTTTCATGTAGTGTACTAATGTGCTTGTTTGACTTTTGTTACAGGTCTAATGGCTAGCAATGAAGAAAACCCGCAAGGAAACCAACAAGAAAACCCACCAGGAAACCAACAAGATCATGAAAACTCACAAGAATCAAATCATGCAGCGGATGATACTTCAGCAAATGATGTTGCACGAGGCATCACCATAATGCGCGAAATCATTCGTGCTAGAGATAAGGGAGTGATATATAATGTAGATTGGAATCATTCAAATCAAGTAGTTGGGGTTAATGCTTCAAAATTCACAAGCTACGTTGGTACACTTGTTCGTATGCATGTGCCAATCTCCATATCTAGATGGAATGCGAAACAATGTGAAGCATTGAAGCAAGGAAAAGAAATGTTTTGGGAAGATGTTAAGGTATGTATGTTATATGGTTTATATGGTTATATGTTTATAAGTTTATAAGTTTATATGGTGTATATGGTTTTTAAACTACTTATATGTTTATATGGTTTATATGGTTTTTAAATTACTTATATGTTTATATGGTTTATACGCAGCGGTCTTTTAACGTTCCAGATGAGCGTAAAGGCTTCGTACTTGGGTTGGCCGGGAAAAGATTTAGAGGGTGGAAAAATCTGTTGACGAACACCTATCTTAAGGATGACAAAGGAAAGTGGCTGGAAGAGTTCCCGGCCGAAAGGCCAGAAAAGTATAATCTTTTCATTAAACAAGAAGATTGGACTGAGTTTATTAGACAAAGAGATGACGAATTCCGGCAAAAGAGTGCCAAAAATAGTGAGAGAGCATCAAAGCCCGCGTATCCATACAAAAAAGGGCGTTTGGGATATGCACGCTTAGAGGAAAAAATTGTAAGTAATAAATAGAAATGATATGTTCTTATTAATTGTCTAAATGTGTTGTATTTGACGATCTAACCGTTTGTTTCTATGCATAGTTAGAGGAGACGAAAAGTGATGAAACCTCACTTCCAGCACATTTGCTGTGGAAGGAAGCTCGTGTGGGCAAGAATCAAGCTGTTGATCCAAGTGTTCTAAGAATTTATGATGAATGCGTAAGTATAACATTGTGTCTTTAATTAAATCAAATTTTTATGACTATTTAATTGATTTTTTTATCTCCATTATTTTCAGGAGACATTGTCACAAACGGAGTCCACCGGTGACGACCAGGATACGAGGAGCGTACTTAGTAAAGCACTGAATGTTCCTGAGTATTCCGGTCGGGTGAGGGGTAAAGGTCATGGTGTGACTCCAACCTCTTTCTACCAGCATCCTCGGAAAAGAAATCCTACCAATGCAGAAGTGATGAATGTACTTATGGAATTACAAGCAAAAGTCAATGCATTGGAAAGAGATAAAGAGGTATTAATGAGGGAAAAGGGCAATGCGGCAATGGCGAAAGAAACTAGTGACAACGCTAGTATCAACCGTCAGAATAAATTTCCTGAGGTAATTATAAATATATTGATAAATCTCTATTGTTCAAGTTTCTCATTTTTATTCCACCTCTTTCTATTATTGAATTAAAAGTAATATGTATGCATATTGGTTTAGGGCATTTCATCTTGCCAACTATACGTAATGGCATCAGATTATCACCTTGTTGGCAAGGGAAAAGTGTACAACACTTTGGGAGATTTAATTCATAATACACCGATCCCGGCTGGACACCTGAGAGTATCAGTAGATTATCCTATTGATCCTGATGCGTTAGTACCGGTACCTGACGTGGCCTTGGATATAAGATCGGTGCGAGACGCAGTAGGGTCGTTTGTTGCATGGCCCTTGGACCTCATTTTCATTGATGATGAGGTATGTTTAAAACCGTTAATATGAATCATTTAGATTTCAAATGTCAATTCTGAACCGTTAAGTTAATTATTTTTTAATATTAGCCTCCTACAAAACCCGCTAATAAGGGTAAGGAGATTTTGCAGCAAGGCGGCGAGTCTATGGCATCAATTCCAGAGGTACACTTAAATTGTTTATTATATGATATGAATTTAAAACTGAACGATTTTATAATTTACCTAAGTTATATGATTGTTAGGTATCTACGAAAGTGTCACAACAAGTGACCCAGCCTGTTCGTAGCAGACCACCCCCGAAAAAGTCAATGCATAAGGGGGGAAGAGGCGGGGGAAGAGGCGTTTTTGTACCTCGATATCGGAATACACTTGGAGTACTTTTGGAAACCTCAGATTTGAAGTCAGGTGGTATTCGTACAATCCTTATGGATGCAGATATCTTTGGTCTTGACTGCCAAGAAACGATAGGAATGGACGAAATGACTGAGATTATGACGCATGGTGAATTAGGCATCGGCAATGTTCACGCATACATCCGGTATTCCGATAAATATATCATTTAATTAGTTGAACAATTTATTTACACATTTCAATGAAAATAGTCTAATGTTTATATGTTTTTATTTAAGGTTGTTGTACGATAAAAAAATGCGCGAGACTGTATTGGCAAGACTCTTCCATTTCTTGTCTGCCCATATTGTCAGCGGAGCGACAATTGTCAGGGAACCGGGTTCAGTTAGGGAGTACTTAGTGAATCGATACACGGCCTACGTCGGCAACCCAGATAGCTTGTTTATTTTGTCGTATAACACTGTTCCAATGGGGTGAGTTTTTCATTTATTCTAATATATCTTTGTTTATTTTGCGTAGAAACTTTTCTTCTAAACTATTGCTTAAATTTTTAGAAAACACTGGTTGTTGTTGGCTATCGATCCGATTAAAGAAGTTGTGTACTTTCTGAATTCGGTAGACGGGGAATGGACTAACTATCCCGCTATGAAGGAAACTGTTGATCAGTAAGTGAGATCGTTCTAACTATTTGTGTATATTTATATATTTAATTATTTCTGTGAGATTGATCTAAATATATGTTTTTATTTTCTTAGATCAATACAAATATTTCGTAGTCAAAGGGACGCACAGGTACCCCGGAGTAAATCATCAAATATTACTTGGATCAAAGTGCAGGTACAAAATTAGTTGCTTATAATAATAGTTATGTTACTTGATAAAATTACACGACAACTATAAAATATATTCTGTTTTTCTATGCAGTGTCCGTTACAGAATAACGATGTAGATTGCGGATACTTTTGCTTGAGGTTTATGAAAGAAATCCTTCATAAAAATCAAGTAGAGATTCCAAGCACGGTATGGATTTATAACTTAGAATAATTTTGTATGATTTCTACATTTAATAACATCATGCATATACTGAAGTAATAATTTCTTATGTAGTACTTTGATGACCTCTATACTATGTCGTACACGAAAGTTCAAGTGGAAGAAGTCAAAGAGGAAATATGTCAATTTTATGTTGAAAACAGATTATTCTGATGGGTATGAATAAAATATTATTGTACGTGTTAGTTTGATTGTGTTGGAGCCTTTAATATTGTTTGTTTAATTTACCGTGTTGTTCATATTCATACTTTGCAGGATGACGACCGTGTCGGTGGAGCATTATTTTCGATGTAATTATATATGATTTAGTTACATATGTATATATATATGGTTACAAATTAACACGATACTTTGTATGTGATTTAGTTATGGTTACAAATGTATATATGGTTACAAATTTAGTTATAT
Source organism: Vicia faba (assembly GCA_948472305.1). Lineage (NCBI taxonomy): Eukaryota > Viridiplantae > Streptophyta > Magnoliopsida > Fabales > Fabaceae > Vicia > Vicia faba. Next base: position 1,182,629,418 of record OX451736.1, read on the forward strand.
ATGATTTAGTTACATATATATAGATAAGGATTGAATATTATATGGTATACCGGTTTCTGTTAATATAATACCGATTTCTTAAAATATATGTATAGATAAGGATTGAATTACAGGTTAAATTATTGGACCAAAAAAAAATTACAGGCCGCACAGGGAACCTCAAATTATAGGTTTCACTTTAAAAAATTTGTATGAGCTACGAAAGCGCTTTCGGCTAAAAAGCGCTTTCGTAGGCAGGATAAATAAAAAAAAAAAATAGAAACCCCCTATCAAAGCGCTTTTTATGGAAAAAGCGCTGTGAAAGACCCCTCTATCAAAGCGCTTTTTCCATAAAAAGCGCTGTAAAAGCCATGATAAATAAAAAAACAAAAATTAAATAGAACCCCTATCAAAGCGCTTTTTATGGAAAAAGCGCTGGAAAAGACCCCCCTATCAAAGCGCTTTTTCCATAAAAAGCGCTGTAAAAGGCCTGATAAATAAATAAAAAAATTTAAATAGCACACCTATCAAAGCGCTTTTCAAAAAGTGCTGGGAAAGACCCCCCTATCAAAGCGCTTTTTAAGGAAAAAGCGCTGGGATAGGTCCACCTACGACAGCGCTTTTGGCCAGAAAAAAGCGCTTTCGTAGCCTACGCCAGCGCTGGCTACGGCAGCGCTTTTAAGCGCTTTTAAAGGGCAAAAAAAAGCGCTGTGAAAGCCCATTTTCGTAGTAGTGAAGGTTTTAACGAGCCATATTCTTTATGGACATCCAAAGGGTAGTTTTATAAATGGCATGATTATGGATGTCCATCAATTAAGAGATTTCATATTGATTTTCTATTTATTACATATGTCTTATAAATATGATTGATATTGTACTTGAAATCTACACTGATAATTGAGAATAATAGAATATTATTTATCTCTCATTTTTCTCTCTTTCATCTCTACTCTTCTATTATATTGTTTCTTATTAATTTCACACACACACACACACACACATATATATATATATATATATATATATATATATATATATATATATATATATATATATATATATATATATATATATATATATATATATATATATATATATATATATATATATATATATATATATATATATATATATATATATATATATATATATATATATATATATATATATATATATATTTCAGGGTCAAGCGAGTAGTAATTCTACTTTTTAAAGACACTTATTTTTTGGAGGAACACACTTTTGGGAGAGACATAACACATACTCACCTAAAACCTTAGTGATAGGTGTGTGAGTTATGCCACTTATAAATGCTCAAATCTCCATATTCTTAACCAATATGAGACTTCTCCACACTACTCATGTTTGTAATTATTCTCGACAAATTTTTCAACTTCTGAATTTATTTTTCAAAATTTTCATCAGTTTAAAATTTAATATATATATATATATATATATATATATATATATATATATATATATATATATATATATATATATATATATATATATATATATATATATATATATATATATATATATATATATATATATATATATATATATATATATATATATATATATATATATATATATATATATATATATATATATATATATATATATATATTACACGTAAACAATGTAGTTTCTAAACAAATAACTTTATTGATATTCTGTGTAAACAATATAATGAATATTAAAAAAAAGTATTTATTTTTCCCCTCAGTTTTGGTTATAAACTGAGATGTATGTGACGCTAGTTTCAAAAGTATAAAAGAGTTTTTGCTGACGATCAAATTCATGTGCAAATAACTTTATCCCTCGATTTTTTAATAATTGAGAAATAAAGTGACAGTTTTTCATGACGCTATTCATTACTTTGCTTCTGTAATCGAGGTTAAATGTATTTCACGCCCGAGGTTAAAATGATGGAAAAGAAGAACACTTTAGAATTTCAAACGACAAAATATTGGGGAAAAACACAAATAAGTTTTTATGGGTACTTCCAACATGGTGGAAACACGATCTCTTTGTTGTTGCGGTAAAGCAGCAAGCAAAAATAAGTATTTTGTTTTATCGTCTCCACAAGGATTAGTGTGATATCAACGTCGTTCAACAGTCGCTATGATTTTAAGCTTATTGTTTGTAAGATTATTTGAAAGGAAAGTTTCATAATGTAAAAAAGGACAAAAGATAAATAAATTTTCAAAGATGTGAGAACTTGTCAGGATTGAATTTCATCTACTGACAAAATATGCTAACTTATTGATCAGTTGCACACAATCTAAACAATCATCAATATCATCATATATCGCTCACAAAAGAGTTTATGTCTAAAATCTTATGAGATTAGTTATGAACACTGATAATGTCTAATTGATGTTGCGGGTTATACCGTATTATTTAATCGATGATATCTCAACTCATTAAACAATACGATACATTACGAGCTGATACTCATGGTGAATGTTAAACCTAAATCTATGTCTAGAGTTTAGAATCTAATAGATGTTCATCTTAGTTCGAATTAGAACCATATTTGTCAATAATAATCTAAACCCATTAAGATAAAGTTTGTAACAAAGATAACATCAATATAGATTTCAAAAATAAATTATATATAACACCATGTTCAATAAAACTACATACTAATACGGTAAACTACATTCAATCCCAACAAGAAAAGGAATTAGCTACACATGGCAACTAAATACAAAGATAAGAATGAACAAGAACAAACATATATCGTGATGTCTCGTCAATTGATGCAAACCCCTCTCTATTTCTTTAAGATGCACTATTCTCTTGTTGTTTTCCAAGGATCTCACACTCCCAAAATGGTTATAGGTCTAAAAACCCTAAAAACCCAAAAGCTTTTCAAGAGAAAAGAGAGAAAGAGCTCAAAATTCTGATTATACACTACATATACAAATCCTGCTTAGACAAATTCTCCTGGCGCCCAAAAGATTTGGCCGACGAATTGTCACTTTCCACACACATCAGCCTGCGCAAAACATACAGACTCGCACAAAATATCTATATTCACCTGGCGAGTATAAGTTTCCTCCGGGAGAATTCCTCACTCAAAGCGTGCCCAGCGAACATGCTCGAAATCAAAAAATAGAAGCTACTGGAATTCTTCATTTCTGGCTCACCCCAGCTTCGCCCAGCAACCTCAGAGCAAAGATTCCACTCCTTGCTCGCTCCAGCTTCGCCCAACAGAATTTCTAGGACAAAAGCTCCTTGCCTTCTTTGCTTTGTGCATTTCTTCTATTGCTTGTGTCTTCCTCTTTTAAGCTTGATCCATCACTTTTCTACGTAAAATCACACAAATCAAAGATTCTATTACTAAATACTAAAAACAATTAATTCTAGCAAAAATCAGGGAAAAGGGTAATAGAAAACACAAAACGGAGCTGAAAATGCCATGTTTTAAAGCGGAATTTTACACACATTTGACACTCATCACTCTTACAACCGGGAGAGAAGAAAACATTACCAAC